>QGSO01000302.1:900241-957493 GCA_011037825.1 Carya cathayensis
GCAGCTAAGGTACTTCAAAGTGGGTTCTTTTGGCCATCTATTTTTCGTGATAGTTACACTTTGGTGAAAACTTGTGACCGGTGCCAACGTATGATAAATATTTCAAGGCGTCATGAGTTACCACTGAAAGGTATCTTAGAAGTTGAGTTGTTTGATGTCTGGGGAATAGATTTTATGGGGCATTTTCCTCCTTCTTTTGGCTTTGCTTATATCTTGCTAGCAGTTGATTATGTGTCAAAATGGGTGGAAGCAATTGCTACAACAACAAATGATGCAAAGGTAGTGCTCAAATTTCTGCACAAGAACATATTCACAAGATTTGGAACTCCACGAGCTATTATTAGTGATGAAGGAACTCATTTTTGCAACAAGTTGTTTGAGAATCTTCTTTCTAAATATGGTGTAAAGCACAAAATAGCACTTGCTTACCATCCTCAAACTAATGGCCAAGCTAAAATTTCAAATTGAGAGATCAAGAACATCCTTGAGAAGACGGTCAAAATCAATAGAAAGGATTGGGTGAAGAAGTTTGATGATGCTTTGTGGGCATACCGTACAGCCTTTAAAACACCTATCGGGATGTCTCCATACCGATTAGTGTTTGGAAAGGCATGTCATCTTCCTGTAGAGTTGGAGCATAGAGCTTATTGGGCTATAAAAAAGTTTAACCTTGATTTGAAGGCAGCAGGTGAAAAGAGACTTCTTCAATTGAATGAGATGGAAGAGTTCCGGAATGATGCATATGAAAATGCAAAGATCTATAAAGAACGAACGAAGAAGTGGCATGACAAACAGATTCTTAGGCGAGAGTTTGCACCAGGACAGCAAGTTTTACTATTCAATTCACGACTAAAACTCTTCCCGGGAAAGTTAAAGTCAAGATGGACAGGTCCTTATACAATTCATGAAGTTTTCTCTTTTGAAACAGTAGATTTGAAGGACAAGACAGGGAATATTTTCAGAGTTAATGGTCAGAGATTGAAGCACTATTATGGAGAACAAGTGGAGAGGAACTATGCATTTATTCCTCTTGGAGATCCTAATTGATGGAGATTGGAAAGTCTGGCTGTAGACTTTAAAACAAGCGCTTATGGGAGGCAACCCATAGATCTATCTTTCATTCTTTCATTTATTTTATTATCTTTATTTATTTAATTTTAATAATTTGGTTTTTGATGCAGGTTTATTTAGCATGAATAAAGAGCTGAAAAATTTTAAACTTCGGAAGATTCACCATGAAACTAGGGAAATTCCTTTTATTTCTTCAATCCTTTGTACTTTTGCATTACAATGAGGACATTGTTTAGTTTAAGTTTGGGGGTGTGAATTCCTATAGTCATTTGATCCTCTTGTTTTCTAAGTTTTGGGTTGTTTGATTCTCTTACCAAGCATGCATTGAAGTAAGATTGAAGTCTCTATGACTCTGAAATTTGTGATTGAAGATGGTTTTGAGAAAAAATTTCAAAAATTTCTTTTATGTCAAGTGAAGTTTTGTGGGTACTTTGGTTTAAATCTTTGACCTTGAACATAATTGAGCACATAGTCGTTTTTCTTTGATTCCATTTTACTTATGAAGAGAAGAGGTTGAATTAATTGAAAGAGGGAAGTTTGATTTGCTTTGCTCTATAATCCGTTGATGGGTCCTTGAGGCGAAATCCTAGTTGAGACCAAATATTAGAGAAATGATCTAGGCATTTCTTTGGCATAACCAAAAAGCTTTCCCAGCCGTCCTAAATGTCATGCCATCATTACATGGTGTGTTTCCATAGTCAACCCCCTTGATCCTTATTCTACATAAGCCTTTATTTGTTCTATGAACTACATAAACCATGCCCGTTCTAAGCCTAAAAAATAATGAATCTACCTTTGATAGTTTGAGAAAATATTTTGGTGGAAAGTTGCATTTAAAAGAGAAAATTAGTGAAAGAAAATGATTCGTACTATGTTTGCTTTGTTTGATCAAAGAAGAAGAAGAAGAAGAAAGGAAGTGAAAAAAAAAAGAAGAAGAAAAGAAAAGAAAAAGAAAAAAAGAAGTCGCTAAGCGGAGTGTGAATCACCTCAAATTTTGTTAAGGGAATTGTTGGTAGTGCATCAGTGATTATAGCAACAATAATGCCACAAATATGAGCATATTGCCAAGAAAGAGCTATGATTTGAATCATGTGGAAATCTCTTTTAATGTTCTTTTCACAAAGTATTTTCCCAGTTTGTTTCGATTATCCATATCCAGTTCTTTCTTAACCCTCACCCTGTGGCCTGTCATTACAACCTTATTAAAGACCTTTTGATCTCTGATTTTGGAATTGACTACATTAGTGGAGAGGATTTCTGAAAAATGGACTTATGGGGTTAAGTTTTAAAAGAATTCTTTTGATTTTGGTTGTTCTATTTTTATCTGAGTTTGCAGGTGGTTTGAGGTTAAATTGACTATATCACACACACACACTCAAGGTCTTAGCTTTAGATTGAAGTAACTGCCTAACTCTTGCTTGACAAATTGAAAATTTTTGATTGATTTTCTTGCTATCTTTGATGTTAAAAGAGTAAGATACTAGTGATGAAATCTAAATTCATAAAAGCTTGGTGAGTAATGATACTTCTCTTGGGGTCGAGTTGATATTGCCTAAAGTGTCATTTGTTTTTCTTTTTGTTTGAGGACAAACAAAGTTGTAAGTTTGGGGGTATTTGATGACTTGCAAAATTTCATGTTGCAGATTTTACAAGATCGCTCGAGCGGAGGCTTTTGGCCGCTCGAGCGAACTCAGGCAGATTCAAACGCTCGACTGCCGCTCGACAGTGAGCTCGAGCGGGTTGCGGGAATACAAAGATCGCTCGAGCGGAGACATTGGCCGCTCGAGCGAAATCAGGCAGAGTTGAATGCTCGAGGTGCTCTCGACAAGCCGCTCGAGCGAAGTTAGGCAGAGTCGACCGCTCGATGTTCGCTCGATACCCTTCTCGAGCGAACATCGTATTTTGACAGATCTAGGGTTTTCCACCGCCACACCATATAAAAGTGATTTTTCACTTTATGGTCGGACTTTTTGACTGGAGAACACCTTTTGGGACAGAAAAACACAGCTAGAAGGATTGAAATCATCTGTTTTGGAGAGGGAATTCCACATATTGCACATACGTTGGAATCATACACGAGCCCAGACGGGAGAAAAGCCTTGAATCATTTCCTTGAGTTTTTGAAGACGAGTTGCGGCTGCGAGGAGTATTTTCAGCGTTTATTTTCTTCCAATATTCTCAGAACAATTATGGTGAATTCGTTTATGTTGAATTCAATTTCTAGTATGAGCTAAATTTTATTTATTCTAGGAAAATAATGTAACCTAGTTCCGAACTATGCTTGATTGTCTATGCTAATTTAAGGCAATTCTCTCTTTGTTTATCTGATTTATTCTGAGTTTATTGCTTCTAATTAACTGGCCATTGATTAGATGATACTTAATCTTGTAATTTGCTATCGAAAGAGGGAATCATAGGGTAGATCTTGAATATTTCAGCATAGGTAAGTATAGAGATCGAAAGACTTGTATAAACCTATGTAGTAATTAAATCATTGGTCTTATTTCTTTCTTGATTATTTAATTTGCATATTCTTGTGTGAATTGATAAACAAGAATAATTTCCAATTGACTATCGAAAGAGGCTTTTGGATGAATTAGAGATTTGCTAATAGACAAAAAGAATTAACTTAAATTAGTTGGATGAGGAAAGCATAGTGAAGAATTAGGTGAAATCAATTTCCTAGAAGTTTTCTTCCTATTAATTTTGATCTTCGAACGTCAGTTTTATTTCCATTGCGTATTTCTCTTTGAGTTGATTTTAGTTTAATTTGGAACTACAAAAATCTTAATGATTCCTCTAGATAAAATCGAGATTAATATAATTTTGGTATTTGAAAAAAGTAAGATATCAATCCCTGAGGACGATACTCTTCTTATCACTTTACTATAAAACTACGATACTGTGCACTTGCAGTTTTTCACAGCTCAATAGAACCCTTTTAGTTTAGCTTGATACAAATTCCGTCTACCTTATATTGTTATGCAATAGGAAACTTTATGAAGTCCCCAATTCTTCTTTGCCTTTTTTTTTTTTTATAGTAAATAATGATTAATATAACTTGTATGATATTTACCTATCAATAAAAATATTACTTGTTTGATATGTGAAGAAAGCACATTCGGCTTTATCACATTAATGCTTGTAGCTGCATACCCACAAACAAAGTCATTGAATTTATTTTTCATCGAGTATCCTTTGCAAGGATTTGTGAATCATTTCTGTTTGTCATTCTTATATCTGCCATTCACTTAATATTTGTTGAAATTTCACTCAAGAAATTCCAAAACGTATTCCTATGTTAATTGTGCCACTCGTTCTTGAGTGTTTTGAATGAATATTAAAGGCTTGTCGTTCCCATTCCTTCTTCTATTTATTTATTGCTTTGTCTTGTTTGACATGTTCATTATTATCAAAAGTGGTTTGGAAATTAGCAAATTGAGCCTTTCATTGGTTGAATGTGATAACCACCTCTCTCTTTTGCTTCAGAAAATAAACCTTGTATTTTTCTCAAATAATCAGATTTATGATGAAAAAATACTGAACACTACCCTTAGATGGAACACAAGAAGGGCTTTAAGATTAGAATGTACATAATCAATTGTTCTCTATATTCGGTGGATAACTATTTCAGACTCTTCCCCTCTTCCTAAAAATATAGTGTTCACAAACTATGAAATTTATACTTTTTTTTTTTTTATCACAAAGTTTACACTACCTCCTCATCTTCCTCATCTTCTTCTTTTTAGTAAATATCATATTATCTGAATACAATTTATAAAATTACCATTTATATCAAAAGTTTAAACTAATGAAAAGAGATAGATTTTATTGTTTATATATTTAACACTTTCCTCACGTGTGACATACTCTCTTTTCTTTTAATAAATGGGCCCAATAATATATGATCTACAATAATAAACGGTGATAAATAAATGCGTATATTTCTCCATCAGTTCGATGAAGAATTAGATCTGGCTATGAGGGAAGGATCACCCTAGCAACTTTGCCTCACAAGTGTCTCACGATGGCAAAAGGCACTCTAATGTTGTAGGTGAGAACCCTTTAATCCCTCAGTGTTATTTATAAATTTTTGACCATTAAGAAATCTCAGAGTTTGTATCTGACTATAATTAAAGATACAGAGTTTTAATCTTATCTTTTAGAAGTTTTCTTATCCCATTATCATTCATATTTTATTTGATAAGTTTGAGGTACTTCAAACTTTATTAAGATGGGTGTGTAGGATATAGAGTTTAAATAAAAACTCTTATATTCTCCCACTTGGCCCATACGCCTATAAAATAATATTTTCCGTTCATGGGTTTATTTTAGGAAATTAACCATACTGCGCAAATTCATTTCCTGAAACTTTCATAGCTCAAAGTACATTACAAGAGTTCTGTAATATCAATGTCAAATCAACTACTGATGCGAGTCATGGCGGTCCTCTGTTATATAATCAACAAATTCTCTTCCATGTACCACAACACCAGTAACTAATTTAACATGATCTTTAATTGGGATAATTAAGGCTAATACCTTGATGCCTTGGGTTCTAATTCATGTCTGTTGCAGACATTATCTTATCATCATTCTTCCAAACCATTCAATGTACAAAGAAATGGAAAGACAAGAAAACAGAAACAAAACAACCATAATAGCTATCATTAAGTGTCCAAAATAAAATAAAACATCTACAAGCTCAATAATATGTTTACATCACAAGACCCATTCTGTCAACATGCTCTTTAAACTGCTTCGCTACTAGATCCTTCGTTAATGGGTCTGTTATCATAAGCATAGTACTAATATGTTCTATAGACACTGTTTGTTTCTGTACTTCCTCCTTGACACTTAGGTATTTGAGCTCCATGTGTTTAGCACGTTTAGAATACCTATCATTTTTGGAGAAAAATACTGCAGAGGAATTATCACAATAAATTCTCAGCGGCCTGTCTATAGAGTCGACAACTCCAAGCCCTGAGATACAGTTCCTCAGCCATAAACCATGCACTGTGGCCTCAAAGCACGCCACAAACTCAGCCTCCATTGTTGATGAAGCAGTGATAGTTTGCTTCATACTTTTCCATGAGATCACTCCACCGGCTAGTAGGAAAACATATCCAGAAGTAGATTTCCTACTATCAGAACAACTGGCAAAATCAGAGTCTGAGTATCTAGTTACCTATAAGTTGTCAGTTCTCCTAAAGGTATGCTGGTAATCCTTAGTTCATTGCAGATATCGTAATACCCTATTTGCTGCTTTCCAATAAGACATCCCTGGGTTACTCTGGTAACACCCAATCATGCCAACTGCAAAACTAATGTCTGGTCTCGTGCAAATCTGTGCATATATCAAGCTCCCCACAACCGAAGCATAGGGGATTTTTGCAATCTTTTTACACTCCCACTCAGTTTTAGGACATTGTGATAGGCTAAACTTATCACCTTTTGATATCGGAGTATCAAGTGATGAGCAATTTTTCATGCCAAATCTCTCAAGAACTCTTTCTATATAACTTTTCTGAGACAATCCCAACAATCCTTGTTTTCGATCCCGAAAGATTTCAATTCCAATTACAAAGGACGCCTCACCCATATCTTTCATTTCAAAGTTCTTAGATAGAAAACCCTTGGTTTCATAAAGTAAGCCAAGATCACTACTAGCCAACAAGATATCATCAACATACAGGATCAAAAAGATAAACTTACTCCCACTGACCTTTAGGTATATAAATTGATCAACGATGTTCTCTTTAAATCCAAAGGCGGTAATGGTATCATTGAACTTTAAGTACCATTGTCGGGAAGCTTGCATAAGCCCGTATATTGATTTCTTAAGCCTACATAATAGGTGATCTTTACCCTTTTCTGGGTAGCCCTCTGGCTGCTCCATGTAGACTACTTCATCCAAACTTCCATTTAGAAAAGCTGTTTTCACATCCATCTGGTGTAACTCTAAATCAAAATGAGCCACCAATGCCATAATGATTATGAAAGAGTCCTTTTTAGATACTGGAGAAAATGTCTCTTTGTAATCAATGCCTTCTTTCTGGGTGAAACCCTTAGCAATAAGTCTGGCCTTATGTCGTTCAATGTTGCCTTTAGAGTCACGTTTGGTCTTAAAGACCCATTTATACCCGACTCTTTTACACCTTTCAGGCAACTCAACGAGATCCCAAACTTGATTTTGATCCATGGATTTCAACTCTTCTTTCATAGCATCGATCCATTTACTAGAATTCACATCTTTCTATAGCTTGCGAAAACGTTAGTGGATCTTTACTTGTCCCAATGTCAAATTTAGATTCTTGGAGATATACCACATAGTCTGCTAAAATAGCAGGTCTCCGATGTCTCTGAGATCTGCGTAAGACTATCTATTCTGGTAACTCCGAACTTAGTTCATCAATGGTATTATCATTCTGAGATGGGTGATCATTTTCTTGTTCCAATGTATCATTGTGATGATCAATTAAAGGACCCATTGTCTTTTCTGAGGATGTAGGTATAAGAACATCTACTCGTACTTCCTCAATGATCATATCTCTAGGTTCCATTTTTCCACTGATTTCGCCAAGTTCAATGAATTTGGCATTCACTGTTTCCACTATTCTCGAACTGTGATTAGGACAATAAAACCTATACCCTTTGGATCTCTTTAGGTAGCCAATAAAGTACCCACTGACTGTTCTAGGATCCAATATCTTTTCATGTGGGTTGTAAAGTCTTGCTTTTGCTGGACAACCCCAAACATACATGTGTCTTAAACTTGGTGTCCTACCAGTCCATAGCTCGAAATGAGTTTTTGGAACTGACTTACTAGGAACCCGGTTTAAGATATAAGTTGTCGTTTTAATGGCTTCACCCCACAATGACTTGGGTAAGGTAGAATCGCTTACCATACTTCTTGAACAGTGTGACATTGTTGCACAGTACGCGATCACCGTTTTAATGCCACTCATATGTTTCTAATGCACATGCCATAACTAGCAAGTGTTTGCATCTTGATATTTGAAGATGACAGCTCAGTTTTTTGGAGATGTTATTGTGCTGGCCTAAAGAAATAAAGGCCATTACCTTTATTGCCTTTGGTCACAACTAAAGAGTTTCGTAAATTCTAATGGTTCACCTTCACCACAAATGGGTAAGAGATTCCAAAGTAACCAATAACGCTAGGTTTTATTAGTATATGAACATTAGTCATATTACCAAGCCTGGCAGCGTTTGGTTACCAGGCTGAGTTCAACTCAACCTAACTCATCTTATCTAATCATTACAATTTTTCCAACTTTCAATACAAAATATAATAAACAATTCAACTTTTTCAAATCTTGAAATAATAATAATATTAAAAAATAATATTTTATTCAACTTTCAACTCATCTCAACTCAACTCAACTCATCATCCAAACCACAGTCGTTTTGAACACCCCATGTCATTACCCATCAAAATGAAACCACCATTAATTGACCCATAAGTAATAAACAAGTCCCTTTTAATATGCATATAGCAGATACATGCATGTTGATGGATTGGTGGATAGCGATTGTTCACAAACATTAGCTACTAGTAAAATTTATATTGTCAAAAGTTTCTTCAACAACACTAGTAATATTGGAGCAACTTAGTGGGTATTACTTTCCTCCTTATTTATCAACTTTGGACACTCGAGGTCTGTTTGGGATTCTGTCATGGTTATTAAAAAATGTTTCTCTAGTATGACTTATTACTAGAAATGTATAAGCCTTAAGTTAAAAGTTATATTATCCACCGCAATCCCAAATATATACTCAATCTTATAGTTGTCGAATTTTCCAGGATTGTGACATTTGAGCTTCATTTTAATAGATTTTCCTCTACCCTTATTTAAGCTCTTTTCACTGAATTAGCCTCTACCATTCTGAATCCTAAGCAAATAAGTTCTCACCTTGGTCATTACTATTTTTACACTCAATTTTGTTCTCAACTCCTTAGAACTTTTGCAAAGGAGATGATATTTGTACCATATAAGTTGAGTTAAAAAAATTATTATAAGAAACTTTCAGTGACCATAATACGATTAAGCATAATACAATTAAGGTCTAATTCTTTTTATCAAGCTTAATATCAATGAACCTTAGGTCCATAACAATTTTACCAAATTCATCAAAATGCTCATATATAATCGTACATTTCTTCGTCTTAGAAGTATGTAAATGCCGATTCATATATACATGTTTGGCCTTTTTGACTTCGTTGTATACAAATCCTTTAACTTATTCCAAAGTCCAATGGTAATACTCTACCTAAAAGAGATAATAAAATTGCACTACGTGCCTTCATTTGAAGTTCTACAAGATCTTTTTTTGTCGATATAGATGACTCTTCCTTCACTTTGTGCATGAAAATCCTCACGATTAGTGCCATTGTTGTCATAACAATGCAAGCATTTTTATTTGCATGATGTTTGAAACTACTTTCAACCTTATTTTTTTTTTCTTATGGGGTAGCCATCCCGCAAAAGGAAATTCCTCCACATGCTTTGATACCAATTGGTCGTAACAAGTTGCTATTTTATTGAATGAAATGAAGTATAAAAATTTAATTGGAATTAACTTGATATAATCACACAGGATACTCAGATTTATGCCTGTGTGGTAGTAGCGAAGAAGATTACATAGAAATTTACTAATAAAAACATGTGCTATATAAAGGACTGGTAACAAATCACTCCAATTACAAGCTGCAATACCACCCAACCCTCACATTCTTGTGACAGAGAATAACACAATAGCCAATCTGAAGCTCTGCATATATATCTTCTCACTTTGCCTTGTGTTTATTCTATAGATGAATGGTTTTTGTAATTGATAAGAGCTATACTACCCTTTTCTCAGTAAAGCATTACATGCATTAAAGGCATGCAAAGAGGAAAACACCAACTCTCCCTCCTGACAAAGGAAGACAACCCGCTCTACATATCCCCCAACTAAATTGTTAGCATGCAACATCATATAAAAGAAATAAAAGCTTTCCAAACAACCTAAAACTTAAAAAACCAACACAAAAATATCAATATTGAATGTTCAATTAAATTAGAAAAATCTAAAGATCTTAACATAATTAATTAATAACTTCAAATTACGAAATCAACTAAAACCTCAAAAAAATTACTGCTCTTATAAAAAGCATAAAAAAACTCCACTATTGTAAGATTCTTACACCTTCCATACTTAAGTTGTTATGTGTAAAACGTGGATATGGTCACGACGCTATGGTACAGTACAAGATATCATATTAATTATGGGGTTTCATCAAAGCCATCTCCAAGATTTTGTAGATAGTACATATTTTCAATATAATTTTAAAACCTTCCTATGCATCACCCCACATTGGATTAGTCAAAATAATTATGCATAATGTTACTATTTTGCTTTAATGATGTTTTTAATTTATTTTTTTTTCATATTTTGCAATCACACTAACCATGTGTTAATTAATATATTGTATTTGTTACTTAGAAGAAAACATGATACAAGAAAGAGATCAACCGATATGAAATCTTATTAAATAAAATAGCCGCTCTCCCTTACAACAACAATTGTTTAATCACTACACTCTAATACAAGTTATTCATACATAAGGTGTTCAAAATGAAATACCTTATTCAATGCAATCCCCCATACAGTCCATCATAACAGAGATGATAATTCAGATCAACAAGAATTCTAGTAAAAGCAATACCTTTGCAAATCCAATAAACATGTGCCAAGACATGGGGCTACTGGAAGAAATAAGTCTTTTACCAAAAGAAGAAAACCAGAAATCTGAGTGTATGGTCAGTTCATCTGTTTCCTCAAACTCTCACAATTATGTGAATTGTAAGGATGACATTCTTAGTGCTAGATTCGAATGCAAATTAGAAAATACATGTTGTTCAGGAAAGAAGTAAGTAGGTTAGCTACCATAACACCATAGAACTTCCTAGCTAATGCGATTGCTTTACATTAAAAAAATTAAAAAAAAAAACATGAATGCACACCTTAGAAGCAAACCACTTCATTAGAGAGTAAACTAGAACCAAATCTCTAAGCTAAAGGACCAATGCAGATGTTGTCATTACTTCCATATAAAAAGTGCAACCCTCCAAATTCAAACCACACTTCGAACTGAAGTGGAGGGATAAAAGTCCTGATTTTATTGTTTTCCCTCCACGGCTACAACATCCTCACAAAAGCTTTCTAGCTGAATTGGACCTCATTAACATTACTATATGATGCTTACATGAGATAAACAATAAGCATCAAAATTCTAGCATTCTTTGAGAGATGCAATTTATTCTCCTCCTCCAAACCATTATAATCGTTCGTACTTTGAATAGTCTACCAAGAATTCTTTCATATCCTTATTAACTTGTACAATTTCCTGTGTTGTTACCAAATGGATAAGGCTTGGATGTATATCGAAGATAGAATGCTTTCCAAAAAATATGCTGAAGGCATTAAACAATTCATAGATATGGTGGAAGCCCATGCACCAGGTAAAGACTGCATTAGGTGTCCATATAGGAGATGCCGAAATCAAACTTTCCATCCTGTTACTATGGTTGAGGATCATTTGTTCATCGTCGGGATAGATACATCTTATACGGGATGGATATTCTATGGCGAGGAGGAAACTTTGCAATACGACACATTGTTGGATGAAGAGGGTAGTGATGACTATCACTACAATGACTACATTGATGATGTCAACGAGATGTTAGATGACATTCGTATTGGATCTTTCATGGACAATTCCTCTAGTACAGAAGCTAATGCAGACTGAGTTCCCCAATGACACACCTTTTATACTCCAATACACCCTAACTTTGACGAGTTTCTAGATGACGCCAAAAAGCCACTCTATCCAAACTGTTCCAAGTTCTCAAAGCTATCATTCATAGTCAAGTTGCTTCACATAAAGACTGTTGGTGGTTGGACTGTGAAGTTGTTTGACATGGTTATCAAGCTTTTGCAAGCAGCATTTCCTCATGCACATTTCTCTACCTCATATAATGAGGCTCGCCACTTACAACATGGTTTTGGCTTTGGTTACAAACAGATACATGTATATCCAAATGATCGTGCCTTGTTTTGGAAAGATAATGCTAAGAAGGATGAGTGCCCTGAATGTAATGCATCTAGGTGGGCCTCAAGCACAACTAACCAATAAAGGATACCCAAAAAAGTCCTTTGATATTTCCCTTTGAAGTTGTGATTGCAAAGGTTGTTTGTGTCAAAGAAGACTTCCCAAGCCGTGAGATGGCATAAAACAGAGTGTGTTGATGATCTCACCTACATAAGACATTCGGTAGATTCACGGGTATGGAAAGACTTCGATACCAAACATTCCTCGTTTGTCGAAGATCCTTGTAATGTCAGACTTGGTTTAGCGAGTGATGAGTTCAACCCATTCAATAACATGAGCAAGCCATGCAGTATTTGGCCAGTGCTACTTGTGCCTTACAACTTGCCCCCTTGGTTATGCATGAAAGATCCTTACTTGATGATTTTGTTGTTAAACCTTGGACTAAAGGCATCGGGAAATGATATTGATGTGTTCATGCGTCCACTAATAAATGAGTTGATAGAATTATGGAAAGAGAGAATTCATACATATGATGTATACAAATGAGAAATGTTTGTATTGAGGGCAGCATTGCTCTAGACTATTAATGACTTTCCTGCATACACCAATCCTTTTGGTTGGAGCACAAATAGTAAGATGGTCTACCCTACTTGTAATGCAGAAATAAATTCACTGTGGCTGGTGCATCATCACGAAATGTTTGTAATATTGTTATATGGGTCATCGTCGATGGTTGGAGGTAGATCACAGTTGGAGACGAAAAAAGAATGCTTTTAATGATAAGGAGGAAAACTGTCTCCAACCTAAAATGATCATAGGACAGGCTTTATTGGAGCAATTAAATTAGGTCTCAAATGTGTAGTTTGGTAAATCAACTTCAAAGAAGAGGAAACGTATGCCGAATGAACTTAATTGGACAAAAAGAAGTATCTTTTTTGAGCTTCCTTACTAGTTAGACTTGGGATTAAGACATAACTTGACGTCATACACATTGAGAAAAACATTTGCGATAATGTGTTGGGAACTTTGATGGATATTGAAGGCAAAACTAAGGACATGCCAATGCATGTAGGGATTTGGAATATCTTGGAAGAATGAAATAATTACATTTACAGTATGATGGTGATCGTACTTATTGTCAAATCTGGTTTGTGTAGTGACAATTATAACAAGATGAAGGAAGAGGACCTGAGTAACTTCGAGCATAGGCACCAAAGTCAATTCCCAGCATGGTTCAGAGCACGCGTAAGATTTCCCTTCTTGAGATAGAAACATATCCCTTTATGGACACTACGCATTTCTATAATTCTAAAGTCATTTGTCAAATTTCCATGTAGATTGTGGAGTTGCATGCAATAACTCCTCCTGAGGTGACAAATGACATATATGCATTAGCATGTGATCCAGATCCACTAGTCACATCATATGCTGGCTGTATCATGAATGGAATTCAATTTTACATGAAGAACCTCGAAACACGTCGCCTCACCCAAAACAATGGGATTGTTGTTCATGGCAACCATCAAGGAAACTCTGTTGACTTCTACGGTGTGTTGTAGGAGGTCGTAGAATTATGCTACATGGGTTGGCGTAAGTGCTTCTTGTTTAAATGTGATTGGTGGGACATTGGCAACACGAGAAGAGTGATACAAGTTGGGAATCATTTCATGAGTGTCAATATTTCGAGGCAATGGTATAAATATGAGCCTTTCGCCCTAGCATGCCAATCGTTGCAAGTGTTTTACTTAAAAGACCCAATTTTGAGGGGGGGGAGTTGGCATGCAGTACACAAGATATCAACTAGGAATGTTTACAATATTGGGCAGAAATCATCAGAATTGCATGATGATGATGATGATGATTCCTCCACTGTTGACGCAAAAGACGATAGTGACACTGATGTGAGGAACTATGGTCCTGTTAATGAAAATGACATAATTCTCAATCCACTGACCCGAGTGGATGAAGAGCAATTGCCAGTTGATCCATCAACCATCTCACAATCACAATTGTCCTCAGGAAGTGACAATGAGGACATGTCAATTGATGATGTGCTTAATAACGATTTTTGGTTGGAGAATATAGATGACTGGGATAATAATGGTTTTGACGCAACACTTCATTTCCATCATGAGACAACATGCGATAATGGAATATCTTATTCTATATTCTTGATGATAATGTGGTTGGTCACTTCTAGATAGCTATTTCAGTCAATTAAAGAGTTCAATTTTGAACTCGACCATACAAGTAAACCTTGATTAATGATGGACTTTTCACATATTCCACATTTTATCATGTTAGATATTAATTAATTCACCATCATAAACAACTATGTGTATATTTAGTGATGAATTATATTGTGGCCTGACTTGGCGTAAATTGATTATCCTTGTAGACAGCGCGTGACTTTACCTACGTGTGCCATTCCATCTCCACACTTCAAGAATGCATGTGGCAAGGCAGTAGACAAATGATAATGTGGCTCATTCTATGAGTTCATTTTGATATTCAGAATGTTTACAATATGCATTTAAGGCTAACGTTTGTGATATATTGCATGCCTATGAAACACTGATTTGCATACTATGTAGTGATGCATTTGGTCTTTTTTGGGTGATCTGCATGTTTATCACATACAATATTGTCATATGGAAACCTATGCTTCTTATGGTAGTCAGTTTCAGTGGGTTTCATTTAATGAAATATCTTTATCTTCCATTTATAATATTGTGGTGCTTATAAGGTTGTGGTTAAGTGCTTTGCAATGGCAGTGTGCATGAGCTTCATTGGATGATGTTCTGTCAACTAAAATTACCAATGTTCAGATAACACTAGTACCTTTTGGTAAGTGTTTTATAGTTAAATTAACATAGAATTTTTCTCTACTTCTTAACCTGCCCTAATTGACCAAGCAGTTAGCAATCTTGCCACAGGATCTGTTGGGGTATTTGTGCTATATGAATCATTCTGGTGCCTTGTGTTAACTATTGTGATACAACCTAGATATTTTAAGATTAATGCATAGCTATTGTAACTAGGCAAACACCATGTATATACCTTGGAATATGATTGCCGCACTTTATTAATGGCAAAAAGGAAGCAGCCGAATACACATATGATAGACACAGATCAACACCCAACTAACAAGAAAGAGACTCCTATTCTTCATTCAAAAAAGTTCACCATACACCTTGTCAACCACCAATCAAACATACAATCCAGAAACCATCAACAAACCACATTCAAGTCATGCATTTAGTAAAGGAAGCAATGATAGTGCCGGTTAGTTTATGGACTACTGAAACTGATACAGCTTAAAAATTGACTAAGGATGCAACTTAATAAGCTCACAAGGGAAGCCAGCTTCTAAGATTTAAAGGCCTAGCTATGCACCAAGATTTAATGGCCTATCTATACAAGTAGACCTTTCAAGCTCTTGGAAGCATTTCAAATAAGAAATAATGGTCCAAACGTACCACTTAAACAACACATTTGTATATTGATTATGGTATATTTTATAAGGAAAATGGATTAGATTGACTTTCCATGTGCAAAGAGAAACTCCACTCTGTATGCCACTCTTCTTCCAGACTTTTGATTCTATATAATTGATTCTAAATATAGAGTCAAGATTCCAAACTAGGAAATTTATCACATAAAGTCTAGAAGGTTACATGTGGAAGTGGATAATCATCAAGAAGATGTGTTGAAGTTTAAATAAACCATACCATGTTCTTTGAGGAATTAATCTCAACAATATTTTGCAAATGCTTTATTGCTGCATATTTGGTCAAATATGATAACCCCATCTCTATTGTAAGTATGAGAGATTCAAACACTGATTTGCAGTCAGGAATTTAACCCAAAGTTTTTGTAGTCACAAGTGTCAATTTGCTCATTCATTAAGAACACACATAACAAATATTCACTAATGGACATCATTCTATTTATAACTAAAATCAAAGTATGCAAGGTAGATATGGCCAATTATATACCACCAATGCCAAAGCAGAGCCCAAGTTTATTTAGGAATGGTTCATAGTAATTGTAAATGAACAAATGATTTCTGGTTGTGCTGAATTGGAATTGTGTATCATTTGGCTGAAAATATAATTTTGTGGAGATGCTTGTACGAATATTCTGAGCTGAACATTAATAAAAGTGCATGAAAGGGAGGTTAAAAGTAAGATGCAAAATTCTTGCAAGTGATGCAAAATAAGATATGAATAAATGACATCCATAAACAATAATGCAGTGGCAATGTTGCTAGTAAACTTTGTACAAAATAATGGGCAAGCTTATATTGTTTTTTAATGACATAATATCCCATAAAAGTTGCAGGTAATGATCCACTCATCATTGCTAGTTCAACATATATGATATTGATGCCGAAATTTTTTTAATAGGTGAACTTTTAGCTAGACTTGTTCAGTATTTATGAATTCTATATAACAGCTAAAGGCGTTATTAACTTTTGTAGCAAAACATAACTTATGTTTATCAATTTATTAAGAATTAAGGTTTATACCTGCAAGATACTAGCTCTTTTCCACTGTATACACAAAGAGATCATAACATAATCGATCCATTTGTAATAGTAAAATAGCAAGGATATTTATGGATGGCATGAGTAAACTAGTAGACCCATACCAATTCGGCTATTTTTCGTGTTCATGCAAGTATTTACTATTATAACAGATCGATCCACTTTGTTGACGATGCAAACTTATTTTCCATTTTATAGCTGTGTAAGTTAACCTGATAAAAGAAGGGATTTTTCATAACAGAAATTTGTGAGGATATCTAAATGTTGACATATTTGCATTAAATTTTTATATATGGTTTGAAGTTTAACACAATAGAGTGGTACACCATTCCTGCTGGGTTTTCCATTTTATAACAATGAACTTGTAAAAATAGGGGCTTTCCGAAATCATCTGTAAAAGTGCTGTTGATAAAATAAATTAATTTTGTAGAAAGCTTTCCAACATAAAAAGGCATTTCCCTTCCAATCTGTCCCTTAACTTAGAAATGATATATCTACAAAGCCAAAAGGGTAGGACATCTTCAATTAAAATATGCATTGTAAGCATTCTGATAAATGCAAAGGGTACTACCTTTGCTTAGCAAGAGCTATTGAAACATAAGCTTCATAAGTGTTTATGAAGCTGAACTTTGTAAAACTTGACACTACTGAGAACATTTTTTGACCCTACAAATATTGCAAGCATACTTAGGAAAAACCTTAAACCAAGAAGAGGCATTGGATGAATGATGGTATCGTAATATATGGTAAAGAAAAGAAGATGAAGACTAGGAATGAAATCAGTTAACAATTAATGGATTAAATTGTGACTATAACTCACTCAAAACTCTTACAAAAAGCAAAAAACCAAAAAAAAAAAAAAAGAAAAAAAAAAGAAGAAGAAAGGAAAAACAAAACAAAGAAAGAAAGGAAGAAAAAGAAATTCATAGGAAAAATGTAGCATGCACCAAAAGGGCCTAAGAATATGAGTTAAAGATAATGTCTATGAATCTGAACTGATTTAAATCTTTCACTACTAAGAACATTTTTGGACAAGCTAAATGGGCAGTATAGTATGATACACACCTCCAACCATTGTGTTTACTCAAAAAAATTAATGCATGCAGTCAATGCGAAAGGCATCATAAAAATTACAGCTGAGTTGTTAATGCCATTTTGCCCAGTAATTCTAGCATTTGGAAAGATATCATAGAAAGCAGTAACCTCCTCAATTTCCCAGTCTTGAAGAGTTCGGATACAAGCAGGGATACCAATGTAGTTCTTCATTGGGAAAAACTCATCATTTCTAAAATATAAGCATGGCTGATTAATAGCCAATCTGAAGACATTTTGGGAAACCTCAGGACTTGTGTAGTCTCACTACACCAAATTAACATCAAACCAAAACCCATTGCTTGAGCCATCACCTACCCCAAAATAAACTTGTTTCACAAAATAATGTCAACAAGCTTCTAATGAATTTCATTGTGGCTGTGATTTTAAAAGTTGGCCATTCAAGTTTGCAACATGATGTTTGAAGCATGCACTAAAATAAACATCATGCATTAAAATTACATAATAGTTTATCCTAAATTTGATAGGTTCACCAAAATATTGAACTATATGTTGTTGTTTTAGTGAAAAGGTGTCATAGGGCTATGGTAAAGTGTTGAATCGATATAGATATTTTGTTAGCAATAATAAGTCATAACTATTTTCAGGCACATTTTGTCCAATCATGTATACGTTATCGTAATTGTTGGTCATTGCAATTAGAAATAGATAAATGTTAGAAAAAACTAACACATATGCAGTTATAATGGTGATAACTGCTGAGATCATGGGTTATGAGAAAACTTGCATTGATGTTCAGTTTTATAATTACATGAAATAAACCTAATGGTTTTGATTGTAAAAAGTGGACGGAGGGAACGAGTACCCTGAGGACCACCTCGGATAGCATCAAGCCCTATTGACGAAATTCCAACTGTGCTGCCTCCGACAAAGAGCCTAAGGGAAGAGGAGGATCACATAGTGGTTGTATAGGAGGTAATGCAAGCTGTAGAACAGGAAGGAAATGATGGGGAGACATCACAGGTTTGACATTTTCTAGCCTTAAGTAGAAAGAAAGTCCTAACAAGTTTTTGCTATTTATAATACATAGTTAATAATTCTTGTCAATAACTACAACTTAATAACACTCCACCTATAAAAAAAGAGGCAGAGGGCCTACAAAGGGTATTGCCTTTGAACAGCTACGAAAGTTGGGTAAGATCCCTTTAAATATAAAGGATGGGCACAAGGGTCCATCATGTGAAAATGCCAATGTATTCAGTAGTCGAGTGAGTTGGATAGTGATATGATACTGATGCATTTGTTGGTAGATTTTGTTTTGGATTGGATAAAGGAAAACCATCGTGAAGCTGTGGTAAACGTACTTGCTGACAAGTACAATGCATACCATTACAAACTACACAAGCACTACAAAAAATATGCATCACATGAGGAGGCACTAGCTGGTCGGAAATCGTCGGTGGAACCACATGTTTGAGAGTGGCTATGTTCAAGGTGGGCCAGTAGCTCGTTCAAGGTACTGCTTGACTTGTGTTAATGGGGGAAAGTTGGAGATTTTGAGTATGGTGAATTATTTTTCTTGTCATAGCAGCTAGTATTCTAGACAAAATTTACATTGTGTTGAGGCATGTACAAAAAGTATAAGAGCATGACATTATTTATTTTGATTTATTTCAGGAGGAGTCTCGTAGAAACACTAATAATAGGAAAAAATAGAAGGTTAAGCATATGGGGGGAGGAAATCCTTTGTTAGTATATTGGAGGAGAATGTAAGACAAACTTTTATTAATATAGGTTGTGTAATGATTAAAGGGGACTTTGAACCTAATTACAACATAAATTTTAATTGAAGAGTAGGAAGGCACAGAATATGAGTGTATTTTACAAAAAAAAAACACATTGGTCAAGGGAGAAGGGTAAATGTTTCAATGTATTAGTTGAACACAATTATGTGAGTTAGCTGATCCATATGTGATTTTTAGTTATTTAATCGATCATTCCTCATGGCTGACAGGTTTTGAAATGATATTTTTCTTTGTGAAATGTCAGAATCTTATGATAGAGAGGTTGAATGAGAAAGAATTAGAAGAAGATGTTGATGAAGCTGTTGCCGATGTTTTCAAAGAGGTCTTAGGGTTCAAATCAGGCTATGCACAAGGGCTGGGCCACTCAGTCCTTCCTAAGTCTGGTCCTTCGCTGAAAAAGAACAAGGCTTTTATACGTATAGCTGAGGAGAATGAAAGGATCAAGAATAGTGTAGACATTTACAAGACTCAACTACATAAACTTTTGGGTGATATAGCTGCTCTGTGTAGAGTATTTTTTAAGCATGACAAACAACTGAATATGATATCATCACAGCTAGAGTCAAGTAGGGAGTCTCAACGAGAGACTCAAGGAGATGCTTAGGCATCTCTCAGTTGGTGGCCAGTTTTTTGGAGTTTTGGGGATATTTCATGTTTTGTGTTCCCCCCATAGAGATGGCAGTAAGTTAAATGCCAACTTTTTTTATGGGTAATGTGGGCAGGTTAGGGTGTTTAGATAGAAAGGGTGGCAATAGCAAAATATCAGCATATTTTGTGTTTACTCTATCTATAACGCACTATCAACATGGAAGTAGCTACAAAGGTTCGGTGATATTGAGCATCAGGTTGAATTTTGAGAATGTGAGTCAGTCACTTAATATCAAAGTATAGATATTCGGTGGTTTGTAGGGTAGTTTTGATATATTAATTATCTGAGTCAAGAAACCTCCCTCAAGTTGAAGTTGTTTATTTTTTTGTAGGGATACATAATTGAACATTAAGGTAGCTGCATTCATTAGGGTTACAAAAAATCCAGTTATGTGATGGAAGGCCATTGAAGGGTCACAACTGAAATGGCAATGACCAAAAATAGAATACACCAAATATTATTGGATAGGAGCAAAAGATTTTGTGGCGGTAAATAGTTACTTTCATTGCTCATAATGTTGTTATAACTATCTTAAGATGCTAAAGATGTTTGTTTATAATATCTGAATTGATCCATACTTGACTGGGCTATTTGGGAGAATAAATAGCTGGATGGATAAAAGTCATTGATTTTATTGATCAAATATGTCTAAATTTGTTAAAAACACTTGGCTGGTAGCATAACATATAATGTTGTTCTTAATAAACATGTTTTACATGTTGATATCTGGAATCTAGTATAACCAAAATGTGTTGAAACGAAAAATAATTAAAACTGATCATGAACTTAAGTAATTGTTTTGTTCAAGTTAAAATGAGGATTGTGCACAGCCTAATTGGTATGTTTACTGATGGTGAATTTAAGGGATATTCTAGATGATTAATGTAGATGTTTGGGTTAGGAATGGTTCCAAATCAAATATAATTGGAGATGTCATCTATTAAGATTGTGGTATAGTATCTTGAAGATTCCAAATCATACTGGAGGCACCATTTGTTGGAGAGTTGTGATATAATTGTTTAGTTGAAAATATTGTGAAAACATGTGATCAATAGTCCATACAAATGGTGTTAGACAGAACTTGTCCTGAAGGGTTTTTATTACTTTGGTTAGTTACCAGGGTGTCATTCAATTGATCTCTTGTAAATAAGAGCATAGAATTTTAGGGAGAATTATGTCAACAAAAATGTTTTGAATTGTTGGTCATACAAAATTGATTTGGTTTGTTATTGACTTTTAAGATAGATACCCAGACAATGAAATTGGAATATGGGGTAGAGCTTATGATCTCCCGCACTTGTATAATTGTAAATTCTTGTTAAAATGCATTTGAGTATGATATGTTCTGAGTTGGTCTTTACACAACTTAAAATCCTTTGAGGGTGATGAATCAAACTGTCTAGATTATATATGGCATCTACATTGTGGTGTACTTTATTGTATACTATTAATCAGGAGGTGACATAACAAGATGTGCCATTTTGACATTTTCTAGGGAAAAAATGTATTGGCTAGAGTGGTTTTTCTTTTCCTGAGTTGTTAGGGCTAATATATCAATATGGTAGGTTTATAGATTTAACTTGATGTATGTAATACCATATACATACATGAGGTCCAAATATTGTAAATCAACGGGTAGTATATATTAAAGGAGATATATATATACATATATATACACATTAATAGATAATAAAGTTGTCATTCTGTAAGATTTGTTCTTGTATATGAATCTAGGCTTATTGATAGCTAAGTCTAGTCTATTTGTACTATATTTTCAGGATGTGCTCAGCCATTTGAAATGTGTGGATGTAGAGGAAACAAAGTCATTTGTTCATCTGGCATACATGAGGTCCAAATATTGTAAATCCACGGGTAGTATATATTAAGGGAGATATATATATCAATAGATAATAATTTTCCATCCTGTGAGATTTGTTGTTGTATGTGAATCTAGGCTTATTGATAGTTGAGCCTAGTCTATTTGTACTATGTTTTTAGGTCATTCTTAGCCATATGAAATGTGTGGATGTAGAGGAAACAAAGTCATTTGTTCATCTAGGTAGATTAGGCTCATGACTGGAATCTAATACAAGAATGTTCATGAAGCTATTATTAGTTTTTATTTGGAGCCAAGTTGTATAACTAGAAAGTAAATATAACTGTTATATAGGCTATGGAAAAATGGTGTACGTGCATAGTCATGCTGATCATGGTCCTCTTGTCCTTCCCATTTAGTAAACATTTTGTAATGTATTTCCAATTTATTAAACGGACAGTGGAACATGTGGGAATGTTGTAAATATTGAATTGTCCATTATGTTATAGTTTATCTGAGTGTATTTGGTAGTATATTTGCCATATATCTCACCAAATTGAAGTCAAACAAGTTTTTATGAAAATTACCAAACAAATTGTTGCGAAATGTCTATAATATAAAATATTATCTACTGCACCATATTAGTGGGCAAAACTTGATTTTACCCAAGACAAAACATTTGTGGAAAAAGATATAAATTCTATTAAATTAAACCTATTTGCCATGAGACAACTCCATGTAAATTAACTATTTCTCATGAGCAAATATTTCTAGGAATAAATAAGGTCTCCTAATACTCAGTCCAAATTTCCGACAAATACATTACATGGAGATTACATATTTTCCACGAATAATGTGTGGTGAAAAATGAACCCAGTCGCATGCTTGCAATATTTTCCATGAGAACTATGCATGGCCATTACACATTTTCCACCAAAACACTCGGTAGGGAAAAACACCACACGACATGTAGCACAAAGGTCAATCACAACAAATTACCCATAGATACCATTCGTGGGCAATACTAATACCCACTAACATGGCTCATGGGAAGTATCCAATTCCCATGAGCCATAAAGAAATTGAATTGGCTTTTGCCACAAGTGGTGGAAGGCTCTTGCCACGACATGTACTATGTAAAAAAGTATCTATTGCCCACGAATTAATGTTTTCGTGGAATATAATGCTTTTTGCTTATATCCCATGAACTTCCCACAGGATAAATTTGTGAATACAAAGTTTTTCCCACAAAAAACATACTTTTGCCCACAAAACTCCTTCTTGGAAAAAAAACGCCTTTCTTGTAGTATATGTGAGTGGCATTAAAATTACTAGGCCAAAATCCAGATCGAAAGGCTTCTTGAACTGCAAAACACACATCATACCCCACCACAGACCGAATTTGTTAGAATGCAACATGAAAACTATTTGGGCCTGGGGAGCCTAAGGCATTCATTTGAAAGATATCACCTTCTACTTCAGATGTAGCAATTTTGTTGGTCAAACGAGCATTCATGTCAACAATAACTGAGGTCTTAAAATGTTAAATACATTCCTTTATCTTATCAGGATTTGATGATGTAAAAAGGTGCTGAAAGAAACTTTGAAACAAAAGACTCACCTCTAATGTATTGGTAGACCTTTCATCCTCATTTGAGATTCTTTTTATAGTGTTGGTCTTCCTCATCTGATTTGCACTAATGTGGTAGAATTTTGTATTTCTATCTCCTTCTTTTAACCATTGTTGTTTGTCCATTTGTTTTCATTTCAAATCCTCGTCTCAAGCAAGTTGTCCACCTTATTCTTCAGGTTATTGATACTTGCATTACTAGCCCCAACACTGGCATCTTATAGCAGTTTAAGTTGATTGAGCTTTGCAGAAAAAAGCCCTTTTGCAAAACTGCGTGTGCACAACATCGTAGTTTTATAGTAAAGTGATAAGAATAGTATCGACCTCAATAATTGGTAACTTATTTTTGACAAATACTGAAATTAAACAAATCTTGACTTTATTTGAAAAAGTCATTAAGATGTTTGTAATTGTAACTTGAAATAAAATCAATTCAAAGAAAACATTCAAAGGAAAAGAAAACATTAATTTGAAGATCAAATTAATGAGAAAAAGAATTTTTAGGAAATCGATTTCATCTAATCCCTTACTATGTTTTTCTCATTTAACTAATTGAATTTAATTCTCTCTGTTTGTTAGCAAAATCTCCAAACTCATCCCAAAATCTCTTTCGATAGTCCGTTGAAAATATTCTTATTTATCATTTTACACAAGGGTATGCAAATTAATAAAGCAAGAAAGCATTAAGACCAACGATTTTAAGACTACATAGGTTCATATAAGTCTTCCGATCTCTATATTTACTTATGCTAAAATATCCAAATTTTATCCTATAATTATCTCTTTCGATAGCAAATCAAAATATTAAAATTATCTAATTAATGGCAGTCAATTAGAACAATAAGTTCAGAATAAATCAGACAAACATATAAGGGGGGTGCAGTTACAATATATACACACATTTATATTACTATGATATTTTACACATCAAGTCTCATCGCTCCTATCACTGCTTCAATTTTAATCCAATAAAGCTTAATATCCTTATTCGTTAAACTTATGATTTTTCATTAGGGGTAAATACTATGTCCATGGAATTTTAACATTTATCAAGATATTGGAAACTTTTAGATACCTACTGAAAAATTTGAAAACGTAATTCTAACTCCATCTAAAATTCTCGAGGCTTCATAAAAGTATTAAAAATCCATGTTTCCATACCTTTTTTTCAAGTCCAAAAATTTTAGGGCCCATAATATTAAAAGGAAATTGTATACCTAACAAAATCTAAAAATTCATACCCACCATTTGATTAACAAGCATTGAACTCAAGAATGGTCAAAAAAAGGTATTTAGTCATGGAAATATGAAGGTTCATTTATATATATTTTGCAAGACTCAAAAGTCTTGCACTTATAAACTCACAAAAGAAGTCTTCTAGTGTTTTCTATTTATTTTTTTATTAAAATTTGCATTAACTTTTTTTTATACATTTGCTATTCTTATATGGATTCCAGTTCTTCAATCAATTTTTACTTCATGAAAAATTTTCCCTAATAAACACGATTTCATAGAATTTCTAAAAATTTTAATCATGTTCAATAGCTAGCTTTAACCAAGGCTATTTCTTATAAATGGATGGAATATGAATTTTTGGAACACAATTAATCCTTGCTGTAAATTACATTTGTGTAACTAATTTAATCACAAGCATCTATAAATTGATGAGTTGGCATAAATTAGAATCAACTTCTATGATGTGTTTGACGTGAGCTGGTCTATCTGTTTACAACAGATCAAAGTCTTTAAGAGTTTCCCAACTCTTGGTCTCTGTGTGTTTTTGTCTCACGTTGGCTTGGACTGCAATCTGATTTTTTAAGCTAATAAATGAAACTGTCATTTAATCTAGGTTTATTTCCATTTTTTTTTTCATTTTACAGGTTGATTTATCTATCAACAATTAGCTAATGGTTTTGACAATCCTGGATCCAGCTTTGAAGCAGTTAGGGTCATTAGACATTCTCATATAAGTTTGGGAAAGGGTATTGCTTACGTCTTGTTAAAAACTGTGGGTATGATCTTTCAATCTCAATACTTATTGGTTAATTACGTTGAAATTAACCAATGCTTTTTTATATGATGCATTTTGATACGTGTTGTTGTGGGTATTAGATGTTAGTGACTCTAGCAGCTCTAATATGGGATTGGGAGTAGCTCTTATATGGGTTTTGAATAATATGTAAACTAAAGGATTAAGCTTCGAAGAAGGGTTGGTAATGGCAAGGTTCCTAATTTGTGTATGGTGTTTGATGGCCTTAGGCTGTATGCGGTGTAATGATATATGGATAGGTCAGCCAATATAAACCAAGTTTTGTGCTTGACTTAATAAGATGGAAGCTAGTATATGAATTGCATCTTATTCCCATAATTTTTTATGACTTCATATGGAATGATATATGATGTACTCTACCTGTTCGTGTCCATATTTGGAAAGCTTTGCATTTTAGTTTCATGTTGATATCTCTTTGGAGATACAAATTTATATTAATTACGTACTATCTCATGTTCCTGCTATCTCTATTGTTTATTTAAGAATCTCTAAAGACAACTTGAGCCATCATAATATTATAATGAAACGATTGACTCATAGGATTTCCTTTCATGAGTACTCATGATGCACTTATAAACCAACAGCTCAAATATTTAATTAACATAGTGCAGAGATTTAACTAGCTTGCTACCCCCTTTGTGGGTTTTAGCTTTTTTTTTTGCCTTTTATTTTACTTTTTAGATTCTGTAATTGGTTTATGATTACATTTTTCAGTTGAACAATCAGATTGATTTACCAGCATAAGAAAACTCATTTGAAGAAGTTGCATTAATAATTGGTTAGTTAGGCTCTGTTTCTTTCTTGGAAATAAGTTTCACATGTTTCACTTTGTATTTGGGTTTCATTACAGCAGTAGCCTGTCTAACACCATGCACATCCTGCCGCCAGAACGATGAAAAATAGGTAACTATTTTTTAAATTTGTTTTACTTTCTGTCTACAAACGTTGTGAGAGGGGAAAAAATTTTAAACTTTTTCTTTGAATCCTAGGCTCAAAACCAGACACTTTGATCTGAACCCCAGTATACAAAAACTTTTTGGTTTTAAGACTACCATGTATAAAGCTAGAATCCACTTCATTCAAAATGTTTTGAAAGTTGTTTGTCTTCCATGTGTAAAGCTGGATTGTAGCTTACATATACTTCTAAAACAATAAGAACAAATGAATGTGAACACTTATATATATGTCATGTCTTTTTTGCGTTCCTTTTTCAAAAATTCGCATGTTGCACTCTAGGCTCATGTCTACCAGATTTAATTCATTTGTATTACTTCAGCTTGGTCTTTTAATCGCTGGAGTGAGAGTGGAGTGAAGTGGTCTTTGTGAAGCCGAAGTGTTTCATCATGTGCTATTGATGAAGTTAATTCATCGATAAATTGATGCAAAACCAACGCAATATTCAATAAGAGTTCCTGATAAATTAATACTATCATTTACTGCGAAGTTAGGATTATGGTAGTCATCTTTGTCCAATATTTTAAAGTACTAAAAATAGGATGTATTGCTGTATCATATCGGCCCATGCATAAATCACATCCTTCAACAAATGCCATGATCTTTTGTTTATAATGACTTGCATCAGCATCTACAATTATTGTTTTCTGATGATGGGGATAGAATGTTCCAACTTCCTGACAATCTACTTCTAAAAACAGAAGAACAAGCCATATTAATGTGTCATGCAAATCACTTCACATGTTTGATCTATGCTGGTGTGGATCTATAGGTCAAACCAATTATGATGCCATTAATTTCTTTTGTAGTATGCTTTTGAAGAGTTTTCTTCCATTTTTTTTAACTCATCATTAGCACTTATTTATCCATGATGGAGCTTAGGAATTCTTGAACACCTTCTTGCCTGAAAATGACAACACCAGAGACCAACTTTAAATTAATCACAACCATCAACCATACACAGTGACCATGCACATTTTACATACCAACTTGGCCTTCAGCTTATGTTTTCTGCATTCTACTAGACTTTGTGCCGGCTTGCACTACAAACTTCATATGTTATGTGGTTTTGTTTTAGTGCAGTGAGATTTTTTTGCACATATCAGTTGTGGTTCAGTTTTGTGCATTTGAGTCTATCCCTTCTTTTCTGTGCATCTGTGTTGTGGGTCTGTTTTGGGGTAGTTGGTTGCTGTCATTTCAGATGTAGCCTTATTGAATATTGATATTTATTTATACTCTTTTTAATATTGAGAAGATCTTCTGTTTTTAATATTGAGTTTGAATGAATGTTTTGAGAGGCTTTAACCCTTTATGACTATGTGTTAAACTAGTAGATCATGGGAATGTACTTTGATAACACTTTTCAATGAATGATTAATAGCCTAAGTAAGCATTAGTTCCAAGACTTTATGTATTCTCATAGGTCCAATTAGAATTTTCATGTTGAGATCTTCTCTTGCTGTGAAATGTTATGCTTTCACAAAAAAATGAGAAGTCTTCTCAAGTTTTCATCAACTCTAGTATGGTTGGTTTAAAAAGTTCAAATTGTGGTTAATTGAGGGATGTTTAAGAGCATGAATGTAGTAAAGTTGATAGCTGTCCATGGTAGTGCAGGAAATTCTGCTATGCACTCTGTTTTAGGGCTTCAACTAGTCCATTTCATCCCCAACTTTGCTCAACCAAAGTTATTTGTTAGTATGAAAAAATATTAACTCAAGGGGCAAAAACCACAAATGCTTGTCCTGTTTTAGCTCTTCATTTAATTTGGTTCCAACATATTACTAACTATCTGTTAAACTGCAAAGGATGGTGAAAATTCCATATTATTATGACACTAACTTGTTCCCTTCCATTTCTAACTACATTCTTATCATTTTTACATTCTTAACCCACGTTCTTCATATATATGGAATGTATAAAACTTAATGGCCTTTATTGGACAGCAACCATGCTATTAGTCATGGTCATGAATTCCTTTACCATGCTTGAAATGAGGAGTTTTAAAGTTTTGGCTTAGTGGTAAGTATGAAGAGAAGTTAAATGGTCTGAGGTTGTGCTTTGTAACTTGTTGATTTTCCCCAAGTGAAGTGTGATAATGGAAGGTGCTTTGTAGTTGAGATTCCCTAGTTGGTTTATGTAGTTCAGGTTGTGATTAAAACCATTACAAGATATCATTTCTTCCTTAATATTTTGGCCTAATTTTGTTTTTGTTATATTATGGTATTGAGTTTAAACTGAAAATTACTTTGCTTTTTAGGTGCAGTTTGTAAAATGGACATCGAGTGCTTTTGATTTAAAAGGCTTTGACAGAGCCTAAGAGAATATTTTTGGTGAGCCATTTTAGTCAGGTGTGATCCGAAACTTGCATAGTTGGGTATTGAAGGTAATGAATACATCTGCAGCTACAAATCCTTGTGTTTCATTTCAATAATTCTCAAAACATGGATGGATGTTTTATGTCTTTGTTCAATGACTACTCCCTGCTTCATCTTTAGACCTTTTTTTCCAATTTCTATGTTGTTTGATGTTCGAGTAATTCTTGATCTGTTGACGACTCTACTTCAATGTATGAATTATTGTTCTGGCTTTTCTTTCACTTTTAATTGGAAAACATGAGTAGTCATTACTTTTCTTTCACTTTGATAGTTTCACATGACTACTCATTACTTTTGATACATACATACATATATATATATATGTTAAGAGAGTGAGGGTGGTGGGCATGCAGTTGCCGGAGATTGTTAATATAACTATCACAATCTAACATTACATATCCAGTATTGACATGTGATGAATTATCTTAATTCGTTTCCTTGATCTGAATTGTCATTTCTTTATTATCTATTATAGCCTTACAATGTGTAGAGATGATAGTTTGGACCATTGCTTAATATAGACCAGTAGCAATTTACTGTATAGGGGCTTTTATTTTGCTTTGCATAAATTACCATATAGCCAATTAGAGACTACGTAGCTAGCATCATCTCTGACTTTCTATCACCTTAATGCAGATGACAACATATCCGATACCAATTTTCCACCATAAACACTCACATAATGTCATAAACAATCTATTAAGATTTTTAACTTTTCAATTGCCTGATGACTCACTCAAAAATGAGTAGCACTAATGCTCTCCCAAGTGCAGGAGGATGTCGTGTAATAATTAGGAATAAATTCCTAGATCGTCTCCTCAGGGAAAGTTACTCAAATTAAACTCATTGACAAGGTGTGAAAAACTTCACAAAGAGAAAACAAGCGGATGGTATGTGTAATGGATGGAGAGGTTACTAGTCATAGACTAGATTCATGTTTTTAGATTTTTGATTGTCGGATTGGAATGTAAATGACTAATAGATTAAATTTAGAAATTAATAAAACTAAATTAAGAATTAAACTAAATTAAAAAGTAATTGACAAACATGCACTGAATATTGAAAAGCCCCAAACTAAAGGTTCAACACAAAGTTATGAAAATTAAATAAACATTATCTATAACAAAAATAAAATACACGAAAATAGCACAAGAACATAAAAGTGAAAGAGGAGATAAAAGTTTAAAACTCTCTCTCCTTTCCTTCCTCACTCTCCTAGTTAATAAAACAAACCAGACTATATAAATAAATAAACTAAGAAAACTAAAATGAAACTGCCACCTCTAAACTAACAATAGCAGAAATCAACATATAATGAGAAAAATCAAAGCTGCCCACTAGCCGAACAACTATAGCAAGCAAATTAAAATAAAACTATGAAAATAAAATTCAAGAAGTTGCCCAGTAGCCTGCTACCAAAAACAAGTGTAAGCTACAACATAAACGAAAAGAGCAAAAAGAATAAAAAGAAAAACTAAAACTGTAACCTAGAAGAAAATCAAAGATGCTAAACGAAAATAAAAAAAATTAATGAGCTGCCAACATAAAAAAAAAAATCTGTAAATGAAAAGAAAGAAGAAGCTACGAAGCAAAATAAAAGAGAATGAAAACCGAATGACTAATGAAATGGACACTGTCGGAAGAAAGAAAAACAGAGAATGAAACAAGAAGCAAACCGAAAGTTTTTTCTGCAACCTCCCAAGAATGAATACAAGAAAAGGAAATAAATAAATTCAAACCGATTCCTCAAGTCTGAAATGAAATAAGAAAACAAAACTAGCTCTACGTAATATGCAGAAAAATAAACTGAAACTGAAAACTAAAAACTGCCTCCCCTTTGATCTGCAATGAAAACAGAAACAAAAAGAAAAAGAAACCAGCAAAACAATTTCTGCTGCAACGTTCAAGTGTAGAGTAAATTCCATGTGTTTAAGCTTCCAGTCCCTTAGTTTTATAGGGTCTGCATGTGTTAACATCCCTCTCATTTTCTGTCCGTGAGTTCTGCTGTCTTGATTTCTGCATTGAGGTGCCATTCTACCCATGATTGATGTATGTGTTCGGTGCATGAATTCCAGCCGTGATTTGCTTTGCATGTGCCTCTTTATTTTCTGCATGTGTTTGTGTATTTTCTGTTTTCTGCATCATTTTTCTGCATGTGGTTTGCTTTATTTTTCCTCATGTGTGCCAGCGTGTGAAGTGCTTGTATGCTGCCCGAATAAGACCTGCATGTGTTCGGTTTGTTGCCTTTTGATTTCTGCATGTGCTGAGTTTTAATTTTCTACATTTCTGAACTGCATTTCTGAACTGCATGTGCCGTGGGCTCCAGCATGTCTTTCCTGCTGATGTAAGTTGCTGCTGCCGTGAGTTGCTTAATGTGTAAGCTGTCCAACTTTTCTGCTTTTTGCATGTGTTTGTGTTGAGTGACGCATGTGTTGTTTTGAATTCCAGCTGCAGGTGCAAGTTGTTGCCGTGAGAGTTGATTTTCTGCTTGACTTTTCTTTGTTCTCTGCATCCGTGAATTATGCTTGCATGTGCTGCTTTGCCGTGAGTTGCTTCTGCCGTGGGATACTTTCTGCTGCAAGTGTGTTTGCTGCCGTGATTTCAGCTTGCTTTAACTTTCTGCATTAAGTTTAACTTTTCTGCATGCTGTGAGTGATGTATGATGTACATGTTTTCGGTGGAAATTCTGCTGCATGTATTTGTTTCTTGCATTAAAGTTTTGCCGTGGTTTGCTGCTGTCCAAATCAGTTTCTGCATCATTCAAAACATCCACCAACTTTTCTTCTCAAGTCCCCCACGTCTCTCAACTCCAACAAATTCAACTCTCCTAACTCTTGCACTTTCAGCAACCCAAACTAATTCCAGCCAATCAAATTACTCCAGCACAACACTTCTAATCATGCACCCACCGACTGCACACTCTCAATTCAACCACTCACTCCTTTCCAATTAAAAACATCCACCCAAGAAGTCAAAGACACTTCATTCCGTAAACTCAACAGCCGAAGAAATAAGCTGAACGTCAACTCCACTTTTGGTAAGAATTTATCCCAAAAGATGAAACAAATAACAATTGCCGACGGAACGATTTCCGTAGAATAGCANAAATCTAGAGGGCCGTTGCACTACAGTTTGGATAAAGATGGGATTCTTCGATTCCGAGATCGTAGAGTAATTCCTAAGGACTCGAATTTAAGGAGCGAATTTTGGACGGAGGCTCACGCAGCTCCCTATTCCGTTCATCCGGGTAGCACCAAAATGTATCGGGACTTAAGGAAAAATTATTGGTGGGAAGGAATGAAGAGGGATATTGCCTTGTATATTGAGAGATGTGGCACTTGCCGTCAAGTCAAGGCCGAGCATCAAAGACCAGCAGGTTTGCTCCAGCCTCTCCCTGTGCCTGAATGGAAATGGGATGACGTCTCTATGGATTTTGTAGTGGGCTTGCCGAGGACTCCCAGTGGAAAGAACTCAGTTTGGGTAATTGTTGATCGACTGACTAAGTGTGCTCATTTCTTACCGGTCAATAATGCGGATTCTCTGGGAAAATTGACCCGCTTGTATGTAAAGGAAATAGTGAGACTACATGGGATACCCAAGAGCATAGTGTCGGACAGAGATCCAAGGTTCACCTCCCATTTTTGGAAGAGTTTGCAGGCGGCTTTAGGTACTAAATTAAAGTTTAGTACTGCTTATCACCCCCAGACAGACGGCCAATCAGAGCGCACGATTCAAACTCTTGAAGATATGTTGCGAGCGTGTGCTTTAGAATTTCAAGGAAGTTGGGAGAATCACGTGCCACTCATAGAATTCGCGTTATAATAACAGCTTCCATGCATCCATCCAAATGGCTCCTTATGAAGCTCTGTATGGTAGAAAATGCAGATCACCCTTATGTTGGGATGAAGTCGGGGAGAAGAAAATAATTGGACCCGAGATAATACAGGATATGCAAAATCAGATTCAGATTATAAGAGATAACATGGCTGCAGCGCAAAGTCGTCAAAAGAGTTACGCGGATACCAGGAGGAGAGAATTGTCTTTCGAACAAGGCGATTGGGTTTATCTTAAGGTCTCTCCCATGAAAGGAGTTAAGCGTTTTGGGAAGAAGAGAAAGCTGGATCCGAGATATGTTGGACCTTTTCAGATTTTGGAGAAGGTAGGGTCCGTCGCTTACAGAGTTGCTTTGCCAGAGTATTTTGGGGATATACACAATGTCTTCCATGTATCGTCTTTAAAGAAGAGTTTTGGACAACAAGAGCCACGTTTTGTCGACCCAGAGAATATTCAGTTGCAACCGGACCTTGACTTATGAGGTTGTTCCATCGCAGATCATGGATTGGAAGGAGCAACAGTTAAGGTCTAAAACGATATATCTGGTTAAGGTGGCCTGGGGAGATCCGTTAGCTCAAGATTTCTCCTGGGAGCGAGTGGTGGACATGAGGGAGCAGTACCCCTACTTGTTCGAGTGATGACGGTACGTTTCTTAATCTTGGTTGCAGTTGGTTTTATGTGGAATTATATGGCTTGTTTCAAGTTGGTGTTCGGTCCTGCAAATTTCGAGGACGAAATTTGTTTTAAGGGGGGGAGGATGTGATGACCCGCTTTTATGTGTATTTTCACTGAAGGAATATTTTAATTTAATTAAATATTTTATAGTGCTTTTATTTTAAATTATCGAGTTTTAAATGGATTTTATTGGCTGTTGGATTTAAATTGTGATTTAATTTATTTTGGCTTGTTTTTGGTTTTAAAAATTTAAATAATTGGTTTTTACTAGTTATTTATTTTATTTTAGCTTATTGATGTGTTTAAAATATTTTATTGGTGTTTATTTATTTATTTGATGTAGTGTTAATTTATTTTAATCGTTTTATGTTTTTATACCGTTTTCGGCTGATCAGTCTTCGGACTTCCGACGTGAGGACTGGACCTCATTAATTTCCTTCATCTTTTTCTTTTTTCTTTTCTTTTCCTCTTCTTTTTCTTTTTTCTCTTTTTTCTTTTTTTCCTTTTTTTCTTCCTCTCCCGTTCGGCTCTCTCTCTCTCCCCGCGTCTCTCTTTCTCTCTCTCTCCTCACCCACGCCGGAAACCATCCCCCACCCAGGCCCGCCGTTCGCCGGCGTCGTGCCCGACGCCACCCCTGCCGGTCGACTCCCCTCCGGCCGGTGATCACTCCCTCCAACTCCCAGCCCCAACCGGCCGGCCGTTTGGCCGGAAAACGCACAAAAAGCCGCACGGTTTGTGGCTCGATCCGCCGCCGTCGCTCCACCTCCGGCCACCACCTCTTCACCACTTCTTCCCCTACTCCTTGCCGACCTAACCCACCCATCCCCGGCCTCAAACGGTCACCGGAGCGGCTCCCACGAGCTCAACTCCGATTTGCCCTTTTTCCGCCCCTACCGGCGTTTTCGCCGCCACCCACGGCCAAAACTCACTTCCACTAGCTTCATAAACATCCTAGACCATTCCCTATCAATTTGGTGTCTTGGTTTGTCCCCGGTCAAAAGTGGGTATTTTGCGACCCACGGGAACAGTGCATTTGCACTGTTACGTTGCTTTCGCATCGCCGTTCGCTTCGCGCCGAACCTTCTAAAAATCCTATATAGCGCTGTAAGTATTTTCCAAACTCTACTTTTAGATTTAAATGTATTTTACTCTTTCAATAATTTATTTGGTTGGTTTGCTGATTCCGGACTGAGTCCGAGGAGTTCGGGGGTCGGGTGGATGGAGGACGGAGTTGTTTGAATTGTTGTGCTATGGTTGATTTTATTTGTCGAGCATTGAAATTGGCATTTACATGATGCATGCACGTGCATTTTATTTAAATTGAGAAAATCATGTTTTATTGGCGTAAAAGGATTTTTGGGTGCGTGCGTGTCACGAGCCCAAGCCGGGATGGGTTATTATCTCGGTGGAGCTCCTCTGGTCACTCGGGAGTGGATAATACTGAGTGACATCCCCTGGGTTGTCGCTGGGCGACGACCGGATCGCACGATACGGTAACGCTGTCGTGTCGACTCCGTGGTCCTTTTAGTGGCGGGGACTAGAGGATGGCCTGGCCAGGTACGCGCAAGGTGGAGGCGCGAGTCTGGGCATCACTCGTGTAGGTGTCACACGCGTAGACGTTACCTGCGGTGTGGCACAGAGCCAGAGTGTGCGGATGATCCCTAGGGGAGATCATGGTGCATGCATAATTGGTTGGTTTTCATGGTTTTCGGATATGGGCCATTTTCTGGGAAAATGGCGATGGTCTTGTGATCCATTTTCTGGGAAAATGGTGGTTTGGCTGACGCCCCCAAATTCCGCTTGGGATTGAACGGACATTTGAAGCGTCGAGACATGCAACACAAGGTTACCTGCCCCCGTTCATGACATATAAGATGCAATGTTCCTAACATGCATCTAGCATTATGCAATATTCGCAGCGGATAATTTTTTTTCTTTAGCAATACTATGCACCAAACTAAAAATATCCCAAATACTTGAAACATATTTCATACATAAAGGCATACTAAAAAGCCGTGATCACCACACTAGTCTAAAATGGTTGTGATCAAAAGAATACTTGAGATACAACTCCAAAAGTATAAGTATTAACCTAAGTTAAATACTATACCATCATCAACATCGCACCGTGGCCTAGTCGACGTATTCAGTTGGTCAGATTCCAATCCTCCTTTGGGTCCTGTAACAAGATCTACCATTCGGGGGGAATGGTAGTTGGGACTACCACAGTGAGATTTGATTACAAATCTCAGTAAGTTAACATAAAACTCACACACAGGTTAAAGATGCATGCATGGCAGTTAAAAGCATAATTGCATAAGTATATTCATACATAAGCATAGCATAACTTGACATATAGCATGACTTAACCAGAACTTAAACGTGAACTGAACTTGACTTAACATGGCATAAACTTAAGCTTAAAACATAACCTGAACAAACAACATAACATGAACGTGAAACATAACATGGACATGAACATAACATAACATGAACGTGAGCGTGAACGTATCATAAACGTGAACATAACATGATGTGAACATGAACTTGGAACATAACATGAACATGAACATAACATGTACGTGAGCATAACATAACATGAACTTGATCTGAAACTTGACTTATCATGCACTTGATCTGAAACTGAACTTAACATAAACTTGGAATCTTATTCAATTGTCTTGATTAATAACATGCGTTAATACGTACTCCACAGTTGTTGTGGCCCCACGTATTCAAGTAACATAAAACATAATACGTACTCCACAGTTGTTGTGGCCCCACGTATTCTACATGTCACAATTGCTGTGTCTCATGTAGTGTATGCTCCACAGTTGTTGTGGCCCCATGAATACACATAACATAAAATATAATACGTACTCCACAGTTGTTGTGGCCCCACGTATTCTACATGTCACAATTGCTGTGTCTCATGTAGTGTATGCTCCACAGTTGTTGTGGCCCCATACTTTATGTAACATAAAATATAATACGTACTCCACAGTTGTTGTGGCCCCACGCATTATAAGTAACATAAATATAATACGTACTCCACAGTTGTTGTGGCCCCACGCATTAAAAGATTTTGTAACGATAAATATTCATAAAAGAATAAATCATGCGTAACAGATAAACATGTAATGACATGACATATATGATAACATACATACATAAATTGTAGTTCCCTTACCCATCATACATACACAATAAACTGATAGTAAGTTAGAAGCTAACTTACCTCGATCGTCGCGTTCTATGAGAATAGAGTGCGAAACACGAGGAACTGCACAACAGCTGGAAGAGGAACACTCAAGTCCTTAAGATTTTCAATTCTGAACTCAATTGCCATATTGTGAGCACTTGCAACACTACGGGCAACGTGAGGTTTCACTATACTCGAAAGAGATAATTTGACTTCAGAAAACCTTTGCACTAAAACAAGTTCATTAAAATTATCAATAATAACCAACAAACAATTCCTTTCTCAATCCATATACTCTTAGCCATAGTCAACCACAAGATGACACCAGTCACCCCAGACTATAATCCATAACACCACTGCTTCGGGACACTGTCATACAGTTTCCCAACACTACACCATACGCTCCACACTTCTCTGCTACGCCATCCAACCCTTCGTGACACGCCATCCGGTGTATCACGACTTAGTACAGAGTACACTCACGTGAACTCTCTTCCATTCACACTACAAAACCCATCACTGCGATACACGTCTCACGGTGCATCGCTACGCGACACGGAGTACGCGCTACGCGTACTTCCTTCGCTACAACACTCATCAACACGATGCATCGCCATACCACACGGAGTACACTACATGCGTACTCCCTTCCTTCTACGACCCACATCACTACAGCGCACGTCGCGCGGCGCGTCGCTGCATTACACAGAATACGCTACACGCGTATTCTCTTCACACAACCCGCCGTATCACATCTACGGCATCCATCTCACGCCTATACTTCACAGCACAGTCCACAAAACTACAAAATCAAGCCTAACACTTCACAACCACACTTCGTTTCACAACTACGCAGCGAACTCCACAAACACTAACTACACAGTCTACAGCCAACCAAATCAACTATGTTAAACATAAATAACTAAAGATAGAGGGTTAAGACGAGAGAGATGTGATTGCTGTCGGGAAAGAATCCAAAACTGATAATTTTAGCGGGCTGTTACATCCTCCCCTCCTAAAAAGAAGATTTCGTCCTCGAAATCGACGCAAGTACAAACGTAAAACACGCTTAAAACACTGTAGATAGTTTGAAAAAAAAGAACCGTCCGTCACCCGACAAGTGCTGCAAAGTCTAGGGGCCTACTCTATGAATTTAATACAGCTGGCGATTTGAACAAACGCCTGATGTTGATGACAACCGTGATTGAAGGCTTTGAGTTTCTATAAAGAAACAGGATCATCTTCATCCATCGGAAAGAAAAAACATCGCTTCTTGACCTGTGTTTTGTTTTTCCATAACAAAATAATGGCTGGGCAAAACTCTTCCACTAATGTTCCAGACTTGAATCAGGAACCCTTGACGCATCAACCATCAATCTTCTCTCCTGAGGTCGTCAATACTACGATAGGAGCAGCGAACTGTTCTTCTAGTAGGACTGATTCTGAGATTATTACAGAATCATGGAAGCTCAGTAGTCAATATGCTGCCTCTGTTACGATCATGTCTCGGAGGTTACTGGCGAGGGTAAGTGAGATTGATCATCTTAACATCCAAATATTTGAGTTACAACAGAAGCTTGCTAATAAGGAGAGAGAAAATAAAAGGCTACAGCAAGAAAACCAAGAGTTGAAGAAATTTGCAGATTGGTATGCTCATGATCTGCAACCACGAATAGAAGAGCTGGAACGAGAAAGGATTCAGATACAGGGTCAACATCGGCAGATAACAGCAGAGGTTCATCGTTTTCTAGAGAAATAGGGACAAACTACTGTTAATCTAGCTGGCTTAGTAAGAAACTTTTGACAAAGCGTGTCCAGCAGATCTTGTATTTCTTTTGACTAAAATAAGATTTGAAGAGAAACTAGTTTGTCTTCTTCTTTATGTTATCTCTATAAAATCAGTCTTCAACTCAATCCAATATGCATCAAAACTTATTCTCATCTCTATAACTCCTCTGCATTCCTTCACATTCTCGCTTTAAGTTTTCAGTTCTTTTCTCAATGGCTCAATCTTCTAACATTTCTCTAGATCCATCCATGAGGTATTCAGCACCTCAACCTCCTGTCCTTTCTGCAGCTGCCATAGGTGCCATGCTGCAGCAAGAAAATACTAGTATGGCTAATAAGTCAGACTCCGATGCTGTCTACGACTTGGTGAGTCTTGGGACTCGCTACTCATCTTCTATAATTGCTTTTTCCCAGCGGGTACAAGCCAAAAACCATGAGGTTGAAAGGCTTAAAGAACAAATTCGTTGTACTTCAACGAATTGTTCAAGAGTCTCACACCAGGGAAGGAATCCTTCGGCAGCAGAATAAACAGCTGAAAACTCTACTGGATTCTTCATTCCGTTTGCCAGTTCCCATGAATAGGGATGATATGATATTGTATGAAGAGAATGAGCGTCTCCAACATGAGGCTAAGAACCTCAAGTTTATGTAGAAGCATTTTTAAAATAATATCTCTCTATATTTATGAACTCTGGTTTATCCTTTAAGAGATATTCGTAACATGCTTCATACCTATTTCTCTTCTAATCATACGTAATCTATCTTCTGGTAAAGGTTTTGTGAATATAACTGCTAACTGATCATGTGTGTTTGTGAACTCTAACACTATATCGCTTTTCTGCACATGATCTCGAATAAATTCAAGCCTAATGAAGACTAAAATTTCAAGCCTAGTATTTGGTGCATTTCCTAAGGACATGTGGATTTACAACCCAGAGACGTATTGCTCTGATACCACCCTGTGACGCCCCCAAATTCCGCTTGGGATTGAACGGACATTTGAAGCGTCGAGACATGCAACACAAGGTTACCTGCCCCCGTTCATGACATATAAGATGCAATGTTCCTAACATGCATCTAGCATTATGCAATATTCGCAGCGGATAATTTTTTTCTTTAGCAATACTATGCACCAAACTAAAAATATCCCAAATACTTGAAACATATTTCATACATAAAGGCATACTAAAAAGCCGTGATCACCACACTAGTCTAAAATGGTTGTGATCAAAAGAATACTTGAGATACAACTCCAAAAGTACAAGTATTAACCTAAGTTAAATACTATACCATCATCAACATCGCACCGTGGCCTAGTCGACCGTATTCAGTTGGTCAGATTCCAATTCTCCTTTGGGTCCTGTAACAAGATCTACCATTCGGGGGGAATGGTAGTTGGGACTACCACAGTGAGATTTGATTACAAATCTCAGTAAGTTAACATAAAACTCACACACAGGTTAAAGATGCATGCATGGCAGTTAAAAGCATAATTGCATAAGTATATTCATACATAAGCATAGCATAACTTGACATATAGCATGACTTAACCAGAACTTAAACGTGAACTGAACTTGACTTAACATGGCATAAACTTAAGCTTAAAACATAACCTGAACAAACAACATAACATGAACGTGAAACATAACATGGACATGAACATAACATAACATGAACGTGAGCGTGAACGTATCATAAACGTGAACATAACATGATGTGAACATGAACTTGGAACATAACATGAACATGAACATAACATGTACGTGAGCATAACATAACATGAACTTGATCTGAAACTTGACTTATCATGCACTTGATCTGAAACTGAACTTAACATAAACTTGGAATCTTATTCAATTGTCTTGATTAATAACATGCGTTAATACGTACTCCACAGTTGTTGTGGCCCCACGTATTCAAGTAACATAAAACATAATACGTACTCCACAGTTGTTGTGGCCCCACGTATTCTACATGTCACAATTGCTGTGTCTCATGTAGTGTATGCTCCACAGTTGTTGTGGCCCCATACTTCATGCTCCACAGTTGTTGTGGCCCCATGAATACACATAACATAAAATATAATACGTACTCCACAGTTGTTGTGGCCCCACGTATTCTACATGTCACAATTGCTGTGTCTCATGTAGTGTATGCTCCACAGTTGTTGTGGCCCCATACTTTATGTAACATAAAATATAATACGTACTCCACAGTTGTTGTGGCCCCACGCATTATAAGTAACATAAATATAATACGTACTCCACAGTTGTTGTGGCCCCACGCATTATAAGTAACATAAATATAATACGTACTCCACAGTTGTTGTGGCCCCACGCATTATAAGTAACATAAATATAATACGTACTCCACAGTTGTTGTGGCCCCACGCATTATAAGTAACATAAGATATAATACGTACTCCACAGTTGTTGTGGCCCCACGCATTATAAGTAACATAAATATAATACGTACTCCACAGTTGTTGTGGCCCCACGCATTATAAGTAACATAAATATAATACGTACTCCACAGTTGTTGTGGCCCCACGCATTATAAGTAACATAAATATAATACGTACTCCACAGTTGTTGTGGCCCCACGCATTATAAGTAACATAAATATAATACGTACTCCACAGTTGTTGTGGCCCCACGCATTATAAGTAACATAAGATATAATACGTACTCCACAGTTGTTGTGGCCCCACGCATTATAAGTAACATAAATATAATACGTACTCCACAGTTGTTGTGGCCCCACGCATTATAAGTAACATAAGATATAATACGTACTCCACAGTTGTTGTGGCCCCACGCATTATACGTAACATAAAATATGGCACCATCGGCGTTAGTGCCTGGCGCGCTCCGGTGACCAGTTACTTAGGCCCCATTCGCAACCTGTTGACTGTACTTCGTCAACCCAGGGAATTTCACACCTATTTAGACACTCCAGCGTGAACAAAGGAGTTCCACTAGGATATTACCCCATCCTAGCATTTAGGGTCGTGATTGACATGAATAACTTAACTTGAACATGATCTGAAACTTATATGAACTTTACATAAGGTGAACCACGCTTGAGTCCGTGGCACCGCATAACATAACTTGTGGTGAACATGCTTAGATCCGTGTCACCCTTAACATAACTTGTGATGAACACGCTTAGGTCCGTGCCATCCTTAACATAACTTGTGGTGAACACGCTTAGGTCCGTGTCACTCTTAAATATCTTATCTTTCTTAATACATGAGATATTATTTAATATCATGAACTTTTCTAACATGGCGTATACTTGTAAATGGCACAATATGATTTAAACATAAACATTCCATGACATACATGTAACATATGACATACTTAACATGGCATACTTATAACATACAACATTGCATGACATAAAAGATTTTGTAACAGATAAATATTCATAAAAGAATAAATCATGCGTAACAGATAAACATGTAATGACATGACATATATGATAACATACATACATAAATTGTAGTTCCCTTACCCATCATACATACACAATAAACTGATAGTAAGTTAGAAGCTAACTTACCTCGATCGTCGCGTTCTATGAGAATAGAGTGCGAAACACGAGGAACTGCACAACAGCTGGAAGAGGAACACTCAAGTCCTTAAGATTTTCAATTCTGAACTCAATTGCCATATTGTGAGCACTTGCAACACTACGGGCAACGTGAGGTTTCACTATACTCGAAAGAGATAATTTGACTTCAGAAAACCTTTGCACTAAAACAAGTTCATTAAAATTATCAATAATAACCAACAAACAATTCCTTTCTCAATCCATATACTCTTAGCCATAGTCAACCACAAGATGACACCAGTCACCCCAGACTATAATCCATAACACCACTGCTTCGGGACACTGTCATACAGTTTCCCAACACTACACCATACGCTCCACACTTCTCTGCTACGCCATCCAACCCTTCGTGACACGCCATCCGGTGTATCACGACTTAGTACAGAGTACACTCACGTGAACTCTCTTCCATTCACACTACAAAACCCATCACTGCGATACACGTCTCACGGTGCATCGCTACGCGACACGGAGTACGCGCTACGCGTACTTCCTTCGCTACAACACTCATCAACACGATGCATCGCCATACCACACGGAGTACACTACATGCGTACTCCCTTCCTTCTACGACCCACATCACTACAGCGCACGTCGCGCGGCGCGTCGCTGCATTACACAGAATACGCTACACGCGTATTCTCTTCACACAACCCGCCGTATCACATCTACGGCATCCATCTCACGCCTATACTTCACAGCACAGTCCACAAAACTACAAAATCAAGCCTAACACTTCACAACCACACTTCGTTTCAAACTACGCAGCGAACTCCACAAACACTAACTACACAGTCTACAGCCAACCAAATCAACTATGTTAAACATAAATAACTAAAGATAGAGGGTTAAGACGAGAGAGATGTGATTGCTGTCGGGAAAGAATCCAAAACTGATAATTTTAGCGGGCTGTTACATGGGCCATTATCTGGGATAATGGCGAGGCTTGGTTTTAAAGGTTATGTTTTTAAGCCAAATGGGTTTTTGGCGTGTGTGGAAAAATATGATTTGGGAGTTTTGTGCATTGGCATTCATTCATGCTTGTTGTTTGAGTTTAATATGTTTTTATCTAGTGGTGTTTTGGATTTTACTTACCTGCGGCACCATTTTTGGTACCATAGATTTTGATGCAGTGTTCGAGGAGGAGGAGGAGGCTGAGCCCGAGGATGCGGCTCCGCCGGAGATCTGAGTTGGAGTTCATGCTTTATGTTTGGTTTGAAACAATATTTATATCATGTAATATTTATTATGTACCTTTGAACCGTTTTGTATTTTATTTAAGAAAAAAATTCTGGTACTTAGTATTTGACTTTGCTATCCGCTGCGTATCTTCTTGTGCACATTTGTCGCTTGCACACACTTGGCACTCTTCGATAGGGTGGTGACCCGTGATGTCATCATCCGGACGTCTCAATTTCCCCGTGTTGGTACGTGGGGATTTTGGGGGCGCCACAGCACCTCTCCTTGCACACGGGATGGACCACATGACAGGAGAGGGGCGCCGGCGGCCACCTTGTGGTCCGCCAACGTTGTTTGTTTCTCCGAAGACGATCCTAGACTGCCTGGCCATGGTAGAGACAGTCCTCGACCACTTGGCCATGGGAATTTGAACGGGCGCATAGTGGCTGATAAAGTGCTAAAATTGTATGATTAAGTTATTTAAATGAATGAATTGTTTAACCAAAAAGTGAATTAAGTACTTAATTATGCAGTGATTTTTAGTACTTGGCTCATTGACAAAATTTTGATGTTTTTGCACGTAAAAAGATTTATAATGTAGCTCTTTCACATTAGAATTAATTTTTCAATTTTACCACTTAAATGTTTCAGGATATTATTAAAAAAATAAAAGGATGTATTAGAAAATGGACAGTAGAGCACGTATAGCATGGAGATTGGATTTCTGGGCCTCAACTCAAGATGCAAGACAAAAGGGCAGCTGATTTCGAACTGGAAGATAGGGGCACGACAGAAAATCAGGCATACTCAAGGGGCAAATTCAATTCTTGGCTAAAGGACATTTGCGAGATTTATTATTTGATGGCAAAAAGTTTTGATTGGAAGGATTTTTTTTTTTCCATACTTTTTCGTTTGGCGTGGAGGGGGGCGCACAGGAATTATTTTTTTTTGGAGTTTTTCTGCTTGGTAAGTGGGATGAAAATTTTGAGTTTCAAGATAAAATATTAAAATATTATATTTTAGTATTATTATTGTTTTGGGATTTGAAAAAGTTAAGAAAAAATTGAATTATTTATTATATTTTGTATGGAAATTTGAGAAAGTTGTAATGATGAGATGAGAATTTTAAATTTAAGATAAAAATTTTTATTTACCAAACCGAACCTTAGTCCTTTAGCTTGGAGGTTACAGACCGAAGAGACGGGGGAGGTTTTTATTTTAGTTACTTTTTCATTTGGTGGTAGACATAGGGGAGGCGGAGGAACTCTCTCTGACACTCTCATTTCTTTATGTTTATTTTATTTCTTTTCTTTTAACTGGGGTAGGTTTGCAGAACAAGACATTGCGGCTGGACTTTTTTTTTATCTCTTAGTTTTATTTTTTTTACAGAACCAGGCGGCAGCTTTAGTTTTTCTTCTTGTTCTTTTTGTTCCTTTCATTTACGCTAGAGCTGCAGACGCTAGACCTCAAGGTCGGCTGGTTTTCATTTATTGTATTGCTTTTACTTTGAGGTTCCAGACCAAGAGAGGCGGCAACTTTTAATTTTTTTTTATTCTTAGTTCAGACTATTGTTTGGCTGGTTTCATCTTATTATTGCTTTTAGTTTCTACGTTTCAGACTTCACGGGCCTCTCTCTCGCTCGGTTTTGGCTTACTTTTATTTTTATATTTCATTCTCTTTCATTCAGGGATTATGGAATAGGAGTCGGCAGACTTCTTTTTATTTTCTTCTTAGCTCTTTCGTTTGGTATCTTGGAGGTGACAGCTTCATTTTAGTTTTCTTAATTTATTTATTTATTTAGTTTGGTTTGTTTTATTTCTTTGAGCTGATATTTTATAGACTATTTATTTTTCTTTCTAAGTTTTATTTGTTAGTATTTTCTTAGTTTTTTATATGGCTTTACTTCAATTAATTTTAATTGCTAGAAATACCATGTGTAGCTAATTTCTGAAACTTGAATTGTGGAATGAGACTTAATTTATTTTGGGTTCTAGTTTGATGCAATATTTTTTTGTTAAATGTTGATTTTACTAAGTTACTAGTTGGATTTAAATTGAAAATAGATTGCGGCTCTTGCCCTTGTTTTGTTATTGACGTAAGGTACAACAAAAGCTTGAAAATTATCAAGGTTTCTCTCGATTGATTATTAATGTGTGTTTGACTAGTAAAGTAGAGAATCCTTTAGGAAAATATTGCAAAACTCGAGAATAAATTTTATCTTCCATTTATCAATGCCTTGATTGGATTGTTAATCGAGAAAATTATCTAGGATCCGAAACAAAGAGAGTCCAAACCCAACCAAGTGTTTGTTAGTTTGCCTTTTTAATTAGACACTCTAATTTTGGTTTTGATTAAATTTTGCAAAAATTGATTTCTTATTTTTTTCTTACCTCATCTTCAATATTTTTCACATTGCATTTTATTTTATTTTACTTTTAATTATTTTCATGTCTCGTAGGTGACATACCTGTTACTCAAAAATCTCATATACGTTTTGATAACCCTTTTTCCCTATGGAATACGATCATGGACTTATCATTGATACAACTTGACACTTCTACACTTTGAAGCACATTCGAGACCGAGTCAAGTTTTTGGCGCCGTTGCCGGGGACAACTGGTGCTTATTAGAGCATTCCTCTACTGCTGAGAGGACATTTGTGGAGCTGTGAACCTCTCACAGCCTGGGTGACATCTAATCTTTTTCTTTTTTCTCTGTTTATTTTTCATTGTCTTTGATTTTCTGCTCTTGTTTGTATGACTGGTTGGACTAGAGACCATACATCTCAACTGTTTAGGACAGAATCATTGACATCTTTTAACTTTGCATCACCTTCTCTTGAATCATCATCTGACACTGATAGTAACATGGCTGAAAATTAGCTTCATGATAGGGAAATGGTGAATCAGAACAGGACACTTAGAGAATATCTTCAGCTTGTTAGGACTAGCACACATTCTTGCATCATTTTACCTCTTAATGAAAATGCTTTTAATTTCAAACCCGGGATGATTCCATTGTTACCACACTTTCATGGTATGGAATCTGAAAATCCCTATTTGCATATCAAAGAGTTTGAAGAAGTGTGTTCCACATTCATGGATAGAACATGCACTGATGAGGTCATAAGATTAAAACTGTTTCCATTTTCCTTAAAAGACAATGCTAAAACATGGTTGAATTCTTTAAGACCAAGATCCATTGGGACTTGGCAAGAAATGCAAACTGAATTTTTAAAGAAATTTTTTCCCATGCATAGAACCAATGCCTTGAAAAGACAAATCATGAATTTTTGCCAAAAGGATGTGGCAACATTTTATCATTGTTGGGAACGATTCAAAGACCTTTTAAATGCATGTCCTCATCATGGATATGAGAATTGGAGGGTCATTAGTTTTTTTATGAGGGTTGCAACCAGAAATGAGATAATTTGTGGAGACCATGTGTAATGGAGAGTTTTTTAACAAAGAACCTGAGGAAGCTTTTGAGTATTTTGATTATCTAGCTGAAAATGCACAATCATGGGATACATCTGATATTCATGATAGGTCGGAAAGTTCAAGGAAAATTTCAGGGGGTGGAAAATATAATCTGAGGGAAGTAGATGATTTGAATGCTAGGTTGGCTATGATTTCTAAGAAATTAGAAACCATAGAACTGAAGAAAGTGAACGAAGTACAAGCTGTACCTCAAATTACCTTGAGCTGTAATATTTGTGATGACCAAGGGCATTCAACTAATGATTGCCCAACCATTCCTGCCTTTAAAGAAGTTATTTTGGATCAATCTAATGCTGTTAATATGGTTGCTAAAACTTTTTCAGGTCCCTACTCCAACACTTACAATTCAGGATGGAGAAATCACGCTAATTTCAGTTGGAGGGGTGAACAAGCTGCTTTACCTGCACCCAACATAGCTAGTCCTTCACAATTTGCACCCTACACTACCCTAGGAGGTTCAGGACCATCTCAATATGCCAACCACATGGTCCCAGCTCAGAAAAAGAACCTTGAAGACAATTTCCAGCAATTATCCACCAACTTCTAGCAGCTGTCCACCAATTTTCAGCAATTCATGCAAAGCCAAGCTGCTATCAATAGTCAAAATTCAGAAGCCATTGCCGATATTCGAGGGTCAGTCACAAGGTTGACCACAACTATGAGTGCTCAAGAGAAAGGGAAGTTCCCTGCACAATCTCAGCCTAATCTCCAAGGCCAAAACCAGCAATTTCAAAGTGTGGCAGGAGATTCAAATGTCAAGCAAGTCAAAGCTATTACAACCTTTAGAAGCGGTAAGGTGATTGGCATTCCAGCACAAGAGGTAGAAAAGAACGGTAACACTTCTAAACCTCCTTCTGAAAATGAGGCACATGATCCTTTGGAATCTGAAAGTGTCCCAAGCACTACACTTGCACCTTTTCCTCAAAGGTTAACCCATTTGCACAAAGATAAGCATCACGCTGAAATTCTTGAAATTTTTAAGCAAGTTAGGATTAATATACCATTGTTAGATGCTATTCAACAGATTCCTACCTATGCTAAATTTTTAAAGGATTTATGCATCGTAAAAAGAAAATTGAATGTGCAAAAGAAAGCTTTTCTTACTGAGCAGGAAAGTGCTATTATCCAAACCAACACTCCTCCCAAATACAAGGACCCAGGATCCCCTACCATAGCTTGCATGATAGGGAGCTCAAAAATAGGTCAAGCATTATTAGACTTAGGTTCAAGTGTGAACTTATTGCCTTATAATGTTTATGTTCAGCTTGGATTTGGTGAGTTGAAATCTACTTCTATCACATTGCAGTTGGCTGATAGGTCTATTAAGATTCCTAGAGGTGTTGTGGAAGATGTTTTGGTTCAAGTAGACAAATTCTACTATCCGGTAGACTTTGTCGTACTCGACATGCAATTGACTACTCATTCTACTTTCTAATCACCTGTTATCTTAGGAAGACCCTTCTTGGCTACTTCTAATGCACTCATAAATTGTAGAAGTGGAGTTCTAAAGTTGAGTTTTGGAAATATGACCTTGGAGCTAAATATTTTCAATCTTTGTAGGCAACCGCAAGAAGTTGAAGAAGTTCATGAAGTGAATTTGCTGGAAAATTTCATTGATGAAAATTCTGCACATTACTTTCAACTTATTGATTCTTTAGAGGAATTTGAAGAAGATTTGAAAATATTTGATAATGTTAATGACTCATCTCTTATTTCCTCAATAGGTCAGCAAGTTACACCACCATGGAGGCCAAAATTTGAGCAACTTCCACCATTGACATCAACCCTCAAGCCTTCGGAGGAGCAATCCCCAACTTTGGACTTCAAACCTCTTCCATTGGAGTTGAAGTATGCTTTCTTAGGACCACAAAGCACCTTCCCTGTGGTAATTTCTTCTCACTTAACTAGTGAACAAGAAGATAAATTGCTAGATGTCCTTAAAAAGCATAAAAAGTCTATTGGGTGGACAATGGCTGATATAAAAAGTATAAGTCCCTTGGAGTGTACCCATAAGATTTATTTAGAAGGTGATGCAAAGCCTTCTAGGGAAATGCAAAGAAGGTTGAATCCCACAATGAAGGAAGTGGTTAAAGATGAGGTGCTGAAATTGCTTGATGTGGGTATCATTTATCCCATCTCGGATAGCAAGTGGGTAAGTCCCATTCATGTAGTTCCAAAAAAATCTGGGCTTACCATTGTTAAAAATGAGCAAAATGAATCGATTCCTACTAGAATTTGTACTGGTTGGCGCATGTATATAGATTATAGGAAGTTGAATACCGCCACTAGGAAAGATCGTTTTCCTTTGCCTTTTCTTGATCAAGTGTTAGAAAAAGTTGCTAGACATGCTTTTTATTGTTTCTTAGATGGGTTCTCCGGTTACTATCAATTAGAAATAGCACCAGAGGATCAAGAAAAGACCACCTTTACTTGTCCTTTTGGTACTTTTGCTTTTAGGAGAATGCCTTTTGGTTTATGCAATGCACTAGCAACTTTTCAAAGATGCATGCTTAGCATTTTTAGTGACATGATTGAGAACATCCTAGAAGTGTTTATGGATGATTTTTCTGTATTTGGTGATTAATTTGAGAGTTGTTTAACCAATTTACAAGCTGTTTTGGCCAGGTGTGAAGAGAGCAATTGCTACTTAATTGGGAAAAGTGTCATTTCATGGTACAACAGGGCATTGTTCTGGGACATATTGTTTCATCTAGAGGAATTGAAGTAGATAGAGCAAAAATTGAGTTGATTTCTAAACTTCCTACACCTAAGCCAATAAAAGACAATAGATCTTCTTTTGGGCATGCAGGTTTTTATAGGAGATTTATCAAAGACTTTAGCTCTACTTCTAAGCCTCTATGTAAGCTATTGATGAATGATGTAAAATTTAATTGGACACCCGAGTGTCAAGAAGCTTTTTGTCGGCTTAAAACTTTGCTAACCACTGCTCCTATTCTTCAACCTCCTGATTGGTCACTTTCTTTTGAAATCATGTGTGATGCAAGTGATTTTGCTATAGGAGCTGTTCTTGGACAGCGTAGGAACAAACTTCCTTATGTCATTTACTATGCAAGTAAAACTTTGAATTTTGCTCAAAAAAATTATTCTACTACTGAAAAAGAATTACTTGCTGTAGTATTTGCTTTAGAGAAGTTTCGTGCATATATTCTTGGTTCTCCTATAGTCATCTTTACTGACCATGCAGCTCTCAAGTATTTATTGACAAAGAAAGATGCAAAACCAAGGTTGATTAGATGGATACTTTTACTCCAGGAGTTCAATATTATCATCAAGGACAAGAAAGGAGTAGAGAATGTGGTAGCTGACCATTTGTCTAGGCTCACAGTTGCTGAAACTGAACAACCGACACCTGTTCTTGATTCTTTTCCTGATGAACATCTTATGTTAGTTGAAAATTTGCCTTGGTTTGCTGATATAGTTAATTTCTTGGTGACAGGACAAACCCCACCTCATTGGAGCGCTCAAGATATACGGAAATTCATGCATGAGGTGAGATCGTTCTTTTATGATGATCCTTATTTGTTTAAATACTGTCCTGATCAAATCATTAGAAAATGTGTGCCTGACCATGAAATGCAAGCTGTCCTTTCTTTTTGCCATAGTGAGGCGTGTGGGGGTCATTTTTCTGCACACAAGACAGTTGCAAAAATTTTACAAAGTGGTTTTTATTGGCCTCATATGTTTAAAGATGCATATAGTTTCTGCAAAACTTGTGAGTCATGTCAGAAATTAGGTGCTGTCACTAAAAGGAACATGATGCCTTTAAAACCCATTTTGGTCATAGAGATTTTTGATTGTTGGGGAATTGATTTTATGGGGCCATTTCCTTCTTCTTTTGGTTATTTGTACATCTTAGTGGCCATTGATTATGTTTCAAAATGGGTCGAAGCCATACCATGTAAAACAAATGACCATAAGGTGGTGCTTAAATTTTTGAAGGAAAATATTTTTGCTAGATTTGGCATGCCTAAGGCCATCATAAGTGATAACGGCACCCATTTTTGCAACAAGCCTTTTGCTGCCCTCTTGCATAAGTATGGCATTCACCACAAAATTTCTACCCCATATCATCCCTCAAACGAATGGCCAAGTTGAACTCTGCTAATAGGGAAATTAAGACCATTTTGGAAAAAACTGTGAGTCCTAACCGAAAGGATTGGTCTTTGAAATTAACCGATGCATTATGGGCATATAGGACTGCATATAAAACTGTTTTGGGTATGTCTCCTTATCGGTTAATCTATGGTAAGGCTTGTCACCTCCCTGTTGAGCTTGAACACCGTGCATTTTGGGCCATCAAAAAGTTTAATTTTGATCTTGATCAAGCTGGATCTTTGAGGAAATTACATCTTTGTGAATTAGAGGAACTTTGGAGGGATGCTTATGATAATTCTAAGCTGTCCAAGGAACGCATGAAGTCTTTCCATGATAAGCATATTCAAAGAAAATCATTTGAGCCTAATCAACAGGTTTTACTCTATAATTCTCGACTTCATTTGTTCCCTGGCAAGTTAAGATCCCGATGGAGTGGCCCCTATTTGGTTAAAACAGTTTTCCCTCATGGTGCTATTGAGGTTGTCAATCCTCAAAATGGAAATGCTTTTAAGGTTAATGGTCAAAGGTTCAAGCATTTTATTTCTAACTTTGCACCTGAGGAATCTACTCTACATTTGCTTGATCCTAATTGATGGTTCTTGATTTATCCATTTCTTTTCATTGTTTTCTTTTGTTCTTCAGTTTTTATTTTTATTTTGGCTGCATTCCTTTCAAAGCTGTCCAGGTACTTCATTTTTCTCTTCCCTTCAATTTTTCTTTGAATATTTGGCTCTACTTATAGCTGTTTTGCTCCTTCACTGCTCTCTTTGTGTAAATTCTTTCGTTTCTCTTGCACCATTGAGGACAATGCTACAATCTAGTTGGGGGTGGAAGTGAATTTATTTTTCTGTTTGCATGCCTTACACTTATGTTGGTCCACTTTGGAGGAGTGTTAGTAATGAGTTGAAAGCAGATTAAATCCCTCATTCTTGAATTTTACATGCTGGAAAGTGATCCAAAACAAATGATTTGTTGAGGTCATGAAACATGTGGAATGTAGTGCAAATATGAGTATATGTCAAAAGAGGGACTTATCCACTTTATTTAGTTGTTAAACCAAGGGAAAGATGTTAAAAGTTTTGCTAAAACACACACAACACATACCCAGAAGGCCTAGAAAGACTACATTGAGTCATTGTTGGTTGATTTACACTTCAATTATTTGAGACTCTAATGAACCATATCCTAACGGCTTAGGAAGAAATCTAAAATGAATTAAATGAGAAAAGGGACAAGCCAGGGATCCAAAAAAAAAAAACCTTTAGGTAGGCTAGTGGTAAGGGCTGACTTGTGAAAGTGTGGGTAGGCGCACATTCATAGGCCCGATTCTCCCACTAGGAAGTCTCAAAAAAAAAAAAAAAAAAGGATTTATATTTGTGTAGTGGAAAAGCCTGCCTATTACCGGGGTCCTTACTAAATCAAAAAAAAAAAAGTAGGCGCCTTTCAAAGTATAATAGCGTGAAAGCCGCCACTACAATGGTTTTGAATTAGAGTAAGACCATGTGTTTTCTTGAATTAGCTGATGTGATTGAAACTGTTAATGCCTCTTGGTAGTCAATTTTGGAATTCTAACCTCATTCCCATGCACTTGAAGAAGTAAGTTTTGTTACATGTAATTCCCTTGGTTCATTAACTAAATGGTGTATAAATCTCTCAGTTGATACAAAATTCAGATTAATCTATCTCCAGTGTTCTTAAACTCAACAAGTTTATTTCATAGCATGTAATTCTTGGATTTTCTGAAATTATAGTTGGTAATCTCACCTTTGCATGAATTCATTCGCTTTGTTTGCTAGAGTCTAGCAATAAGCTAGTTGGGGTGGTGTGATAAAGTGCTAAAACTGCATGATTAAGTTATTTAAGTGAATGAATTGTTTAACTAAAAAGTGAATTAAGTACTTAATTATGTAGTGATTTTTAGTACTTGACTCATTGACAAAATTCTGATGTTTTTGCGCGTAAAAAGATTTATAATGTAGCTCTTTCCCATTAGAATTAATTTTTCAATTTTACCACTTAAATGTTTCAGGATATTATTAAAAAAATAAAAGGATGCATTGAAAAATGGACAGTAGAGCACGTATAGCATGAAGATTGAATTTCTAGGCCTCAACTCAAGATGCAAGACAAAAGGGACTAGCAGATTTCGGACTGGAAGATAAGGGCACGGTAGAAAATCAGGCATACTCAAGGGGCAAATTCAATTCTTGGCTAAAAGGCATTTACGAGATTTATTATTTGATGGCAAAAAATTTTGATTGAAAGGATTTTTTTTTTACTTTTCCATACTTTTTCGTTTGGCGTTGGGGTGGGGGGGGGTGGTGCACGGGAATTATTTTTTTTTGGAGTTTTAGTCTTTTAGCTTGGAGGTTACAGACCGAAGAGACGGGGGAGATTTTTATTTTTTTTTAGTTACTTTTTCGTTTGGTGGTAGACATAGGGGAGGCGGAGGAACTCTCTCTGACACTCTCATTTCTTTATGTTTATTTTATTTCTTTTCTTTTAGCTGGGATAGGTTTGTAGAACAAGACATTGCGGCTGGACTTGTTTTTTTATCTCTTAGTTTTATTTTTTTTACAGAACCAGGTGGCAGCTTTAGTTTTTCTTCTTGTTTTTTTTCGTTCTTAGTTCATACTATTGTTCAGCTGGTTTCATCTTATTATTGCTTTTAGTTTCTACGTTTCAGACTTCACGAGCCTCTCTCTCGCTCGGTTTTGGCTTATTTTTATTTTTATATTTCATTCTCTTTCGTTCGGGGATTATGGAATAGGAGTCGGCAAACTTCTTTTTCTTTTCTTCTTAGCTCTTTCGTTTGGTATCTTGGAGGTGACAACTTCATTTTAGTTTTCTTAATTTATTTATTTATTTAGTTTGGTTTGTTTTATTTCTTTGAGCTGATATTTTATAGACTATTTATTTTTCTTTCTAAGGTTTATTCGTTAGTATTTTCTTAGTTTTTGATATGGCTTTACTTAGATTAATTTTTATTGCTAGAAATATCATGTGTAGCTAATTTCTGAAACTTAGATTATGGAATGAGACTTAATTTATTTTAGGTTATAGTTTGATGCAATAATTTATTGTTGAATGTTGATTTTACTAAGTTACTAGTTGGATTTAAATTGAAAATAGATTGCGGCTCTTGCTCTTGTTTTGTTGTTGACGTAAGGCACAACAAAAGCTTAAAAATTATCAAGGTTTCTCTCGATTGATTGTTAATGTGTGTTTGACTAGTAAAGTAGAGAATCCCTTAGGAAAATATTGCAAAACTCGAGCATAAATTTTATCTTCCGTTTATCAATGCCTTGATTGGATTGTTAATCGAGAAAATTATCTAGGATCCGAAACAAAGAGAGTCTCAAACTCAACCCAAGTGTTTGTTAGTTTGTCTTTTTAATTAGACACTCTAATTTTGGTTTTGATTAAATTTTGCATAAATTGATTTCTTATTTTTTTTCTTACTTCATCTTCAATATTTTTCACATTGCATTTTATTTTATTCTACTTTTAATTATTTTCATCTCTTATAGGTGACATACTTGTTACTCAAAAATCTTATATATGCTTTAATAACCCTTTATCCCTGTGGAATACGATCCTGGACTTATCCTTGATATAACTTGACACTTCTACACTTGGAAGCACATTCGAGACCGAGTCAGTGGCCGTTAACTCCTCTGCTCAATCGCTTCAAGGCGCAATAGGGGTGTCGGTGGCCACCATGTGAACCGTCAACGTTTTATATTCCTAGAGCAATGCCCCTGAGCACTGTGGCGCACGGAGGGCAACGATAGCCTTCATGGCCAGCATAGGAGATAGGGCATGGGGGGAGGGGGAGAAAAAAATTCCCCCCAGAGAGAGAGAGAGAGGGAGAGGAAATAAAAATAGAAGAAGACGTGGCACACTACCACTGTGCCATGTCAGTGTATAGGATCCCTTTGTATCTATAATATTTTTCTTTCAAAATTGGAGAAATATCTACTTATTTTACATCTCAGTCACTCATTTTTATGAGTACAATAGATAAGTTCAGCCCCATCACCCAATAAACCCATATACACTTCAGGTAAAAAAAATCAGTTTTTACACAAGGCGTTTAGCTTCTTCTTGCTTCTCTTCAGCTAATCTTTCAGCCTTTTGGAGTGGAACCCTAGCTTAGATCTCCTCTAGAAGAAGACTAAATCACGTAAGTTCCTATTGTTCATTCATTTTCCCTAGAGATTTTTCTTCTACACACAATAAATAGCAACCAAGAGTTTTATTATTTGAAATTGAGGACTACTATAACCACAACGAGATTACACAAAAACAATCTCACAAATTGACGTGGATTCATGTGATCCGTTAGATCTACTTTACAATAAAAGTAACTTTACAATCTGATAAATTATATGAAGCCAAATTAATTTGAAGAATTATTTTTGTGTAATCTATTTGTGGCTAAAATATTTCTCTTTGCAATTTTTGCAAGTTCCCCCCAAGAACCTCTTCCCTCCATTTCTTTTAGCTCACACCTCTATCTTTTTGTTTTGACACTCCAGTTGACACCCTTGGGAAGAAGACTAAGGCAAGTACAAATCTAGTTCCAAATCCTCTGTTTGTTAGGTCTATCCTTAGCACAAAACACCAACAACACAAGTTGATTTCTGAAAATCCTGCTGTTTATGTAGTTGGGATTATGATTAAATGAAGGGAGTTTTAAAGCAAGAATATAACCAAGTTGCTGGTTGTACAAGTTAGTGCAGAAATTTTCTACTATGCATTATGGTTGTAAAAGAGTGCACAAAGGTTTTGCAATAGAACTAAACCCTTGAATAAACCGCCTATAAAAACCAGCATGACCAAGGAAAGAACGAATATCCCTAACCGTCCTAGGAATAGGAAGTTTAGATATTAATTCAATCTTTGCCTTGTCGACCTTTATACCCTCAGAGGAAACAATGTGTCCCAAAACAATGCCCTGAGTAACCATGAATTGGCACTTCTCCCAATTAAGTAAAAGATTTTTTTCCTCACATCTTTGGAGAATACGTGCCAAATTATGCAAACAAATTTCAAAAGTTTTTCCAAAAACAGAGAAATCATCCATGAATATTTCACAAATATCATCAATCATGTCAGAAAAAATACTCATCATGCATCTCTGAAAAGTAGCTGGAGCATTACACAATCCAAAAGGCATTCTAGTAAAAGCAAAAGTGCCAAAAGGACAGGTGAAAGTGGTTTTCTCCTGATCCTCAGGCGCTACAGCAATTTGGTAATAACCAGAATAGCCATCCAAGAAACAATAATATGCATTACCAGCCACTTTTTCCAAAATTTGATCCAAAAATGGTAAAGGAAAATGATCCTTCCTACTGGCTGAATTAAGTTTTCTATAAGCAATGCACATTCTCCAGCCAGTAACCATTCGAGTTGGAATCAACTCATTTTTCTCATTTTGTATGACAGTTAAACCAGATTTTTTTGGTACCACTTGAGTTGGACTTACCCACTTACTGTCTGAGATGGGGTAAATGATACCCACTGCGAGTAGCTTAAGCACTTCCTCTTTCACAACTTCCTTCATGGTAGGATTGAGCCTACGTTGAGCATCACGAACTGGTTTAGCATCGTCTTCAAGATGAATTCTGTGGGTACATATAGCGGCATCAATGCCTTTGATGTCGGCTATTGTCCAACCAATTGCACCTCGAAGCTTTCTTAATATTTCAATCAACTTGGCTTCCTCCTTCTGATTTAGTTTTGAGGAAATCACCACCGGAAAAGTACCTTCTTCAGGTCCAAGGAATGCATACTTTAAATCTTGAGGAAGCGGTTTTAGTTCCAATCCGGGAACTTCTACCTCTGAAGATCTAAGCATGTCTGGTGGTGGTAAAGCTTCGAACTGGGGTTTCCATCTTGCTCCGGCAAATTGTACTTCAAGTGGTAAAGAATCTGCAAAATAATCAAGAAATTCAAAGTCATTTTCATTGATATGATCAATTTTCTCATCAAGTAAATATTCAGATGTCTGAAAAATATAATCATCATCAGAGAAGGGAGAGGTTGAGCAAATAGACTCTGTTGATGTCAAACTCTCCACAGCATTCAATTCACTTGTGTCATCAAAATGTGTTGGCATCTTGCAAGCGTTGAAAACGTTCAACTCAAGTGCCATGTTCCCAAAGGTAAGCTTCAACACTCCACTTCTGCAATTAATCAAAGCATTTGATGTAGCTAGAAATGGTCTTCCAAGGATGACAGGAGCTTGTAAATAGTGGAGACTGGCTGCT
>QGSO01000303.1:0-111964 GCA_011037825.1 Carya cathayensis
GTGTCTTTTTGTGTGGAGATTATCGACCCTTTGTAAGTATTTTTACACAATGACTCCTTCATAAAAGTTGTTCCTCTTTGAGTCTAGTTTCCGTAGATATATTTTTCGTATCATTCCATGGTCATTTGGTCAGTCAAAAGTATTTGTAACCATGGAAAGGTCATTCTGGGCGTGAATCTGGAGAGTATGTTATGTTTTGGAGTTTTTGACCAAGCTAATGGGCATATCTTGGTCCGAAAATTTTATGGAGTGTTGTTAGAATGTGTTTAAGAGTTTTCATTGAAGTTTTGTTGCATGAATAAAGCTTTTGATGATATATTTTCTTAGATCTAGAAACTCGAAAACTGGAAGTGGAAAAACAGTTTTTATTTGGAGAAAGTTTGAATATTTCGTGGTTTGATCTTACTCTAATGGCTTTGATATTTTATATGATGATCATAAGTCTCTTATTTTCATGTTAGGATGTTATTTTGGAGATATTTAGCATTAGTTTAAAAGATATGATTTTTCTATGCAAGAGAATTTCGGTTAGGCCTAAGATTTGATGTTTTTAGGTTAGATCCATGTTTTGTTGGGTTTTAGCCATGTGATTTTAATTTTGATGGTTGGATATTCTTTAAGACACGTTTTTAAACCATGTGATACTTTATTTCAAAGACCTCACCTTCTTAAGCCATTGATCAAGAGATTTATCAAAGCTAGTTAAGAAAAAGTTTCTGTTTTTGGACTAAGTGTAAAATCAAAAACTCCAAGTGTTATTTTTGTGATTTTGGTGACTTTAGTTTGATGATTTAAAGCATGGTTTATCTGAGGATGATGTTATGAATATGTTAGAAGTAAGATTTGATTTTTTTGGAATTCTTGGTGATGTTTTGATTTAAGGACAAAACTTGTGATTCAAGTGTTTTGATCTTTTTACAAAAACAAGTTTGGTGTTGATTATAAGTCTTTTCTAAATGGATGTTTTAAGTATGGTTTTAAACCTAGGATTGGAAGATGGTTGGTGCAAAATTTTGGTTTAAGCATGAGTTTTGAAGTTGGAAGGAATTGCAACAAAAATCAAGAGAAATGGCATATGGATGTTTCGGCCATAGTGTGTTTTTCATAGTTGTGTTTTGTCTTAAATTTTTCTGAGTTAATATTTGAGTTTAAGACAAAATTTACATGAGGAATGTAAATTTTGGAAATTTTTGGAGTTAGGATGTGAAATCCTTAAGTTATGGGTAAAATGGTCGTTTTCCCACATGTAGAGGGTAAAATGATAATTTTACTCTAAGTTAGCTTGTTTTCATGTTTCTAATTGTTAGTAATTAAATTTCTAACTTTTAGAATGACCTTTTACAGTTCCTCGTGTTTCACACTTTATTCTCGTAGAACCCGACGATCTGAGTAAGTTAGCTTCTAACTTACTATCAGTTTATTGTGTATGTATGATGGGTAAGGGAACTACAATTTATGTATGTATGTTATCATATATGCCATGTCATTACATGTTTATCTGTTACGCATGATTTATTCTTTATGAATATTTATCTATTACAAAATCTTTTATGTCATGCAATGTTGTATGTTATAAGTATGCCATGTTAAGTATGCCATATGTTACATGTATGTCATGGAATGTTTATGTTTAAATCATATTGTGCCATTTACAAGTATACGCCATGTTAGAAAAGTTCATGATATTAAATAATATCTCATGCATTAAGAAAGATATGATATTTAAGAGTGACACGGACCTAAGCGTGTTCACCACAAGTTATGTTAAGGATGGCACGGACCTAAGCGTGTTCATCACAAGTTATGTTAAGGGTGACACGGATCTAAGCATGTTCACCACAAGTTATGTTATGCGGTGGCACGGACTCAAGCGTGGTTCACCTTATGTAAAGTTCATATAAGTTTCAGATCATGTTCAAGTTAAGTTATTCATGTCAATCACGACCCTAAATGCTAGGATGGGGTAATATCCTAGTGGAACTCCTTTGTTCACGCTGGAGTGTCTAAATAGGTGTGAAATTCCCTGGGTTGACGAAGTACAGTCAACAGGTTGCGAATGGGGCCTAAGTAACTGGTCACCGGAGCGCGCCAGGCACTAACGCCGATGGTGCCATATTTTATGTTATCGTGTATTCATGGGGCCACAACAACTGTGGAGCATACACTACGTGAGACACAGCAATTGTGACACGTAGAATACGTGGGGCCACAACAACTGTGGAGTACGTATTAACGCACTCACAGCTGGTCTAGATACCTGTGTTGTGATGCGGTAATCGGCAGGGACACACGGCTCTAGGGGACCCGTGTAGCACCCATATGGTCACGTTATTAATCAAGACAATTAAATAAGATTCCAAGTTCATGTATTTCATGTTCAAGTCATATTTCACGTTACGTTATGTGTACGTTCATGTTAAACTTAAAGTTCAAGTACATGTTATGTTTCAAGTTCACATCCATGCTATGATTTAAGTTCATGTCACGTCAAGCTAAGCTTCTGTTTCAGTTCAATTATGTCAACTCATGCCATGTTATGTCATGTCACATTATGCTTATTATTTTATGCCATGTTATGTCAAGTTATGTTATGTTTACTTTCGATTTTGATGGTGCATTCATACCTTTATTTCTATGCATACATCATTAACCTGTGTGAAAGTTTTCTGTTAACTTGCTGAGATTTGTAATCAAATCTCACCATGGTAGTCCCAACTACCATTTTTCCCCAAATGGTAGGCGATGTGTCAGGTTCAGAACAAGGAGCAAATACCGATAGGCTGGAGGATGTTGACTAGACGCCGCAGATGCGATGCAGAGTTTTCAGCTTCTATAGTTAGTTTCTTTTGGGACAGTATTCTAACCTTGTTAATTGAGTTACGCGAGTTACTCGATGAACTGGTTCAATAAGTGTATTTTGGTACTGTAATATAGAGTCTAGTCACCCATGTTTTGAGATTACAGTCTTCTGAGACCCGTACTGTAATCGTGGTTATTTATTTTGTTAAGTATGCATGGATTATGTTTTAATTATTTGGGATGTTATAAGTTCGGTGCATAGTATAAAAAAAAAAAGAATTATCCGCTGCGAATATTGCATAATGCTAGATGCATGTTAGGAACATTGCATCCTATATGTCATGTACGGGGGCAGGTAACCTTGTGTTACATGTCCCGACGCTTCAGATGTCCGTCCGATCCCAAACGGAAATCTGAGGGCGTCACAGAAGGCAGAGTGATCAACCTTGCTTTTTTCTTCCATGTACTTCGAGTACTCCTCCCTTGCTGCTGTAAAGGAAGTTGATGGGCTGCAATGTGTTCCTTCTCTATCCCACCCTCAAGGCCTTTTTGTACCAAATCAGATCCATTAAGTCCACCTGGACCTACAATCCCATCTTGTAAAATAGCAGGCCCACCAGCAGGCCCAATGGGTATCTCAGGATCAGAGCTTTCCTACCCCCTAGTTTGCCTTCAGGGAGTAAAACATCTATTTTTTCTATTACAAGTTGATTAATACCTTCCATATCATAACAGTCAGTAACAACTTTGCCTTTCATATTGTCTTTATCAACAACAAAATCGTAAGCATTAATACAACCATCATTATGCATTGATGATAGGAATACGTCAAAGTTCTTCTTCCCTGCACCACCATGGTCAGCACCATCGCCATCTACCACCAAGTTATGCTCCAGTTCAGCTCTTGGACTATTGCCTTGTTCAGTTGGACTTTCCTTTTTGATTTCCCACCTCATCTTCGTAGACCTCATCTTCGTAGATGATTCTGCATGCAACCAGGTCCCAAATTGAGGTGATGAATCTTTCTCTAACTGACAACTTACATTCTCATGGATAATTCTACCACACGTGAAACAAAACCGAGGAAGTTTCTCATACTTTAAGGGGCTCCATATTTTTACTCCATGCAATACAAGAGTCCTTCCTCTAGCAAGAGGTTTTTCAAATCTAATAGAATTTTGACTTTCAGACTACTACCCCATCCTACATCATCTTCATCAACCTCCACTTCCTGCACTACTCCGATTGTACTACCCAACTTTTCCCCACATTCTTTATTCATCCCAACAACGGGAGATTATGGAACTGCACCCAAAAAGACGCACAATCAAACTTCAGATCTTGGACTGGTGTGGATCCATCAAATGAATTAATAACAAACAGCTGACCATAAAAAAACCATGGCCTCCCACCTTCTACCCTTTGTTTATCAGCATGATTAGCAAAGATCAAGATGAATGTATTTCGACCAACCTCCCTCAAAACTGCAGGTTTACTAAGGCTACAAATCTTTGCCAATGTAGATTCCACCACATTATTCCCCAACTGTCTATCACTCCAAATTTTACCTATCAAACTGCGATTAGTCTTTTGTTGTACCTCGGAACATGCAGCATTGTCAATGACAATGGCAGCATCTTCCTCTTCATTCAAGTGAAGATTACCCCACATGGTTTGTAAACATTCCATTGAATGGACTTTAAGAAGCCAACCTCCAACGAATGAACACAAGAAACAAACTCACCACCACCTCTATTCACTTAGAGCAAAGCTAGAGAGAAAAAGAGAGAAGACTTCTATATACAACGTCTACGCCAGGTCCCGTTCCTAGTCTCTCTCTTGTTGGCATCGTGTAGTTAGACAACTGTATAATCGCTTTATGTATTATATTATAACGTAAGATGTGTATTTCTTTTCTTTTATGTAAGAGGTTTCAATACTTTTTTTTTTTTTTGTAACATACTACTTTCGGTGATATAATATTGTTAGAAATAATTTTTTGGTTGCAAATACTTTTGCGGTGACAAAACTTGCGGCAAATAATTGTTTGCAACTATATGTAACCATGGTTTGCACAGTTTTGCATCCATATATATGAATTTTTGCGACAACAAATATCTTACAAATGTACAAGCTACTTGCGTCCAAAAGTTTATCGCTGCAAGATAACTTTTGTGGTGCTTCTTTCACGACCACTTTGTGGCCATAAAAGATCAATGGAAATACTAACTTGCAGCGAAAGTAGCTACTTATTGCAGCAAGTCTTGACGCCGCAAATACGTATATTTCTTGTAGTGGATCTTTATGGTAATCATAGCCTTGTGAGAGCAAGAGAGCCTTACTCCCATGGTGTCAATCTCATTTTCGGTCAACAATTTCGGGACCTTACGGTTGAACCAGGGGAATTACCCCTTATGGCGGGAGCAGGTTGTGGCCTTGGTTGAGAGCCAAGACCTCATGGGACACTTCACAGACACTCCCTCCCCTTCATAGTATGATCTCTTCCCTGATGATGCCACAACAACCAGTCACAAAGAACTGAGTTCTACATACCTGAGATGGAGGAAATCAAACCGACTACTCAGTGGATGGATTATCGATACCCTTTCCAAGGAGTCACATGGCTTGGTGGTCAAGCTTGAGACTTTATGTCAAGTTTGGCATGCCCCTCAAGAAGCCTATGCACAAAAATTGACATACATGTGGAAGCCATGATGTGGTTACAAGATCACCTCCAAAGCTTCAAGACTGTGTGTAACCACCTAATTGCAATCGGACGTCCCATGAGTGACAAGATGAAGGTCTTTTCACTCCTCAATAGCTTGGGTCCGAAATACTCACCACCTATGCTTAAGCCACTGATGCCCTACTATGCCGAGCTTGTGCCACTATTGGAAAGATACGAGATGCAGACTCAACTTCATGAATCCTTAAACACACAGGTGTGTGCTTTCTATGGAAACAAAACTGGACACGGGAACAAGGGCAAACAATTCATATCCTCCTCAAGAGGATGTGGCTTCTCTTAAGCCAATCACACGTCCTGTCCTAATGTCTCCTCTAATGGAACCCACAATTCTGCTATCACCAACACCACAACTCGTGATAAAGTGGAGACCTATCAAATTTGTAGAAAAAATGGACACAGGACATTAAAATGTTGGAACCAGTTCGACCATGATCTCCAATCCAATGATATTTCACAAGAATTGGCTTTTGTGACTCTTGAAAATGGCACTCATTACGTGAAATGGACTGTAGACATGGGTGCTTCTACCTACATGACAAGTAACTCAAGTATGCTTTCCAATCTTTGTCAAGATCTTGGCAATGATGCTTTTCTAATTGGTGATGGTAGTCTTCACAAAATCACACACATTGGTGACACCTTTATTCGTAGTGGAGACTCTATGATTAAATTAAAAGATATTGTAATTGTGCTTGATCTGGAAAAAACTTTTTTATCATAGCCAATTAACAAATGATTATCCTTACAATTGTGAATTTTACGGTGTTGGTTTCTCTATTAAGGATAGGGCGACCAATCGCACATTGTTGAACGAACGATGGAAGGGTAACTTATATGTATTGTCCTTACCACTTGAAGCACACTTCTCCACTCGATTTTGAATTATTTCTGGAGAAGCGTGCCATCAACAGTTGGGATATCCCCAAGCATCTACACTTAGTGTTCTTCATTCTCAAGGCCTTATTTATGTTCTCAACAAAAATAAAAACAACTCTCTTTGTGAGAGTTGTCAGTTAAGCAAAATGAGCAAACTTCCATTTTTACCCTCTTCTACTATTGGTTTAAATGTATTTGATAAAATTTATTGTGATTTATGGAACCAGCCCTAGTTTTATCTTTTGGAAAATTTCAATATTCTACATGTTTTGTTGATGCTTTTTCTAAATATATGCATTTTATTCCTTAAATCTGAATTTTTTAAGTCATGATTTTATTTGAAAAATTTGTTAAACGTAAATTCAACAAAAAATATCAAAATCTTTCAAATCAATGCTGGTGGTGAGTTCCCCAATGCCCAACTCAATCTTCACCTTCAACAGCAAGATATTCTCCATCAATTACTCATGCCCTCATACCCCCAAACATAATGGCTGAATGGAACGACCACATTGAACAATTTGTGAATTAGGTATGACCTTACTTTTTCAAAGTGGTGTTCAAAAACCTTTTTGGGTCAGTTTTTTCAATTGTTGTTTTCTTAATAAATCGTACTCTTCCTTCCACTGCATTAGATCTTAACTCACCATTTTTCCTTCTTCATGTTCATTATCTTGACTACACATCTCTTCTAGTCTTTGTGGTCTAAATGCTACCCATATACTTGGGACAATAAGCACAATAAATTTGACCCAAAAACTCTCCCATGTGTTTTTATGGGCTATAGTGACAAACATCAAGGGTATAAATGCTACCAGCCCACCTCTCATCGAACCTTCATCTCTTAACATGTTGTTTTTTATGAATCCACCTTTCCTTACAAATATTCAGAGAATCTCCACCTCCCTCCCGCTTCTGACCAAAGTTTATCAACAATTATGGATTGGCGTTCACCAAGCTCTACACTTTCTAACCCAACGAGTGTCTCTAGTGTCTCTTCTGTACAGGTACCTTTTCCACCAACTGACTCCACGTCACCTGTGATTGGTGTCACCCCTATACCATCTTTCACTCCCATGGAGCTATCTCCTCCAGCTTCACCTCAAGTCGAGCCTCCTAGAGCCCAACATGATGACCTTGCCTCTTTGCTGATCCCCCTTCCTGCCCATTGATCCACTCATTTCGGATCCTCCTTGCCACAACATGGTAACGTGTTCTCAGGTTGGGATTTGCAAACCCAACCTAAAGTACTCCCACTATCACACTATTGTTGACCTTCCCAAGGAACCAAAGACAATATGCTCCGCTTTTAACCATGCTGGCGGGACCAAAGCACTACAAGATGAGATCCAAGCTCTCCAAGACAACAACACTTGGACACTCGTGCCTTGTTCCCCTCACATGGATGTTATTGGTTGCAAGTGGATCTTCAAGACCAAAATCAATGCCAACGATACTCTCAATCGGTTGAAAGCTCACCTTGTTGTCAAGGGCTTCCACCAAATTTATGGTGTCAATTATACATAGAAGTTCTCTCCTGTAATCAAGCTCGACACCATCCAAATCATTCTAAGTATTGCCTTATTCGCCATTGGGATATTCACCAACTCGATGTCAAGAATGCCTTCCTTCATGGTGATCTCCTGGAGGACGTGTTTATTAACAAACCTCCAGGTTTTATCCATCCTACATCTTTTTTTCTTACGTTTACAAGCTAAACAAGGCTTTATATGGCTTAAAACAAGCCCCTCGCATCTGGTTTGATAAATTTAGTACTTTCCTTATTGCCTATGGTTTCCAGTGTAGCTCTGCTGACCCTTCACTTTTCATATATCACTCATCTCTAGGCACTATTTTTACTCTTATATGTAGATGATATTCTTCTCACTGGTTCAAACTCCTCACATCTTAATGCCTTCACTACTACTCTTAGTCAACAGTTTGCTATGAAAAATCTAGTCCCATACACTATCTTTTAGGCATTCAAGTCACTTGCAACTCCCACGATGTAGTCTATGTCAATCTAAGTATGCTCTTGAGATGTGATTGAGGAAGTGATTATTAGTGAATTTTTTTTTTATTCTTAATGACTAACGATGTTAAAAAAATACTTTAAAAAAACTATTTACATTAGTGTGCATATTTGAGATGCACATTTGGAGGAGCCTAACATTATCCTAAAATAAAATAACAATATCTTACTAGGATTGGCCAGTCAACTCTGACCTAGATGGGGCTGATTAACGGATTGCTAACTTTCTAAATATTAGGTGGAAAAAGTTGGCACATTTGACTCACTCAAAAATGAGTAGCACTAATGCTCTCCCAAGTGCAGGAGGATGTCGTGTAATAATTAGGAATAAATTCCTAGATCGTCTCCTCAGAGAAAGTTATTCAAAAATTAAACTCGTTGAAAAAAAAATGTGAAAAAACTTCACAATGAGAAAAACAAACGGATGGTATGTGCAATGAATGGAAAGGTTACTAGTCATGGACTAGATTCATGTTTTTAGATTTTTGATTGTCGGATTGGAATGTAAATGACTAATAGATTAAATTCAGAAATTAATAAAGCTAAATTAAGAATTTAAACTAGATTAGAAAGTAATTAATAAAATACAAACTGAAAATTGAAAATGCTCAAAGAAAAGAAAAATTAAAGAAATGCGAAAAATAATAACACGAAATAAGTAAACAGAAATTGAATTGCCCAAACTTCTAAGCTAAAAAAAATCTCAAAAGTATTCTATAAACTTTAAACTGAAATTAAAAAAAAATATATAGAGAACGAAAAGTATGGTGGAAAATTCCCCTTCACCATTCAATTGAAATTCAAAACAAAAAGAACCAACTTCTTATGTAACATTCTTGAAAATTAATCTCCAAACCTTTAATGAAAACTCTAGAACAACTCTTTTACTTCTTGAAATTAACTAACACACTTGCAAGAGTTTAAAGTGTTACACATAATGAAATAAAATTCTAGAGTAATTCTTAGAACAATTAATAAAAACTCTAAAACAATTCTTTAATCCATGAAATCACTTAACACACTTGCTAGAATTTAAAGTATTACACTTAATGAAATAAAATTCTAGAGCAATTCTTAGCACACTTAATAAAAACTCTAAAACAACATAGCATTGCAACCAAAAGAAAAAAAAAAATTTCCAAATACTAAGACTTGAATTTTGCATTTCAACACAACTCCATCTTTATTTCATTTACACATCCCCACCTATTCACCAACTTAAAAATCAACTTAGCAACAATTAAATTACAACTTGACCAAAACTTCATGCAAGAATTAAAGTAGCAACAACTTCACTAAAAAAAAAACTGCTAAGGAACATAAGAACAACACTAAAACAAAGTATAAAAATTTCTCTCCTTACTCCACACGTCCAACCCCTATTTAAAGAACCCATCTACCACTTCTTGAATGTCCAATTTGGTGGAAAAAAAGTAGCATAATTCGATGGAAAAACAGCACATGTTGGATGACTTTTTCAATGATCAATTGATGCAGAATTTTCGGTGGAGATGCATTTGAATTTCGGTGGAAACAGCAGCCTAATTTTCTTGACTTTTTGTTGCTCATCTTGTGCAGATTTTCGGTGGAGGGACAGCAGCCTAATTTGAAGACTTTTTGTTGCTCATCTTGTGCAGATTTTTGGTGGAGGGACAGCAGTGTTTCTGTTTTATTTTTCTGCATCCGTGAGTTGTATGTGTTGAGCTTTATTTTTCTGTTTTGAATTCCAGCCGTGATTGTTGATTTCTTCATTCTTTGCTTGACTTTTCTGCATGTCTTTGTGTATTTTTCTGCAGGTGTCTTCTTTTTTTTTCTGCATGTGTGCTGAGCTTAACTTCCGTGAATGATGCATGTGCTTCTTTTGTTTGCTTTATTTTCTGCTGCATTCTTGACTTTTCTTTTTCTGCATGTGCTGAATTTCTGTTTGTTTTCTTTCAACTTGCATCCGTGAATGATGCATCCATTTTCTGCTTGTGCTGCCGTGGGTTGCAGCTTGTGTGAGCTGCTTATTTTTGCATGAGCTGTCCTAGTGTTTATGCATCTGCCGTGAGAGACTTGTAGAGTCTGTAGGATCCTCAGCTTCCACCGAACTCCTCAGAAACACCAAAAAGAAAAGGCAATTCCAAAGACCAAGCTCCTTCCGTCCTTTTTTATTTCTTTTCTTGTGCAACTTTCACCAATCCAAATCAAGGCATTTTAGCCAACATCAAATAGTTCCAACTGGATCCCATTTGAATTTTATTCAAGCTGAAAATATGAAGAAAGAAATAATACTTAAAAAATAAATATAAAAAATATGTTATATATTTGAAGAGATATTTCCCAATTATATCTTAGTTATAAAATTAAGCATAAACATGATATTAATCAATTAAAAATCACAACTCGTATTAATGCTTATTAACTATTTTTCCATCTAAAATCAATAAATAATGTCACGAAGCAATTGAAATACATTGGTTTTAAATAGCTAAAATATGCAATATCTCAGCTCAATCACACCCCCTAACTAGCTTTTTGCTAATCCTTGAGCAAAATAGTGAAAATTAATTGAGATGAATATTGCATAAAGATCGAAATTCAAACAAAAACAATCAAACTCAATTCTGAATTCTCACAAAAGTGACACGTTACTACTCAACCCCCAAGGGTTATACCCACCAAGACTATCTTCAACAATCTTTCACATAGAATTAAGGCAAATATCTCAGGACTCAAATGTGTGTGTGAAGCTAAACTGGTTGTGTGTTCCTCATTACTAGCCATGATTTGTCATAGGATTTTTTCAACCTTAAGATTAATCATTGCTGATTCTAACTACCTCAAAGCCCAAGGGACTAGCAGTTTTCACGCCAGCTCTGTTTTTAAAGGTTGGACACTCAACCCCCAAAGTCTTGGGTAACTGTTTCTAGCCCTTTTTACTTAGGAAAGTTCGCTAAGCCGCCTTTATTTCTTCTTCTTCTTCTTCTTCTTCTTTTTTTTCACATCTTTTTTTTTTCTTTTCTTTTTGGCATGGCTCGGTAGTCCTGCAGTTTACTTCTCCAGTGTTAAATCAATGAATGGTATTTAAGGAACACTACAAGCGTAAGCATGTGCAAAATGTCCTTCAAACTTTGCCTTTCGTTCTACAGAAATCTTATCAAGTTTCATCTCAATAACTATAACATCCCGGTGTTTCAAGCCACATATCAACAAAATATGATGCATCAAAATCATGCTCTATGTTTAAGCTTGAAAATAAATCTTCATAAATGATACCGCTCAACTACTCCACCAAGATGCTCAATCATAAATGTATCAAAGGGCATCAAGTTTTTTTTTTTTTAGTACTAACACATTTTCAACAAAAAAAACTTCAACAGAAAACTCTCCCCCCAACTAAATTTGACATTGTCCTCAATGTTCAGCAAATGAATGTTCGACGACATATGTTATGCAGGCATGAATTGAAACAAGATAAACACTGCAGAACATATATTGAAACGAAAGAGTAAAGAGGAAAGATGTCACCTGAAATACTCGAGTGCACACAGGGAGTAAATTTCTATCAAAGTTAGAAGATACAAAAAGCAAAAGAAATAAAAACAAGCAAGAAAGTAAAATAAAAAGTTTTGGAACGAGATTACCAAATGATATGAATATGAAAGCAATGTTTCTTAATCCATTTTTCGTCAAAATAACAAAAATCGTACCTGCAAAAAGAGAATACGAGAAAATTAGCAAAAGATTACTGAAATTTTTTTTTTTTTTTGGATCCGTCCGTGACCCGACAAGTGTGGCTGGAGATTTGAAAAAAAATGCCTGATGTTGTTGACAAACGAGATTGAAGGCTCCGAGTTTCTAAAAAATGTCATTTTCACCGATCGGGAAAAAAAATCACATTGCTCTTTGACTAGGATGATAGTTCGTCTTGTTCTTTATGCTATCTCTATAAAATCAGTCTTAAAGTTCATCCAATCCGCATCAAGTTTTCTTCTTATCTCTATAACTCATCTGCATTCCTTCAACATTCTCGCTTTAAGTTTTCAATTCCTTTCTCAATGGCTCATTCTTCTACATCTCAACCTCCTGTCCTTTCTGCAGCTGCCATTGGTGCCATGTTGCAGCAAGAAAATAATAGCATGGCTAATAAGTCAGACTCCGATGCTATCTACGACTTGGTGAGTCTCGGAACTCGCTACTCATCCTCTATTGTTGCTTTTTCCCAGCGGGTACAAGCCAAAAACCATGAGGTTGAAAGGCTTAAAGAACAAATTGTGTACTTCAACGAATTGTTCAAGAGTCTCACACAAGGGAAGGAATCCTTCGGCAGCAGAATAAACAGTTGAAATCTCTATTGGATTCTTCATTCCGCTTGCCAGTTCCCATGAATAGGGATGACATGATTTTGTATGAAGAGAATGAGCGTCTCCAATATGAGGCTAAGAACCTCAAGTTTATGTAAAAGCATTTTTAAATAAAATCTCTCTATTTTTATTTTTAATTTTTTTTTTTTTTTTACAATGCCATGGTTCCTAACTAGTGAGAGACATAGTCCTCACTGAATCGAACGAAAGAAACAGAGTGCATAGAACTAATCAAACAAAACAAACAATCAACAAGAAAAATAAAATCAAATGCAAAAGAACAAATAAAAGAAAATGCAAGTAAAGAAAACTGTAAAGAAGGAGAAACGAATCAAAACACTTCCCTGGGATCTTGCACAAGCAAGATCTCTTCATGTGGATCAAAATCCTTCAGAAATGACTTTAGACGTTGTCCGTTGACAGTGAAGCTATTACCATTCTTCGGATTGACAATGTCTACCGCGCCATGATGATGAACAGTCTTTACAATGTATGGTCCACTCCATCGGATTTCAACTTTCCAGGAAAAATATGCAAGCGAGAGTTGTAAAGGAGAACTTCCTGGCCAATTGTGAAATGCTTTGGATGAATTTTCTGATCATGCAGAATTTTCATCCGTTCCTTTGCCAATTGCGCGTTGTCATAAGCATTCCGACGAGCTTCATCCAATTCATTAATCTGCAATTTTCTCAACCCTGAAGCTTCATCAAGTGACATGTTAACATGTTTTATGGCCCAAAGAGCTCGATGCTGAATATCAACAGGTAAATGACAAGCTTTACCATAAACTAATCGATAGGGAGACATCCCTAGATTTGTTTTAAAAGCTGTCCTGTAGGCCCACAAAGCATCAAGAAGCTTAATCGACCAATCTTTCCTATTAGGATTTACCGTTTTCTCCAGAATGAGTTTTATTTCTCTATTTGCCAATTCAGCTTGCCCATTTGTTTGGGGGTGATAGGGGGTGGAAACTCGATGTGTAATACCATATTTTTTTACAAGTGTAGAAAATGGTTTATTGCAAAAATGAGAACCCCCATCACTAATGATAACCTTGGGCATGCCAAATCGAGCAAACAAAGATTGTAAAAATTTTAGTACAACATGATGGTCATTGGTTTTGCAAGCGATGGCCTCAACCCACTTTGAAACATAGTCCACAGCCAATAAAATATATGTGTTTCCAAAAGAAACCGGAAAAGGTCCCATGAAGTCTATTCCCCAACAATCAAAGATTTCTAAAGTAAGAATGGGGGAAAGAGGCATCATGTTTCTTTTGCTAATGGCTCCTAACTTTTGACAAGACTCACACGCTTTGCAAAAATTGTAAGCATCCTTAAACATAGACGGCCAATAAAGACCGCTTTGCAAAATTTTTGCCACTGTTTTCTTCGCTGAAAAATGACCACCACATGCACCCATATGACAAAATCTCAATACTGAAGAAAACTCATCATCAGGAATGCATCTTCGAATCAATTGGTCCGAACAATATTTGAAAAGATAAGGGTCATCAAAGTAGAAATGTTTTACCTCAGATAGAAACCGACGCTTATCTTGGGTTGACCATTCAGAAGGCATTTGCTCAGTCACCAGATAATTGACTATGTCAGCATACCAGGGAACTTTATTTACCACAAACAGGTGCTCATCCGGAAAACTATCATCAAGAGGGAGGCTGACATTTGAAGAAGGAGATGACAATCTAGAGAGGTGGTCAGCTACCACGTTTTCAACTCCTTTCTTGTCCCTAATGTTGATGTTGAACTCTTGAAGTAATAGAATCCATCGAATCAAGCGTGGTTTTGCATCTTTTTTAGCCAACAAATACTTAAGAGCAGAGTGGTCAGTGAAAATAGTAACAGGAGAACCAAGAATATAAGCCCTGAATTTATCAAGTGCAAAAACCACTGCAAGCAGTTCTTTTTCAGTAGTGGTATAATTTTTCTGGGCATCATTCAAGGTTCTACTAGCATAGTAAATCACACATGGTCTATTATCCACACGCTGACCCAAAACAGCTCCTAAGGCATAATCACTCGCATCTGTCATGATTTCAAAGGGAATGTCCCACTGCGGGGGTCGCACAATAGGAGCAGTAGTAAGCGAATTTTTAAGGGTATCAAAAGCTTTTTGGCACTCATCAGTCCAAACAAATTCAATGTCATTTTGTAAAAGAGTGCACAAAGGTTTTGCAATAGAACTAAACCCTTGAATAAACCGCCTATAAAAACCAGCATGACCAAGGAAAGAACGAATATCCCTAACCGTCCTAGGAATAGGAAGTTTAGATATTAATTCAATCTTTGCCTTGTCGACCTTTATACCTTCAGAGGAAACAATGTGTCCCAAAACAATGCCCTGAGTAACCATGAATTGACACTTCTCCCAATTAAGTAAAAGATTTTTTTCCTCACATCTTTGGAGAATACGTGCCAAATTATGCAAACAACTTTCAAAAGTTTTTCCAAAAACAGAGAAATCATCCATGAATATTTCACAAATATCATCAATCATGTCAGAAAAAATACTCATCATGCATCTCTGAAAAGTAGCTGGAGCATTACACAATCCAAAAGGCATTCTAGTAAAAGCAAAAGTGCCAAAAGGACAGGTGAAAGTGGTTTTCTCCTGATCCTCAGGCGCTACAGCAATTTGGTAATAACCAGAATAGCCATCCAAGAAACAATAATATGCATTACCAGCCACTCTTTCCAAAATTTGATCCAAAAATGGTAAAGGAAAATGATCCTTCCTACTGGCTGAATTAAGTTTTCTATAATCAATGCACATTCTCCAGCCAGTAACCATTCGAGTTGGAATCAACTCATTTTTCTCATTTTGTATGACAGTTAAACCAGATTTTTTTGGTACCACTTGAGTTGGACTTACCCACTTACTGTCTGAGATGGGGTAAATGATACCCACTGCGAGTAGCTTAAGCACTTCCTCTTTCACAACTTCCTTCATGGTAGGATTGAGCCTACGTTGAGCATCACGAACTGGTTTAGCATCGTCTTCAAGATGAATTCTGTGGGTACATATAGCGGCATCAATGCCTTTGATGTCGGCTATTGTCCAACCAATTGCGCCTCGATGCTTTCTTAATATTTCAATCAACTTGGCTTCCTCCTTCTGATTTAGTTTTGAGGAAATCACCACCGGAAAAGTGCCTTCTTCAGGTCCAAGGAATGCATACTTTAAATCTTGAGGAAGCGGTTTTAGTTCCAATCGGGGAACTTCTTCCTCTGAAGATCTAAGCATGTCTGGTGGTGGTAAAGCTTCGAACTGGGGTTTCCATCTTGCTCCGGCAAATTGTACTTCAAGTGGTAAAGAATCTGCAAAATAATCAAGAAATTCAAAGTCATTTTCATTGATATGATCAATTTTCTCATCAAGTAAATATTCAGATGTCTGAAAAATATAATCATCATCAGAGAAGGGAGAGGTTGAGCAAATAGACTCTGTTGATGTCAAACTCTCCACAGCATTCAATTCACTTGTGTCATCAAAATGTGTTGGCATCTTGCAAGCGTTGAAAACGTTCAACTCAAGTGCCATGTTCCCAAAGGTAAGCTTTAACACTCCACTTCTGCAATTAATCAAAGCGTTTGATGTAGCTAGAAATGGTCTTCCAAGGATGACAGGAGCTTGGTAAATAGTGGAGACTGGCTGCTGCATATCAAGAACTACAAAATCCACTGGGTAGTAGAATTTATCCACCTGGACCAACACGTCCTCTACAATACCTCTTGGTACCTTAACTGATCTGTCAGCCAACTGTAGCATGATGGAGGTCTTTTTCAGCTCACCCAATCCCAACTGTTCATAAACTGAGAACGGTAGCAAGTTCACACTACTCCCCAAATCAAGTAAAGCTCTCCCAATGCGTGATTCGCCGATCATAATGGAAATGTTGGGAGAGCCGGGATCTCCAAACTTCTGAGGAGTCTCGCTCAATATCAATGCACTAACTTGCTCCGTCAGGAAGGCTTTCTTCTTTACATTCAGCTTCCTCTTCACTGTACACAAGTCCTTCAAAAATTTTGCATATGAAGGCACTTGTTGTATGGCATCCAAAGTGGAATATTGATTTTCACTTGCTTGAAAATCTCTTGATCTCCGTGTGATACTTGTTCTTTTGGCCAGCTGCCAATCTCTGAGGATAGGGAACCACAGGTTGGTATCCCTTACTAGTTTCAGCATCTATACTCACAGGCTTCTTCAGCTCTGGTCTCACTATCACTGGTTCTTTCTCAACTTCATCATGTTCCGTTACATCTTCAGGTGTAGGAGCAGCTACCTGTGTGTCTATAGGCATTTCTGGTCGGGAAACTTCCTTCCCACTTCTCAAAGTAAGGACTGCCTTTGCTGTCTCAATAACGTCCCCTGAGACATTATGCACTTGTTGTTGTTGCTGCCTGTATACTTGAGGATTAGGCTGAGGCTGTGCTGGAAATTTCCCTTTCTCCAGGGTGCTCAAGGTTGTGCTCATCTTATTCATAGTGCCACGCAACTCATTTATGGCCTGAGTATTTTGATTATTTGTGGTGGCCTGAATCTGCATGAATTGTTGAAGTGTATTGGCCATCTGTGCCATACTGTCATCTAGAGTTTTCTTTGCAGATGATGAAGGTTGAAAACTCTGTGCAGCCATATGAGGCTGAAATCCAGGCGGAGCTACAGGAGGATAGCTCTGAGAATTTTGATATGACGGATACTGATGCTGAGGAGCACTCTGATGAAATGGTTGTTGTTGAGGTGGTGGGGATCGACCAGGTTGATCATTTCTCCATGAGAAATTTGGGTGATTCCGCCACCCTGGATTATATGTGTTGGAGAAAGGCTGATTCTGTGCTCTATTCACCCAGTTAGTTGATTGCATCTGCTCAGACCCACTTTCTTGCAATACTGGCATTATCGGGCAGTCTTTGGTCTTATGGTTTGAATCAGCACATATAGAACATGCCTCTGCTACTTTCACAGCCTTTACTTTGTCCATTTCCATGACCTCCATTCTTCTAGTTAAAGCAGTTATTCGGGCTTGAACATCAGTGTCCCCTTTAAGCTCGTATCTACCCCCTCCAGAAATAGCCCTCAGTGGTTGTGCTGTTGATGGAACTCGATCAGTACGAGTATTCCACTGTTGCGCGCTCTCAGCAAGGTAGTCAAAAAATGACAGTGCTTCATCAGGTTCCTTGCTAAAGAACTCCCCATTGCACATTGTCTGAACAAATTGCTTGCATTCCGGAGTGAGGCCAGTGTAAAAATAGCTCACCAACCTCCAAGATTCAAAACCATGATGTGGACAGATGTTCATCAAATCTTTAAATTTTTCCCAACTGGCCTGAAAGGTCTCATCAGGTCTCTGATTGAATTGGCTGATTTGCTCTTGCAAAAATTGAGTTCTCTGAAAGGGAAAAAATTTTTGTAAGAATTCACGCTGCATATCAGACCAACTAGAAATAGAGTTGGGTCTTAAAGAGTTAAACCAAATCTTCGCTTTATCCTTTAAAGAGAAAGGAAATAAACGAAGTCTAATGAACTCATCAGTAACAGCCCTAGTGATAAATGTGGCACAAGCCAACTCAAAATCTGTTAAGTGCTGGTACGGACTCTCAGAATCCATCCCGTGGAACTGAGGTATACTGACATCATGCCATGCTTAATAGAGAAATTGGGTGCATTTTCTGGTAAAATAATGCATGAAGGTGTAGTGGTACGAGTGGGTTGCAAATAGTCCTTAAGAGTGCGTGGTGCAGGTGCAGCCATGTTTTCTGATTCAATTTCAATTTCGCCACCTGACTCACTCAAAGAAAAGACAGGCGAACTATCTATCTCCAAGCTGTGTATACTACTCTCAACACTCGATGTGACTCTAAGCAACCTATTTGAACTGTCTCTTACCCATGACATGAAACATCAGTTTAGAGAAGCATAAAAAAAAATTAACGAGTTTAAATTTAAACTACTTTCCCCGGCAACGGCGCCAAAAACTTGACTCACTCAAAAATGAGTAGCACTAATGCTCTCCCAAGTGCAGGAGGATGTCGTGTAATAATTAGGAATAAATTCCTAGATTGTCTCCTCAGGGAAAGTTACTCAAAAATTAAACTCATTGAAAAAAAAAATGTGAAAAAACTTCACAATGAGAAAAACAAATGGATGGTATGTGCAATGAATGGAAAGGTTACTAGTCATGGACTAGATTCATGTTTTTAGATTTTTGATTGTCGGATTGGAATGTAAATGACTAATAGATTAAATTCAGAAATTAATAAAGCTAAATTAAGAATTTAAACTAGATTAGAAAGTAATTAATAAAATACAAACTGAAAATTGAAAATGCTCAAAGAAAAGAAAAATTAAAGAAATGCGAAAAATAATAACACGAAATAAGTAAACAGAAATTGAATTGCCCAAACTTCTAAGCTAAAAAAAATCTCAAAAGTATTCTATAAACTTTAAACTGAAATTAAAAAAATATATATAGAGAACGAAAAGTATGGTGGAAAATTCCCCTTCACCATTCAATTGAAATTCAAAACAAAAAGAACCAACTTCTTATGTAACATTCTTGAAAATTAATCTCCAAACCTTTAATGAAAACTCTAGAACAACTCTTTTACTTCTTGAAATTAACTAACACACTTGCAAGAGTTTAAAGTGTTACACATAATGAAATAAAATTCTAGAGTAATTCTTAAAACAATTAATAAAAACTCTAAACAATTCTTTAATCCATGAAATCACTTAACACACTTGCTAGAATTTAAAGTATTACACTTAATGAAATAAAATTCTAGAGCAATTCTTAGCACACTTAATAAAAACTCTAAAACAACATAGTATTGCAACCAAAAGAAAAAAAAAATTTCCGAATACTAAGACTTGAATTTTGCATTTCAACACAACTCCATCTTTATTTCATTCACACATCCCCACCTATTCACCAACTTAAAAATCAACTTAGCAACAATTAAATTACAACTTGACCAAAACTTCATGCAAGAATTAAAGTAGCAACAACTTTACTAAAAAAAAACTGCTAAGGAACATAAGAACAACACTAAAACAAAGCATAAAAATTTCTCTCCTTACTCCACACGTCCAACCCCTATTTAAAGAACCCATCTACCACTTCTTGAATGTCCAATTTGGTGGAAAAAGAGTAGCATAATTCGGTGGAAAAACAGCACATGTTGGATGACTTTTTCAATGATCAATTGATGCAGAATTTTCGGTGGAGATGCATCTGAATTTCGGTGGAAACAGCAGCCTAATTTTCTTGACTTTTTGTTGCTCATCTTGTGCAGATTTTCGGTGGAGGGACAGCAGCCTAATTTGAAGACTTTTTGTTGCTCATCTTGTGCAGATTTTCGGTGGAGGGATAGCAGTGTTTCTGCTTTATTTTTCTGCATCCGTGAGTTGTATGTGTTGAGCTTTATTTTTCTGTTTTGAATTCCAGCCGTGATTGTTGATTTCTTCATTCTTTGCTTGACTTTTCTGCATGTGTTTGTGTATTTTTCTGCAGGTGTCTTCTTTTTTTTTTATGCATGTGTGCTGAGCTTAACTTCCGTGAATGATGCATGTGCTTCTTTTGTTTGCTTTATTTTCTGCTGCATTCTTGACTTTTCTTTTTCTGCATGTGCTAAATTTCTGTTTGTTTTCTTTCAACTTGCATCCGTGAATGATGCATCCATTTTCTGCTTGTGCTGCCGTGGGTTGCAGCTTGTGTGAGCTGCTTATTCTTGCATGAGCTGTCCTAGTGTTTATGCATCTGCCGTGAGAGACTTGTAGAGTCTGTAGGGTCCTCAGCTTCCACCGAACTCCTCAGAAACACCAAAAAGAAAAGGCAATTCCAAAGACCAAGCTCCTTCCGTCCTTTTTTATTTCTTTTCTTGTGCAACTTTCACCAATCCAAATCAAGGCATTTTAGCCAACATCAAATAGTTCCAACCGGATTCCATTTGAATTTTATTCAAGCTGAAAATATGAAGAAAGAAATAATACTTAAAAAATAAATATAAAAAATATGTTATATATTTGAAGAGATATTTCCCAATTATATCTTAGTTATAAAATTAAGCATAAACATGATATTAATCAATTAAAAATCACAACTCGTATTAATGCTTATTAACTATTTTTCCATCTAAAACCAATAAATAATGTCACGAAGCAATTGAAATACATTGGTTTTAAATAGCTAAAATATGCAATATCTCAGCTCAATCAACATTCTCTCAAGAAAAAAAAATTTTGCAACCGTGATTTGTGCAACCATGAATTGGCACATTCTTTTAATATGCCTAAATGAACCTAAGATTTTGATGATATGTGATATTCCTCATTTCCTTGTATTTTTAAAGGTTATTTTATGAATTATTCTTATTGATTCTCTTAATTTTAAGTTGGTAATTATTATTGTGGTTATGTTATTTTATTTTTATTACCGCTTGAGTTGCATAATTTATTTTATTGTGCTTTTTCTTGTTATTAATTATTGTCTATTATTTATTGACTCTTCATCTCAAATTATTTTTATTGTTGGTTTTTAATATTTTATTTTATTGTTACTAAGTTGTGGTGTTTTATTTGTCTTTTTACTTAATTTAGGTTAGTTAAATCTATGTTTAATTTCTCACTGTTAGATTAGTTTTAAGACCCTAAGACGAATGGCCTAGATTTAATTTCCTTTCTTTTTTTCATTTTCTCTTTTTCTTTTTCTTTTTTCCCTTTTTCCTCTCTTTCTTTTCCCCCCTCTCTCTTCCCTCCCCTACACCCGATGGAAGGCCTCTCCCCATTTGGTTTCTATTCTCCAACCTAGCCCCTCGTTGCCGTCCTCCAACGCCCGTCACTGCCGAACTCACCAACTCCTCCACACATTGGCGACCACCACCGCACGGGACCCAGCCTCCATCTCTCAACCACTCTCTGTCTTCACATCACACCAAGCCCACAGGTTTAACAACCTAGGGCCGCCGTTTGCCATCCCCTGGCCACTACACATCCACCAACAACTTCCCCTTCCAGCAGCGACCTCCCCTAGCCATCCTCGTGCCCCAGCTCCTCCCACTCTCTCTCTCATTCTCTTATAGGCTCCCTCTACTTCATGCGGCTAGATCCACCACCCTAAGACTTTCAGCCACCACCACCAACTCCATAGCACCTCCCTCAACCCTCCATGCCAAGCACAAGCTCCTCATAGCTCTCCCTTGATTTTTTTCTGTTTTGAACCCACAACCAATCTTTGTAAAATACATTGTCCGCTGGTGCTTCGCCACTTTTCGGTGTCACCCATAGTCGTGCCCACCCTTGATCTTTTAGAATTTCCTTCTGCCATTGTAATTAATTTTCCAAAGAATTTATTAAGCTTTAAATATATTTTTACACTAACCTATTTTCTATATTCTGATTGGTTGTGACGGGATTTGGGTCCGAGAAGTGTTGGTTTTATGGATTGTGGTTGTTATCGGATGTGGGCCTTGGGCTGGAATGGAGGATGGGTTTATTTGTGGAGTTAGATTGTGATTGGTATATTTTATCTGATGTGTGATATGCCATGACATCAAATATACTGTTTGCATAAATTTTCATGTGTCCTTTTTGAAAACTGAGTTTTCGTGTTAAGAAAGGATTTTGGGTGCATGAGTAATGAATGGATTGAAAAGAATGAATGAAAGGAAAAGGAACTGTAGGAATGGTGGTAAGTCCCAACTGTGATTCCCGCCTACAATGTAAACTGTAGGGATGGTGGTAAGTCCTACCTGTGATTCCCGCCTACGGTGCTAGCTGTAGGGATGGTGGTAAGCCCAGCCTGTGATTCCCACCTACGGTGCTAGCTGTAGGGATATTAGTAAGTAGGGATGGTAGTAAGTCCCGTCTATGATTCTCACTTACAGCATAAGCTGTAGGGATAGTGGTAAGTCCCGCCTGTGATTTCTGTCTACTGTGCTAGCTGTAGGGATAGTGGTAAGTCCCGTCTGTAATTCCTGTCTACAATGACTGAATGAATAGATATGTTGGGCCATTTTTTTGGGAAAATGGCAGTTTATGATTAAATGGATACGAGGATCATTTCCTGCAAAAATGGTGGATTTATGTTTGGGCCATTTTCTAGGAAAATGACGGATGGTATTTAATGCTGTGTTTTGGGTCAAATGAAATTTTTGGCATGCGTTGGAAAAATGTATCATTTTCGGGCGAAAATGATTGTTTTGTTTCTTGCATGTTTTATCATGTGGATGCATACATGTTGGTTGTTTTACTATATTTTTATCTGTTAGATTGTTTGATTGATTACTTACTGAGATTCATAGTCTCACGTGGTATTCCTACCCTACAGTTCCATTTTATGAAATCGTAGATTTTGATGCAGAGGATGACGTTGAGCCTGAGGGATCGGCCCCACCAGAACAGTGACTTGTAGTCACTTGTTGAGCATGGCATTTGTTTCCCCTTGTTGGTTATGCAGTCATTTTATTTCGCTAGATAATTGTATAACCTATTTGAGAATCTGTTATTTTCGTGGTTCTGTTTTAAAATTCTGGTACTTAATAGACTATTTTTATTTCTCCACTACGATTATTTATGTACACTTAATTGTCTGCTCACATTAAGCACTTGGCGTTTGGGGTGTGTGACCCATGTTGTCATCATCCCGGTGTCACGATTTCTGCCTTTTTGCACATGGGGGTCAGGGTATCACAGACGATCTCGCCAAGTGACAGTGCAAATAGTGACTACAGGGCCTATTAAAATTAAAATTAGGAGGGATGCTAATATCATCCCAAACCATACAATTTACATATTTTAGATTTTATTTTATTTTATTTGTATTAAACTAATTAAGTTATTTTACTCATCATCCATACATCACATATTTTTTATAAAAAAAAAAGATAAAAGATATATCGTGTGTGGAATGATAAGAAGAATTATTCTAAAATTAGGATTTATAAAAGTTTAGGGCTCATATTTTACAATTTATTGATTTAGTTTAATATTGTAAAGTAATTAATGAAATCATAAAAACCATTTTTTATAGATTAAAGATTGAGATCAGAGGGGGTTGAAAAAAAAGAAAGAAAGCCTAATGAATTGTAAATGACATCGATTGTTTCAGCGATGTGTAAACCACGAAACGTGTTTGTTCGTCTCTCGGTGGAGGATGATTTTGTAAAGGCATTTGCACGGGAAAGTTGTGATATTAATGGAGTTCCTTACAGATTTTTTCACTGGTCCACTGAATTTCATGAAGATTAAGAACCGGTTCGTGTGCCGGTATGGATAACACTGCCGGGTCTTCCTCCAAACTTCTACCACGAGTCTTTCTTACGAAGCATCACGGCTCCTATTGGCAGATTTCTCAAGAGGGATAATCCCACACGATGTGCAACTCACACCGACGGAGCCAGACTTTGTGTAGAAATGGATGTCACTAAAGAACCGATCACTGCATTGTGGATAGGTACGCCCAGAAATCCTCAAAGATTTTATCAAACCATAGAATTTGAGACTCTTCCTGCTTATTGTCTAAGATGCCATGTACAAGGACATAATGCCAAGACATGCAAACGGGAACAGAAAAAACAGAGTATTAAATCGAATGTAAATCTGGAGAAAGAACAGCCGAGTCTCACCTGGGTGATAAAGGAAAAAAAGGAAGAGTACAATACTGAATTTATGCAAAAGGGTGAGTCTAGTAAGATGGGTGAACAATCGGTTCAAGAAACAGGGACCTCATCTAAGGATTTAAATCTGGAAAATTCGGAAAGGGGGAATCATACTAAAGAGGTAGAAGTTGGAGAGGTTGTACAGTCTGATGCAGAAAATCCCAACGACTTAGAAGTAACCCAGTTAAATTCTGAATTACCGATTGATGATACTATAGTTGTTAATAAGCAGACCGATACTATGGAGGGGATACAGGAAGATTTGATGCTTGAAGGCTCACGGCAGTCAATTGAACAACAAGAGTCGGTAACGGAATTCATGTCGAATATGGATGTTTTCAAACCTGGGTATACTCTCGTTGACGAAGTCCATACGGGCAACCAAATCATTCAGTTAATTAATGGTACCACGGTCCAGGAAGGAAATGATCCTATAAATACAGACATGGAATGTCAATATGACTGCTCTGATGGTCAAGTATACTCAGACACAGAGTCAGAAGAAGTCGTGGAACATATAGCTAACAAAAACTTGCGGCATTGGACTCGGATATTCAGTCGACAAAAGAACAGAAGAGGAAAGGTATTAAATTAAGGGGTTCATCCAGGGTTGTTAGCAAGCCCTCTCGTCTTAATTTATGACTTTACCATATTTATATTGGAATGCTTGGGGGGTTGGTACGTCGAGAAAGAGGCTTAAAAAACTGATTTCAAAACTCCATCCTAAAATCCTTGCGATTGCTGAGCCTATGGTAAATAATTCTCGTTTAGACACGCGGTGTGATAGATTGGGTTTTGATTGTTGTGGTTCTAATGTTGATGAAGGTGGAAAGTTATGGTTGTTTTGGTCTCAGGATTTAAATCTTGTTGTGGATTCTATGGGCGACCAATTTTTGACTGTCCTTATTAAGAGTCTAAATGATTTTCGTGTGACTTTTGTTTATGCGAAATGGTCCTACTTGGAGCGAAGACGTCTATGGAGTTCATTGATGGATGCTAATACCCATAATTCCCCTTGGATGGTGCTTGGAGATTTTAATATTATTAGAAATGACTCGAAAAGACGAGGTGGTAGGCCACGACTGGTGTTGGCTATGGAGGAGTTTAATGGTTGGGTGGATTCTTGTGGGATTCTTGATATGCCTTTTCGTGGAAATTCTCTATCTTGGTGTAACGGTCAGTCAGGAAATTCCAGGCACTTGGCGCGTCTTGATCGGTGTTTTCTTAATACAGCTGCACTCGCAGTTTTTCCCGATGCTAATATGGAATATTTGGCGCGCACCTCTTCTGATCATGCACCTATGGCGATCTCTCTGAAAAATCAGCTTGTACGGTATGGATATCCTTCTTTTAAATTTCAGAATATGTGGATTTCTCATGCTAATTTTTTTGATTGTGTTTCGAATTCCTGGAATGGTGAAGTTGTTGGGGGGTCACGTTTACATATGCTTGTTACTAAAATTAAAAGACTAAAAATTGTTTTGAGAGTTTGGAACAAGCAAATTTTTGGTAGACCTGAATCTCATATAGCGGAGCTTGAGAATCGGATAAAGGACTTGGAAGTTCGACTGCAATCTAATTATTCTAACGATGTGGAGGATGATCTTGTTGCCACCCAGCTGGAACTTTCAACGTGGTTAGACAGGGAAGAACNTATCTTTTTATATTTATGAAAGATTATCTTCTTTAATGAAGTAGGGAAAAGAACAACGCTTGAAAATTTGCAAATAAAAGGGCTGGCCAATCAATAGATAAACTAATTATGATTATCTATCCATCACAACATCAAAGTATGTAAATAGATAAGTAGAAAATTTCTGTCACACACCCTCCATGTTGAAAAGCTACGAAAGTGTTGTCATGATTATTTTTACTATTTGAATTTTTCTCGAATTAGACCATTATAATAATAATAATAAAAAAAAAAAAAAACTGAAGCACAATAGAGGTAAAGCATCAACGTGAGCACATAGGGTTTCTTCATGCATGGCTGCCGCCGATGGCCTCCAGGCCAATTCGGACACTGCTACACGCCCCATATCATTTGCAGATATGGTTTTAGAAACTCCTCAACCCATTCCTGAGGTAGTGGTTCCATTTAGATCCCATAAAACTGTGGACGGTGAAGTATGCGTAGTTTTTTCAAAAGATGAATTGGACAGATCGGCTGCACCATTCCAGTTCTCTCTGGTTTTAAAGTTCCTTCGGCAAAGACCATCCCTAGATGCCATTCATTCATTCATCAGAGCCCGATGGGGATTGTCGCACCAACCGATTGTTTCAGCGATGCGTAAACCACGAAACGTGTTTGTTCGTCTCTCGGTGGAGGATGATTTTGTAAAGGCATTTGCACGGGAAAGTTGTGATATTAATGGAGTTCCTTACAGAGTTTTTCACTGGTCCACTGAATTTCATGAAGATCAAGAACCGGTTCGTGTGCCGGTATGGATAACACTGCCGGGTCTTCCTCCAAACTTCTACCACGAGTCTTTCTTAAGAAGCATCACGGCTCCTATTGGCAGATTTCTCAAGAGGGATAATCCCACACGATGTGCAACTCGCACCGACGGAGCCAGACTTTGTGTAGAAATGGATGTCACTAAAGAACCGATCACTGCATTGTGGATAGGTACACCCAGAAATCCTCAAAGCTTTTATCAAACCATAGAATTTGAGACTCTTCCTGCTTATTGTCTAAGATGCCATGTACAAGGACATAATGCAAAGACATGCAAACGGGAACAGAAAAAACAGAGTATTAAATCGAATGTAAATTTGGAGAAAGAACAGCCGAGTCTCACCTGGGTGATAAAGGAAAAAAAGGAAGAGTACAATACCGAATTTATGCAAAAGGGTGAGTCTAGTAAGATGGGTGAACAATCGGTTCAAGAAACAGGGACCTCATCTAAGGAGTTAAATCTGGAAAATTCGGAAAGGGGGAATCATACTAAAGAGGTAGAAGTTGGAGAGGTTGTACAGTCTGATGCAGAAAATCCCAATGATTTAGAAGTAACCCAGTTAAATTCTGAATTACCGATTGATGATACTATAGTTGTTAATAAGCAGACCGATACTATGGAGGGGATACAGGAAGATTTGGTGCTTGAAGGCTCACGGCAGTCAATTGAACAACAAGAGTCGGTAACGGAATTCATGTCGAATATGGATGTTTTCAAACCTGGGTATACTCTCGTTGACGAAGTCCATACGGGCAACCAAATCATTCAGTTAATTAATGGTACCACGGTTCAGGAAGGAAATGATCCTATATATACAGACATGGAACGTCAATATGACTGCTCTGATGGTCAAGTATACTCAGACACAGAGTCAGAAGAAGTCGTGGAACATATAGCTAAACAAAAACTTGCGGCATCGGACTCGGATATTCAGTCGACAAAAGAACAGAAGAGGAAAGGTATTAAATTAAGGGGTTCATCCAGGGTTGTTAGCAAGCCCTCTCGTCTTAATTTATGACTTTACCATATTTATATTGGAATGCTCGGGGGGTTGGTACGTCGAGAAAGAGGCTTAAAAAACTGATTTAAAAAATCCATCCTAAAATCCTTGCGATTGCTGAGCCTATGGTGAATAATTCTCGTTTAGACACGTGGCGTGATAGATTGGGTTTTGATTGTTGTGGTTCTAATGTTGATGAAGGTGGAAAGTTATGGTTGTTTTGGTCTCAGGATTTAAATCTTGTTGTGGATTCTATGGGCGACCAATTTTTTACTGTCCTTATTAAGAGTCTAAATGATTTTCGTGTGACTTTTGTTTATGCGAAATGCTCCTACTTGGAGCGAAGACGTCTATGGAGTTCATTGATGGATGCTAATACCCATAATTCCCCTTGGATGGTGCTTGGAGATTTTAATATTATTAGAAATGATTCGGAAAGACGAGGTGGGAGGCCACGACTGGTGTTGGCTATGGAGGAGTTTAATGGTTGGGTGGATTCTTGTGGGATTCTTGATATGCCTTTTTGTGGAAATTCTCTATCTTGGTGTAACGGTCAATCAGGAAATTCCAGGCACTAGGCGCGTCTTGATCGGTGTTTTCTTAATACAGCTGCACTCGCAGTTTTTCCCGATGCTAATATGGAATATTTGGCGCGCACCTCTTCTGATCATACACCTATGGCAATCTCTTTGAAAAATAAGCTTGTACGGTATGGATACCCTTCTTTTAAATTTTAGAATATGTGGATTTCTTATGCTAATTTTTTTGATTGTGTTTCGAATTCCTGGAATGGTGAAGTTGTTGGGGGGTCACGTTTACATATGCTTGTTAATAAAATTAAAAGACTAAAAATTGTTTTGAGAGTTTGGAACAAGCAAATTTTTGGTAGAACTGAATCTCATATAGCGGAGCTTGAGAATCGGATAAAGGACTTGGAAGTTCGACTGCAATCTAATTATTCTAACAATGTGGAGGATGATCTTGTTGCCACCCAGTTGGAACTTTCAACGTGGTTAGACAGGGAAGAACAACGTTTAGCCAATCTTGCTAAACAAAGATGGATTCAGAAGGGTGAAGCCAATGCTATGTTTTTCCGTGCTGTTAGTCGCCGTAATCATAAAAAGATTATAGAGATGAAACTAGAGGATGGAACTATCCTCTCTTCACCAGAGCAGATTCATGAAGGGGCTATATCCTATTTTTCTCAATTCTTGCAGGCTGGTACCCGATGTCAAGAACCTAATCTGGGGGATTTAGTCCAACCTATTATTTCTCAGTCTGAGAATGATCTCATTTCTCGGGTTCCTTCTTCTCAGGAAATCTATGATGCTCTTTGTTCCATTTCGGAAGATAGTAGTCCGGGCCCAGATGGGTTTGGGTTGGGCTTCTATCGATCTTGTTGGCATATAGTGGGTGTTGATGTTGTTGAAGCAGTGGCAGAATTCTTCCGTGGTATGGCTCTTCATCAGTTTTTTAATGCTACTTTCATGGTTTTAATACCTAAGGTAGATAATCCGAAGAGTTTTGATAAGTTTAGGCCGATTAGCCTGTGCGATGTGTTCTATAAAATATGCACTAAAATTATGGTTAATCGTCTATCACCCCTGCTTGCTAAAATTATTTCTCCTGAGCAAGGAGCCTTCATTCTGGGTCGTAGTATCTTTGAAAATATCAGTTTGACACAAGAGATGATCCATTCTATTAATAAACCAGCTCATGGGGGGAATGTTGCGTTGAAGATTGACATGGCAAAGGCTTATGATACGGTGGACTGGTCTTTTCTTATACATGTTCTTAAAGCTTTCGGTTTTTCGGATTTTTTTTGCCAGTTGATTTGTCAATGTATCACTAATCCCTGGTTCTCTGTAGTCATGAATGGGGTTCCTAAAGGTTTTTTCAAAGGTGGTCGTGGGTTGCGACAATGTGACCCCATTTTTCCTTATTTATTCATTCTTGTGGAGGAAATTTTTTCGAGGATGCTAAAAAATCAAATACAAAGGGGTAAGATCGTTCCTTTTTATCACCCCAGGAATACTCCTATTATTTCTCACCTTCTTTATGCAGATGATATGGTGATTTTTTGTAATGGCGGAAAGGCTTCTCTGAAAGCTATTACTGAGGTGTTGAGGAAGTATGAACAGTGGTCGGGGCAAGTGGTAAGTAAAAACAAATCTTCTATTTTTTTTCTCTTCGCAGGTATCTTATAGTAGACGGAGGGCTCTTCTTCGGCTCACAGGTTTTACAGAAGGACGATTTCCTTTTAAATATTTGGGTGTTCCTATTATTTATGGTAGAATGAAGATTGCTCATTTTGATGATTTGATCGCTAAAGTACAGGCTAAATTGGAAGGGTGGCAAACCAGATTATTATCTAGCGGGTCACGTTTGATTCTTATTAAACATGTATTACAAAGCATTCCTGTTCACAGTCTTTCTATTTTGAAGACTCCTAAAACCGTGATTGAGAAACTCCAAAGAATCATTAGTACCTTTTTTTGGGGTGTGAAAGATGGCAAGGCTAAGAAAAAATGGCGTTCTTGGGTGGATAGTTGTAAGCCTGTATCGGAAGGAGGGTTGGGCATTCGCAGTATTCATGACGTGCAAACTTCTCTACACATGAAATTAGCCTGGAACTTTTTGACAGGTAATTGTCTTTGGTCCAATTTCTTTCATGCTAAATATGTTGGTGATAAACATATTTCTATAGTGGACAATATGAAAGGTTCTCTATTTTGGAAGATGATTCTGCACAATATTCCTTTAGTGCAAGCCAATTCAAAATGGAAAGTACGGGAGGGAAATCTCCATTTTTGGCTTGATAAGTGGGCGGATGATGCCCCTCTTTGTAATCATATTTAGATTTCTGATCAACCGAATCTTAAAATAAAAGATTGTAAATCTGGATTGGGCTGGGATATGGACATTTTAACTCGGCTGGTTGGTCATCAAAAAGCCGAGGATCTGATTTTGCAACTGGGTCATGTTAATAATGGGAAGGATGTTCTGATTTGGCTCCCTAATGCTGATGGGCATTTTTCTACTAAAAGTGCATGGAATTGTATTCGCACGAGGGGCCCAGATTTCCCTTGGGCAAAATGGGTCTGGCATTCGGCCCTTCCTAAAAATATGTCGATTATTATGTGGAAGGCCTTTCATGATTGTCTTCCGGTAGATGACAGAATCCGCAGAATTGGTATTCCTATTGCTTCCCGTTGCGATTGCTGCTCCAATTTTGAGTACGAAGATCTTAATCACAGTCTTGCGAGAGGTGACTTTGCTGAAAAAATTTGGCATATTTGTTCGGTGGTGATTGGAGTTCCTTGGAGGAACGGTTGGTCTTGGCGTCAAAGAGTGGAGTGTTGGTATAGGCGGGCAAAAAATTCTACTCGCTCTGGTCAATTGCTGGGTATTCTTCCGGAAATCATTACTTGGTGTTTATGGGTTCGGCGATGTAAGGCCAGGATGGAAGGATTGATGGAATCAGTTCAACAGGTTTGGTGTTCTATCAAATATTGGGTCTCCTGGATTGCTTTAAAACTTAAGGATGTTAATTTGCTCTCTAAGCAAGATAAAAGTATTATTCATTGCTTTAACCTGTCTATTTATGTTATGAGGAAAGAGATTGTTATTTCAGTCAAATGGAAGTATCCTAAGCAGGGATGGGTGAAATTGAATGTGGATGGTTGTTCTCTGGGTAATCCAGGACCTTCGGGTGCGGGCGATATTATTCGGGATGATAATGGGGACATGCTTTGTGGTTTTGTGGTTGAAACTGGACATAACTCTAATAATCATGCAGAGCTGATGGGATTACTTCATGGGCTTCGACATATTGATTTAATGGGTTTCTTATCCGTGGAGATTGAGCTTGACTCTATGTTAGTACTTAACTGGTTGAGGAATAAGCGTTGTGGCTTGTGGTAAATGGAAGATTATTGGGATAAAATTCAAGATCGTCTAGCTGGGCTTCAAGTCATTCTAGTACACTGCTATAGAGAATGTAATTCAGTAGCAGATGGTTTTGCCAAATTGGGTGCCAGTGGGCGAACTGGTTCCTGGTTCTCTTTATCAGATCTGTCTACTCATATTAGAGGTAATATCCGGATGGACAAAGGAGGTTTCCCTTATATACGGAAAATGCGAAAAGGTTGTTAGTTTTCTTGGGCACGTTTTTTCTCCAGGTATGTCTCTTTCTGCACTTTGTTTTCCTATCTTTATCTTTGTTCGTGCAGGTTGTCTTTTGCAGGTCTTGTTTTGCGGTTCTTCTCTTTGCTTTTATAGGGCCTTGTTCTGTTTTTGAGTTATTTGTTTGGTTTTTAAGGCCTGGGTTTTGGTTTTTTCTGTATCCCCCAGGTCTTGGGTTGTAACCACGGTTTTCCTCCGCCACAAGTGAGGGTTATTAATAAACTTGGGACGGGGCTGCTATGTGGGTGGCTGCCGGCTCTTCTTTAAAAAAAAAAAAAAAAAAAAAAAAGAAAGAGGTAAAGCATCAAAACTAGCTGTAATTTGATGCCAAATTGACATTGACCATTCAACATCAAAGATAGGAGTATAAAAGATGGACTAATATACAAGGTATAAACATGCACAAATTAGCATATAAAACCAAACAAGAGGAAAAACAAGAAATAATTTTCAAACACAGCAAAAGAAGAGAAGATCTAAATAATGCATACCTTGCCATACCTATAGGTTCTAGCTCTTTCTACCAACAAAAATAGGTTCTGCCTGCAAGCAGGTCAAGTGCAATAAACAAGAAACAAAAGTCAAAAGTCATAACTTATCATAGAAATGCTTGTTCCTTTAAAGATTAGAGATAAAAAGGAATAACAATCTAGCCCATATTCACATTCACATTGCCTTCCTAGAGTCTTGCTTAGTCCGTTGGTAGAAGAAAAATAAGCATCTCAGCAGAATGAATTAAAAAACCAGGTTCTGCTTACAAGCAAGAAAAGCGCAATAAACAAGAACTATCCATAGTTGGTCTAAAGCACAAAGAACATAGAAATTTGATAAATAACCATCGGCAAAATAAGCAACCAAGTAAGAGACTCACTAAGTCAAGCAAATGTGAGCCTCTTGAAAAATATTCTGTAAGTGTACGTGTGAATGTATAATGATGGTGACTATAGAGAATTGAAGCCATGAATTGATGTTGTAAGTTGATTTTTTTTTTCTTTTAAAAAAAGCTAGAAATCCAATGAAGTCAAGTTCATTATACTAAATTGGTTGAATATTTCATGATAAAGATTCTAAATCCATATAAAAGGTAGAGAAAGAGAGAGAGAGAGAAAGAGATGCACCAAATGCAGATCTCTCAGATTTTGTGTATGGTAATGGATACCAAACTTGCGAGTGTTTATTGTAGGCATTTGCTCAATAATAAACATGACACGACAAATCTAGACACATATAACTTAACAGTTTTATCTGAATCTAAATGAAGTATCTAAAATGCAGCAATCTAAAATATACCATTTGGAGAGATACATAAGTTAACCATTTGACGAATCCTTTTGCAGCTAAGAAATGTAGTTAGGGTGGAATTTACAACAAAAAGACCCTGTCTATTAATGTATTTAATTAACACGTTATAATTTATGAACTCTATCATGTGGGTAGTGTATTTAATGAGTAGAGTATAATAATTACTTGTGGATGCTCCCAACATAGCGGTTAGTGCACTAGGGAAGTAAAGAATCCACTACCATGCAGCAGAGGGTAGCTCCATGCACTTTGGATGTCCCACCAGACCAAAACACTTCTTTATAGTCACATTTTTCCAGCTTTAGCTATATAATTGATTGGTAGTTTTCATCAACTTAAATGAGAAGCATTTTTGATTCTTGGCTATGCCAATAATGAGAGTTCTGTGTCTTTCCCTGTTGGAAAGATTTCAAGTATTGCGAGGTAGAATATTTATTAAGGAATGGCTGAGTTGTAGCCTCTTTTAAGTACAGTTTGATACATAAGATTTATTTTATCAACCTGTAGGCCAAATAACTTCAGAAACCAGTTTGATACATAAGATTTATTTTATCAACCTGTAGGCCAAATAACTTCAGAAACCAGCCTCTTATATATAGAAGAGAATGTCACACCATAACATATTTGTCCATTTCCCACAAGTTTTTTTTTTCCAAGATCTAGAATGGTGGCAAATACTTAGCTAATGTCACAAAAATGTATGTGGAAAAAAAGGAAGCCGTTTGCAGCGAGATCACGTCCGGCCAGCAAAATTTGTCAGTAAATGGAACTAAAATCTCAACCTTACTCAATATCTTTGATGTTTTTTACCAACTCCAACTCTCTATGTTGATTTTCATTCGCAGCCTAGTTGAAGTGTTTGCTTCCCTTTGATGATCAATTTCAACATTTTGATTGAAGCAGTTGCTGCTTTTTGTTGAATTTCCTGATGATCTCTTTTTGCTTTTTCCATCTGTCAAGCTCCTGTATATATAGCTTCCGGCGGTTGAATTAAAAATATTGGGATGTTGGTTCCTTCTTTGATGATGAAAATCTGGTATTGATATTTACATTTTATTTATTTTCATATTTAAAATAATAAACACCAACCTAACAACATTTAATGAATATTACTTTAATTATAGATCACGAGATTATCTTCTCAAAATGTTATCTAAAATTGAGAGCCTAGTGAGGATAGAAGCATGAAATGGGTCTTAAACACAATATTTGTTGAGCATATAATACTGTCTAATGTTACAAAGCCTGTATCTATCTATCTATCTCTCTCTTACTTGATGAGACAATTATACATGAATTTGAGAACCTGAACTCGAGGAGACGTAATGCATCCACTCACACGTACAAGAAAAGAACTATAAGACTCAAACTATATGAGAGAGAGAGAGAGAGAGAGAGAGAGAGAGAGAGAGATTCCTTTCTTTAGGAGATAAATGCCCTTTTATTGATCAAGCAAACCCGGGCGGGGAATATATGAAAGGCAATAATTTATGTAATTTTTCCATGAAAATATTTGATAGAAACTCTTCCGTGGAATATTAGAGCAAAAATAAACAACCTTGTTGGTTCCTGTTAATGTAAAATGATTGTGTTGGCATATTGGCACATCCATGTGACAAACTTATTTAAATTGAATTGTAACTTGTTTAGTGCAGATTGGTTGAAGAAATATGACAAAAATATAAGAAATGGGAGTTTGCTCGACATTCACTTGTTAGTGACTCAAGCAAACGCCACACAAAAAGCTTGACATGCACTCAATTAATTACTCAAGTTTGCTCGACACTCACTTGATATGGCACTCAAACAAAAGTTCATACCAAGAGTTCCCTTGACATGGTGCTCAAGTGGTATTCCCGAGAGAAAATTTGCTCAACATGCACTCAACTTATGGCTCGAGCAATCATTGGATACAACATGCGCTCGACACTCGTAAGGGCAATTTTTGCAGTGATTTAAATCATCTCAAAACTATCAAATTGCGCCAAAAATGAATTTTGGAGTCCGAGCACTTTTGCTGCCAGTTGGTCGGTACTAATCCGTCTCAAAAAGTTTCTAACAGTAAGACAAAAAGGCGTCGGGAAAACTGTGTACCGTTGCAGTGTAGCATATCGACGAAAATAGTCTCAAATGTTATTTATTGCAGGTAGTACCTTTCCTGACAATTTTTTCTCGCTAGAAAATGTCAACTATAATATTGATATTTGTTCGCAAATTCTTGTTTGCTGCAATTATACTGTAGCAAATACTCACTTTCGACCAAAAATCATTAATAGTTGACAATGTTTACTTGGAGCAATATAATCACTGTAAATAATCATTTCTGACCATAACATCATACATTCTGTTGTTAAGGTTGTACAAATTTATGTGGTCACAAATAGATATTTGCAACGATTCTTGTTGCCACAAGTAAGTGGTTGTGACAAGAAAAAAAAAAAAATTATTTCCGATGATTTAGAAAATAAATAAAATAAATAGTATTGAAACAAAAGACATAAAAATACAGATCTTACACTATATTACTATCCATAAAGCATTTACACAGTGGTTGCTTTATATTATAAGTAATTACATTATATTACAATTCATAAATTAGCAATTACATTATATTCGAAGTGTGCAACTTTAGACTTCTCAAGGCTAACAAAAATATGTATACATGGCAAAAAACTAATAACTAACAAAAAATATGTTGGAAGATGCCTCAGTGAAAGATGCCAGAGCCACTCCACCTACAATTGGCATGAGGGAAGAAACTACCCAAATAATGGGCCACTATTTGCACAGGATGGTCAAAACTCAAAATTACAAATGTATGTGTTAGTCAAATACCATCAGACTAACTGCACTAGTACATGTATCACAAGAACAGGGACTTTAAGAAGGCACGTTTCCCAGAAGCAGAGGAAAAAAATGTGGCTTTGCAGTCACTCATCATCAAATGCAAAAAAAATAAGCACCCAATAGGTAGCAAGGAAGCAAGAACATCAATATCATGATAGAAAATAATTGATGGTAAGATTAAAGATTCAGCATTGTTAGAAGAACAAGCACTCTAGAAGTTGGCAATAGATGTAAATAATTGATGGTATTACCTGCTCAACATTACAATAGGAGCAAGTCCAATTTCTGCAAGAGTCAAGAGGACGGAGTTAGTAGCTTAGATCATGCATTCTAAGCACAACCCAAATCATTAGAGTTGAAATTTACCCAGGGGAAAAACCAGAGGTAATCAAGCATTGAACCAGTGCATGCAAAGAACAACAACAAATATAAAGCAGTGTACTGGGACAATAAAGAGATTTTTAGGAACCCCAAGGGGTTGGCCCAAGTGGTGAAGGACTTGGTCTTGGGGTATCACTCCCTTCAAGATCCAAAATTCAACACCTCATGAGTGCAAACAAACAGTTGGAGCCACACTCCTTGGTGAAAAGCCAGCGATGTGACCAGTTTCGTATAGGGAAACTTCCGTGTGGTGCACGGGACCAGGGTTTACTCTGCAGGGGTGGGTCCGAAGGGCCCTACCTTGTAGAGGTTCCCCGGCATTTAAAAAAAAAAAAGGAAAAAAAAAAAGAAAAAAGAAGAAAAGAAAAGAAGAAGAAAGAAGAAGAGATTTTAGGAAGGGTTAAGAAATTATAGAAATCAGCATAAAACCATTTTGAAAATGATGAAAAATCTTGAAAAATCATAATAAGTTATATTATTAACAGTCAAATCTTGAAAATCACATTATTATTGAGAAAGAGCAATATTACAGTTCCATTTTTTAACCCGAGACTGAGATGTTTAAAAATATAAAAAATATGTGAATCTGGGAATGTTCAATAGCAGAATATATAAAAAATACCCAATCCTTTGCTTACTATATTTGCAAATTGTTTCTTGTAGAATGTGAAGAAACACATCTGATAGAAGCTTGTAAAGTCCAAGGAAGTGATAGAAATTTCAACTAATGAGGCCTCTGGTTCCTAGAGTGGCTCTCAGATCGGACCCTAACTTTTGGCTATTCATTACACAATTTATGACATTCTACTCTCATTTTAGAGAAACGGAGTTCTTTAATAGCTCACATTAAATGAATGTTGAGACAGAGAGAGAGAGATCACAAACCCAACATGCATTTCAAGACAGTCCCTTCCATATTCCAAAGTATACTCCTCAGAATTAACTTGACCTGCCATTAAGGTGTTAGAATGCTATGAATACACTAAAGTTCTAAATGTTCAAAACCCAAAGACTCAAAGAGAGACTTGGAAAGCACTGGAAAAGTCCTAAATTTTTTTGGAACAACCATGTAAGACCATGACTCTAGAACACCAGAAAATAATGTTAACACAACCGACACACATCATGTCAGCATCTAGTTGGAGACTTTAAAGTATCTGAATAGTAGCGACCCAAGATATTCCCTAAAATGGTAATTTAAAATAATCAGTTCCAAAAAAATAGATTACAGCTTCATAGACAGTTGTTGAATGTCCTCGATTACAACATGCAATGGAATTTGTAAGGTCTGGGACCACATATGCTCACTATTATGCCAAATTCCTATAATCTTGCAATTTCAGTAATCTCTGCTAGGTTTCCAAAAATAAAATAATAAAAAGGTTTGGAGTCTTGATAATTTAAAATCAGGGAAAATATTGAGAACCAAAGAAAATGAGTCCAAATTACAAGTTCCAGAATTACCACAAAAGGCTAGGGTTACGGACTAACCCCAAAAGTCCGATACCATCCAAAGTAAAGAGAACGAAGAATGAAACAGGTTCGGTTTCGATATGAAAACCAGAGATAATATAGCTTTGTAGGGAAAAAACATAGGAAATGGCAAGGGAGAGGGAGATGGAGGAAACAGACGGAGTGAAAGAGAGAAAAGAGAGAGGGAGAGAGCTTACTGCAATGGAGATCGAAGGGAGCAAGATGCGGAATACCTTGAGCTGCGGCAGCACTACTGTGAGGCAACCTAATCATGTAGGGGGAGAGAGAGGGCGGTCGAGTGAGTTATAGAGAGAGACACACACAAGCGGATAGAGAGAGAGAGTCACCAGCTAAGAGAGGTGGCGACAGCGCGACAGTAGTCGGGCGGCGATGGGATGGGCGACAGAAAACTCGAAGAAGAGAGAGGGAGTATTGTGCTCGGCGCAGAGTGACGGGGTCTGTGGATAAAAAGTAAGTGAAAGTGCTTTAACTTTTCTTTTTAAGAGTCAAATGGGCTTCATTCATTATAAAGAAGCAGGATTCATGAGAATGCAGTAACGAGAATACAAAAGAGATAAATGATATTTACAGTCGTATTTGTGTAAGTGGTGTGTAGTCATTTTAAAAAAGTAAATTAATACAAAACTTATATAAAAAATAATAATTTTTTAATTATAGACCCCACTCTTTTTTAAAATGATTACGCGATATTTACACATTTCACGACTGAACGTAGCATTGACCATACAAACAATAGACATTACATTATTCCATTTGGTTAACCAACCCAATCTAATTCAACTCAACTTATCTCATCTAATCATTATAATTTTTTCAACTTCTAATACAAAATATAATAAATATTCCAAAATAATAATAATATTAAAAAATAATATTTTAAACTTTCATCTCAACTCAACTCACTATCCAAACTGGTCTGGATTGGTTAACCAAAATTAAAAATCTTATCTTATTTGATCATTATAATTTTTTTAAATTTATATTCAAAATATAATAAAAAATTTAATTTTTTCAAATCTCAATACAAAACTAATATTAAAAAATTATATTATAATAAAATTTTATTTATTACTATTTAAAACATCTCATCTCATCTTATCTCATCAATATAACCAAACGGTGCTTAAACAATTCATTGCATCCATATCTTGGCTGGCTTGAATAAAGTTAGGGGGAGCAAACCACCATTGAAGAGTATCTAGAATAGCTCGTGCATGCTGAGCCAATAAATGTACCGTCTCATTTCCCTGTTGTCCAACATGAAAGAACATCATAAGAATGGAAATAAGATAACAAGAATTGAATCTCTCTAATAATAAGGCTGTAACTAGACTCCTGAACATTGACTGATTTAATGGCATCAATAATTGCAAGGGAATCTCCCTCCAAGATCAAATGAGAAATTCTCATATGAGAAATAAGCTGTAAGTCCCTTAAAGCTAATAACGCCTCAATATCTTCCATCAGAAAAATGCCATCTTCCTTCCTTGACATGGTCATAATCATACTCCCTTTGTCATTCCTTAAAATTGCACCCACCCTAGAGTTACACTGTTGCCTAAAAATAGCTCCATCAAAATTTAGCTTGCACTGCCAGCTGGGTGGAGGTTTCCAGCATATAGATGACTAAAATTGAGGAACTAGTAAACATTGCCAAGCCAACAAATAACATTCAACATAGGAAAAGCAATTCTGCACAACATCACAAACTGGAATCTCAACATGTTGAAAAATCTTCAAGTTTCGACACTTCCAAATACCCTAAATAATAACAGCAAAATAAGACAGAATCTTTGAATCATCAAAAGCCATAAGTGCCTCAACCAATCTATCCAATCAGTAATGACCATCCAAAAGATGGAGGTTCTTCTCAAAATAAGTCATCCAAACTCTTGAAATATTGCCATCCAATCAGTAATGACCATCCAATAGATGACTAAAATTGAGGAACTAGTAAACATTGCCAAGCCAACAAATAACATTCAACATAGGAAAAGCAATTATGCACAACATCACAAACTGGAATCTCAACATGTTGAAAAATCTTCAAGTTTCGACACTTCCAAATACCCTAAATAATAACAGCAAAATAAGACAGAATCTTTGAATCATCAAAAGCCATAAGTGCCTCAACCAATCTATCCAATCAGTAATGACCATCCAAAAGATGGAGGTTCTTCTCAAAATAAGTCATCCAAACTCTTGAAATATTAGAACATTTGCATAAGGCATGGAATAATGCTTCATTTTCCACAAGGCAGAAATCACACGTGCAAGAATCAACTATTTTGTGGTGAGCTAATTGAATCGTAGTGGGTAAACTATCATTGCATGCCCGCCACAAATTTTTTTTAACTTTATTAGGTAACTTCAGATGCCAAATGCCCTTCCAAAAAGTTATAGTACATTGCTAAAATGAGAGCGGCTCCAATTTTTTAAAGCTGACCCACACTGTCGCAAAGTCTCAGACAATGGCATCGCTTTATATTCATACTAGGTGTGCCCAATTATGTCCTCACATCCTCTTGTGCCTACCCACATTGCCTCAAATTTCAATGAATGTGCCAGATGGAGATGATGGCGGCCCATATCTATAGTATTCAACAACAAACAACTGTGATCAAATCTAGATGTAGGAATATTGCGAACTTTGCATGAGGGATATTGCTCTAACCAGTCAAGAGTACTAGTAAAGCGGTCTAATCTTTCTTTTATTAATTCCCCTCCCCCATCTCTTAAATTCTCCAAGTAAAAAAGGGTCCCACAATATTCAGACTTCATATTACAATAATCCAGTGCATCACGAAAATCAAGTAACTCTCGCTGAGGCTGAACCCTGCCTCCCAATTTTTTAGATTGAACCACAATTTCATTAAAATCACCAAAAGCCAACCACATGGCAGTGGACTGATCTTTCAAATGATGTAGTAAATCCCAAGTTACATGTCGTAGATGAGCTACTGGGTGACCATATGTCGCCAATAATCTCCATATAAAGAAATTGACAAGATCCGAAACAAACATATCAAAATTATATTTAGAATAAGAGTGAAGGATTAGATTTACACCACTATGCCAAAAGAGACAAAGTCCTCCACTATGCCTGTCACTAGCCATCGCCAGAAAGTAGGAAAATCCTAGTTGGTACTTCAATCTCTCCATTCGACGAACATCACAATGAGTCTCCATAACGAAGACAATTTTAGGATATTCTCTCCTAATTAAATCTCGGAGTACACAAACTCCCAAGGGTTTCCAAGCCCTCGGGAGTTCCAACTCGTTATTTTCATGGTGATGGGCTGAAGAGCCCTGCCGATAACGTCGGGATCTCCATCATAGCTTCCTCATCTACGGATTTCAACTTCTTCAGATTACCCAAATAGACAGAATTAGATGAGTGGATCGTACATTGAGTGGATCGTACATTGGCTGTAATTTCTTTTGGAAGGGACAACCGTAGCACACCGAGAGACACTGTGCTACTTGCGGACACCAAGTTGCAAAGCTCATTTCCCCTTTCGTGATTTTGGTGTAACAGGCAATTGTGAATTAGCAAAGTCTTCAAATAAAGATGAAGGACCAGGCCGTAAGCAAGGCCCACTAGAACTTGACTTAGGCCCATCAGACAAATCAACTAGTTCAGATGTCTTCAACAATGGACGAGAAGTCACCCGCTTCCCAACTGTATCTATTTATGAGAAAGGGTTGGAATCGGTCATTGGCATCATAGTCTTCGCCGGAGATGGAGTATTATGGTCTTCAGAAGTCATCATCTTACCAGAAGGAGGGTCAACAATGGTGGTATTTGGTACATCCATTCGAGGCTTATTCCTAAATGAAGCACCCCCAACTCGTAGCCATGGACCGTAAGGATAGCCATCATTCTCAAACTTATCTTTGTTCTTTATCCAAGCAGTCTCGATCACCATACTCGAGCAAACCACAACAATAACATAATTGTGGTAATCTTTCGTATTTGAAGTGAATCCATACACGTCTTGGGTTCCCATCGACATTCTCTTACCACGCAACAATGGCATAGTAATATCCATAGAGATTCTAATATGAACAAATTCTCCCCATCTTGGCTGAGACATTAAATCAATGTCCTCGACATGGCCCAAAGTCTCCGCAATCTTTCGCACTGTCCTCGCATTCATTCCATCCATTGGGAGATCATAGAACCAAACCCAGAAAGAGGCCATAGGGAGAGGAACCTTTAAGAGTTGTAATGAGCCATCGTACTCTACCATAACCACCAAATTGTTCCCAAACGTCCATGGGCCATTATTCATAATATGCTCCTTTTCACCTGATTTTGCAAATGTAGCCAAAAACAAAATTTCCCCCATATCGTAGATACGAAACCAAGTAGAAGGACGCCATACATTCTGCATCATTGTCTTAACAGCCTCTTTGTTCAAGAACTTCACAGTTAATAGTTTGAAAAGAAAGCATTGATCAGTGGCAAAAAAACTGTTGAAGTCCAACTACTCAGAAACCGCTGGTTTCTCATGTTCAGATAGGGACAAAGACTTCCACATTTTAGAAATATCCTCCACCATCGTAAGGAATGAATAGAGGAAACAACAACGAAGAACGGATAGACACCAGTGTAAAAGGCACCACCAATTACCCAAAGAAAAATAGGACAAACTCTCATGAAGAGAGAAACACACTCTCATGCAAAGAGAAGCAAACCCACACGAACCCAGAGATGAATGGCAGTTAAAAACAGTTACTGAAAATTGCCCTGAATTGTCGAAGGGAAAAAATGGGCTGAAATTGAATTTTCAAGCCTTCAGATAACTTGAAAGGATAGAAAGTGCTTTAGATTTTAAATGCCCCTTCTTGTGGTGGTTTTATATCGCTGTAAAAAGACTAAATCGATGCTGCAAAAGACTCAAAAACAGAAAATGTGATATGTTTTTTTTTTCTTTTTTTTGACGATCATAAAACGTCGCAAAAGGACTTTGTTGTCGCCGCAAGTATAAATACAACTGTGCACTTACCTGAATCCCACCATTAGCAGCAGAAAGTTGCGATGAGGTAAAATTGCTCGCAAAAGATGAGTTTTGGTGTCGATTTCTCTGGTCAGAATTGATTTGGTTGCAAAAATCCTTTATTCTTGTAGCTAGAGTGCTTGGGTGGAAATCTTAATTCAAGCTATTGGATGGCCTTGCCGATTCCGACAACCTAGATGAGTTGATTCTTGGCAAGAATCTTGTCCTGAACTACTTTCATTCCTGTCTTTGATTTCTTTCTAGTGTTTTCTTCTTTCATCCAACTTATTTTTCCATTCAAGTTGAGAAAGAATAACCACACCAATGTTAAGTAATTTTGACAATCACAAACAAAATGCAATTTTTGCAAAACAAAAAGTGAACTTGCATATGCCAGTTTCAGCTCTGTGTCTTTGTTCACATAAAGAAAAACGTACGTGGATATGGTCTTTCGAATATACAACAAATTTAAAGAGATGTGAAATTGAGATCCTTCTGAATTGTTGGACTAAATTACGTGATTCAATATGTATAAAGATAGACACATTATTAAATGCTCACGTGGGATATAAACTATCCAAAAATTCTATACAAATAATATTAAATACCATAGGGTCCCTTTATTTCTATTTCGGTTATGTATGGGACCATTTAATTTTGTTAGACAATCTATTAGAACGCCACGTGTCGAAGTTTCGGTGTACGTGTATCAAGTTCATGGGAGTTTCGCGTGTAGCCGCGGTTAGAAGCCACTGGCTCTATAGTGTTTTGGTTAGCAGCGGTAGTTAACCGGTAAATATGGTTCTTTTTTTTAATATTTATATTTTAATTAATTTTAAATATTAGATTCATAAGACTGTCTATCTGTCAATATTTATAATTTTAAATATTATGAGATTTATAAGATTGTCTATCTATCTTGATTATATAAAATATATTCAATAAATAAATGAAATCTTGGTGCCTATAATCTTCTTTGCTATTTGTTTGTTTAATTGAGGTTTTACTGGGGTGAATAATATATATATTAGGAAGTAATTTTTTTATAAAATTTATTAAATATTTAATGTTGTTAGATAAGTTCATATAGATAGCCAAACTATTTTATGCTATTCTATATTTTGAAAATAAAAGAGATACTTTTTTTTTTATATATATAGGTAAAAAATGAGAGGTGCAACACGGGGACTTCCCAGGAGATCACCCATCCTAGTACTACTCTCGAAAATAAAAGAGATACTTTAGTAAGAATACACAAGCATAAACCAAAACTTATTTGAGTAATGTTATTGAATTCCTGCACTTCAATGTTATGAAAAATATCTGGAACTTCTTGTTATGACATCTGAACAGAGTTTGGCAAGTGGTAAGTAATTGGAAACAAAAGTTTTTTACACAAGCAAGGAGGTGCTTATAAAAGTTGTCGTACAGGCCATTCCAACATATTGTATGTCAGTTTTCAACTTCCTAAAGGCCTACTGCAAGCAATAGCTAAAGTGATTAAAAACTTTTGGTAGAGCCATATGCAGTAGGGTCACAAAATATATTGGATTAGTTGGGAAATTCTGAGTAAAACAAAAGGTATTGGAGGTTTGTGATTTCGGGATTTGGAATGCTTTAATAAAGCACTCCTTGCTAAACAGGCGTGGAGACTACTTTATAATCCTAGGTCACTAGTTGCCACATTGATGGAGCAAAAATATTACAAAAATGGGGAGATTCTGTTTGCTAGGCCAAGGTATCAACTATCATAATTCATATGCATGAAGGTCCATTCAGGGGGCTAAACCTTTATTACAAGAATGTATGATATGGAGAATTGGTAATGGCAAGTCAATGTCTATATGGAAAGATATATGGATTCCCAAGTCATGGACTTTTACAGTTGAAACTCCTGCTCATCTACCTATATTAGCAAAAGTACAGGATTTGATTGATGTTGATAAATGGAAGTGGAAGTCTGATATGGTAAGAGACGATTTTACTAATGTTGATGTTGAAGCCATATTACAGCTCTCTCTTGGTATGCTTTGTAGTGAGAATAAACATATATGGCAGTTTACATAGTCAAGAATTTTCTTTGTAAAAAGTGTTTATCATTTGGAAAAAAATGTTGCTTGAAAGGGTCACAGGGGAGTCCTTTAATAAAGTAGACAGGGATTTGTTTTGGAATCATCTATGGAACCTGCCTATCCCAAAGGTAGTAAGGGTTTTTATTTGGAATGCATGCCACAATGGATTACCAACACGAGTCAATTTAATGAGAAAACATGTGGTGGAATCTAATCTATGCCCTGTCTGTGGTCTGTTTCCTGAAAATGTAGTACATGTACTGTGGACTGTGCTGCAGCAGGTGATGTATGGATTATAGGTTCTAACAAATTGCAGAAAAAGAATTTGTGGATGTAGTATTTTCTCTCTTATGGAACACATGGCTGCTTGCTTGGATCAGTTGGAATTTGTTGAAATGACAATTATTTTGAGGAAACTTAGGTTCACATGGAATGCAGTAATCTATGATCAATCTTTCCTTCATCCTACAACTTTGGTTTGTCAAGCAAGGGAACATCTACAGGATTATCAGCAGGCTCGGGTTGAAAGGGTGGGTCAATGTAGTGTACATTAACAAGAACAACAAGGCTGAAGGCCACCAGTGAGTCCATGGGTGAAAGTTAACTGAGATGTAGCAGTTAATAAGAAACATTCTCGGATAGGGATTGGAGTGATTGTCAGGAACATGAATGGAGAAATAATGGTAGTATTGAGAGAGCCCATAATATTTAGTAGTGATCCTACTTCCGCAAAAGCAAGAGTTGCATTATGTGCTTGTCTATTTTGTTCAGAACTAGGCCTTGATCATCATGTGCTATTCGAAGGGGGATGCAAAGTTGGTGGTGGATGCAATTGGCAAGCCTCAGGGGAATTTTACAATATATGGACATATTGTGGAGGAAATAAAGCAAGTCTTAGGTGGGTTTGGAGCTTGGGATCTATGCTATGTTAAGAGGGACTTTAATCAAGTTGCTCATGTGTTTGCAAAAAATGCTGTATTGTGTAACACCAAGTGTATAGATAAGGGTTACGTCCCATGTTGTATTCGGGATGTTGTATTGACTGATAGGTTTAAATGAATGATACCAGCATTTCTTTTGATTCTTTGATCATGCAGAGTCGTATAATTCTATTTTTGTCCGGATTCAGTATCACAAGTTATATATGTCGTAAATCTGCAAGTAAATCAATTCATATCATTACAAAAAATAGAATGGTATAAATACATTACTTATTAGTATTTTTTATATTTTTTAAAATGGAGTTCACTTTTTTACAAGGGCTTATTCTTAAATTTAAGAAGGGTTGCCAAACTTTTAGACCAATTGGTGCATTTTTTTAAAAAAAATTCTCAATATAAATACGGTTAAACCCATGTTGTATCTCTCTCACTCTCTCTCTCTCTCTCTCCCAATTTTACGGATTTTCATTGATACCCATTGCGGCAATTATGAGAAGATCAAAGTTGACTCATTTAATAAATTTCATACTGTTAGAAACCAAATTCAAATTGTATTGTATGACCAATCTTGAGATGTTAGAAACCAAATTCAAATTGTATTGTATGACCAATCTTGAGCCATTAATTTAGACCTATCTTTAGCCATCAATGGTGACTTAAGGTACACCTACCCCCCTTTGTACTCCTATAAATATGGGTATCATTCTCTTGTATATGCATCAAGTTTTGCATTGAAAAACAACTCTTTCTCTTGCAATATTCTCTACCTCTTTTGCTCTCTCTTTTCATTAGTTTCATAACACGTTATCAGCACGAACGTTCTGACGATCTTGAAGCTAGTAGGCTTATACTTCAAGTAAGTTTTTCAACATATTATTTGTAGTTTCCAAAATGAATATGAAATATTATATTACTACTTGATGAAACTCTATATTTATTCTCATGATTTTGTGAATATATTTCTTATTTACAAATATAAGCATACTTATGTTACTGATTTATATATGTAGAAAATATCAAATCTTACCAAATTGGAATTCGTTGCTCTTGACATTTCTGGAAAAAATTATTTATCTTGGATACTTGATGCTGAGATCCATCTGGAAGCGATGAATCTGGGAGATACAATTAAAGAAGGAAATCAAGGATCCCGGCAGGACCGTGCTAAGGCAATGATTTTCCTTCGGCACCATCTTCATGAAGAATTAAAAACTGAGTATCTCACGGTGAAAGATCCCCTTATTTTGTGGAATGATTTAAGGGAGAGATATGAGCACCAGAAAACTGTCATCCTCCCAAAAGCTAGTCATGATTGGATGCACATGAGGTTGCAAGATTTCAAGAGTGTTAGTGAGTATAACTCTACACTCTTTTCAAGAGTGTGGTGAAAAAGTCACTGATGATGACTTATTAAAGAAGACATATATTACTTTTCATGCATCGAATGTGTTCCTGCAGCAGCAGTATCGAGAGCGAAAGTTCAAAAAATATTCTGAACTTATATCTTGTCTTCTAGTAGCTGAGCAAAATAATGAGCTTTTGTTAAGAAATTATCAGTCACGTCCTATTGGTTCTATATCATTCCCTAAAGTGAATGGTACTAGATTTACACCATTTCCAGAAGCAAATGGTGCATCTTTTCAAAGAAACCGAGGGTGTGGACGTGGTAGAAAAAATTATAGAAGTGGAGGTCCTAGAAGCAACCACACTAAAAGGGATAATAGTAGATATACACCGTACCACCAGAAGTGGTTCAACTCAGAGAAGGGTAAAGGTCCTCAAAACAAATTTTTAAAGAAAGATGAAGATGGATGTCATAGATGTGGTATGACTGGACATTGGTCTCGTACCTGTCGTACAACTAAGCACTTGGTTGATTTATACCAAGCTTCTATAAAAGAAAAAACAAAAAAGTTTGAAACAAATTTTGCTGAACCATCAAATACTTTAGCTTCTATAAAAGGAGAAGATACTACAAGCCTTGATGTTTCTGATTTCTTTGAAAATTCTAGTGATAGAATTGATCATTTGATTGGTGATGGAAATGTTCATTTTTAATTAATGTATTTCCTTTATCTTATTGTAATTTCTTTTATATTTTGCAATGTTTTGTAGTAATGAAAGTTTTATATATTTTGTAGAATCATGAGTCTTACTGATGAACTTTTTATCTCTGAGATGAATAATAGAGATGTATGTCTGGCTGACAGTGCTACAACTCACACAATTCTTAAGGATAAAAAATATTTTCAAAATCTAACATTGAGTAAAGCCTACGTTCATACCATATCTGGTTCATCGAATCTAATTGAAGGCTCCGGAAGAGCTTATATTGTGTTGCCTAATGGCACCAAATTTTGCATCGATGATGCTCTATTTTCTTCACGATCAAGAAGAAATTTATTGAGTTTTAAGGATATACGTCGTAATGGTTGTCATATTGAAACCACCGACGAAGACAATAAAGAGCATCTTCTCATTACTAAAATAATTTCGAGCCAGAAGCTCGTATTAGAAAAACTGCCTGCCCTCTCATCTGGATTGTATTATACAGAAATGAAAACAATCGAATCACATGTGGTAATGCACCAGAAGTGCATTGACCCCAAAGTCTTTATGACTTGGCATGATCGCCTTGGACATCCGGGAGCAATAATGATGAGACGAATACTTGATAATTCGTATGGGCATCCCCTAAAGAATCAGAGGATTATCTTACCCAATGAATATCCATGCTCTGCATGTTCTCAGGGTAAATTGATTATCAAACCATCTATCTCAAAAATTGTTTTTGAATCTCCGTCTTTTTTACAAAGAATTCATGGGGATATATGTGGGCCTATTCAACCATCAAGTGGACCGTTCAGATACTTTATGGTTTTAATTGATGCATCAAGTCGATGGTCACATGTTTGTCTTCTTTCCACTAGAAATATTGCATTTGCTAAACTTCTTGCCCAAATAATTAAACTTAGAGCACAATTTCCTGATTATCCAATTAAAACTATTCGATTGGATAATGCAGGTGAATTTACATCTCAAGCTTTTGATAACTATTGCATGTCAATAGGCATAGATGTTGAACATCCAGTTGCCCACACACACACTCAAAATGGTTTAGCTGAATCATTAATTAAAAGGCTTCAGTTAATCGCTAGACCTTTACTTATGAAATCAAAACTTCCTATTTCTGCCTGGGGACATGCTATACTTCATGCAGCATCATTGATTCGTGTTAGGCCATCAGCATATCACAAATATTCTCCATTACAGCTTGCATTTGGTCAACAACCAAATATTACTCATCTTCGTATTTTTGGATGTGCGGTATATGTTCCAATTGCACCTCCACAACGTACAAAGATGGGTCCTCAACGTAGACTTGGAATATATATTGGGTTTGATTCTCCATCTATTATTAGATACCTTGAGCCTCTTACAGGGGATATGTTTAAGGCACGTTTTGAGGATTGTCATTTTGACGAATCCATTTTCCCAACATTGGGTAATGAGAAGTCGGTGCCTGAAGCACGACAGGAAATTACTTGGAAAAATAAAGCTCTTTCCCAATTTGATCCTCGTACAAATGAATGTCAACTAGAGGTTCAAAAGATTATTCATTTGCAAAGTGTTGCAAATCAATTACCGGATGCATTTACTGACACTAAAGGTGTGGTAAAATCATATATTCCTGCTGTTAATATTCCAGCAAGGATTGCAGTCCCTGAAGGACAAATTGCCAAAACAGCAACAGGTGAGTCCAAGATACGCCTGAAGCGTGGACGGCCTATTGGTGCAAAGGATAAAATTCCTCGGAAGAGAAAAATACAAAATGAATTTGGTACTCCTGAAGAGTCCATACCCACAACACAGGCCATAAGAGTAATTGATACTCCTGAAGAGAATAAATCTCCTGAAAAAGAACCTCCTGAAGAGGTATTTAATGAAATGTCTTCCCTTGAAGAGGGACAGGTACCTGAAAATAACGAGATCTCGATACATTTCATGAATACTGGAGAAATTCTGGATAGAAATAAAACCGTTGTGGACAACATATTTTCATATAAAATGGCCCTTGACATTACCAGAAGTAATGAAGAAATTGAGCCAAGAACTGTCGAAGAATGTCGACGTAGAAATGACTGGCCAAAATGGAAATCAGCTATTGAAGCTGAATTAAACTCGCTAGCAAAGCGAGAGGTCTTTGGACCAATTGTACAAACACCAAAGGGTGTAATGCCTGTTGGATATAAATGGGTATTTATGCGTAAGCGTAATGAGAAAAATGAAATTGTGCGATATAAAGCACGACTTGTTGCACAAGGTTTCCTGCAGAAACCAGGGATTAATTATGAGGAAACATACTCTCCTGTTATGGATGCAATCACATTCAGATTTTTGATTGGTTTGGTAGTTACAAAAGGATTAGATATGCAGTTAATGGATGTGGTTACTGCATACTTATATGGATCATTGGATCATGACATATATATGAAAATCCCTGAAGGATATAGAATGCCTGAAGCTTCTAATTTGAGTACATCTAAAAGTATGTACTCTATTAAACTTCAAAGATCCTTATATGGATTAAAACAATCCGGACGCATGTGGTATAAACGCCTTAGCGAATATTTATTGAAAGAAGGATTTGAGAATAATCCAATATGCCCATGTGTTTTCATTAAAAAATCAGACTCTGGATTTGTTATTATTGCGGTTTATGTTGATGATCTAAATCTTGTTGGAACTCCTGAAGAGATAAGAAGAACCGCTACATATTTAAAGAATGAATTTGAAATGAAAGACCTTGGCAAAACGAAATTTTGTCTCGGCCTGCAGCTCGAGCATTTACAAAATGGAATTCTCATTCATCAGTCAACTTATACAGAGAAAGTCTTGAAGCACTTTTACATGGACAATGCTCATCCTCTGAGTACTCCAATGGTTGTTCGATCACTTGATGTGCAAAAAGATCCATTTCGTCCTTGTGAAGATGATGAAGAAATTCTTGGTCCTGAAGTACCTTATCTCAGTGCAATTGGAGCCCTGATGTATCTTGCAAATTGCACTCGGCCTGATATTGCATTTTCAGTTAATTTACTTGCAAGATATAGTTCCGCACCAACTCGAAGACATTGGAATGGCATTAAACATGTCCTTCGATACCTCCGAGGTACAGTTGATATGGGATTATTTTATCAACATGGATCAAGTCCACAATTAGTTGGATATGCGGATGCAGGTTATCTTTCAGATCCACACAGAGGTAGATCTCAAACTGGATATGTATTTACTTATGAAAATTCTGCTATATCATGGAGATCTGTCAAGCAAACACTATCTGCTACCTCTTCAAATCACTCAGAGATCTTTGCAATTCATTAGGCAAGTCGAGAATGTATTTGGCTAAGATCAGTGATTCAACATATTCAAGAAAAGTGTGGTCTTCCAGTGATTAATGATAGTCCAACAATTTTATACGAAAATAATACTGCTTGTATTACTCAAATTAGAGGAGGATATATCAAAGGTGATAGAACCAAACATATTTCACCTAAATTCTTTTATACCCATGAACTTCAGGAGAAAGGAGAAATTAATGTCAAGCAGATACGATCAAGTGATAATCTGACAGATTTATTCACTAAAGCATTACCAACTGCAACATTTAAGAAGCTTGTGCAGAATATTGGAATGCGAAGACTTGAAGACCTATTATCATGCACTTTTCAGGGGGAGTAAATGTTTTTAAGACTTGTGCTGATTGTACTTTTTTTCCTTCGCTAAGGTTTTATCCCACTGGGTTTTCCTTTGCAAGGTTTTAATGAGACAATCTTAAAGCACTTGGCGATATACATGAATATTGTACTCTTTTTCCTTCGTCATTGGTTTTTTCCCACTGGGTTTTTCCTTGACAAGGTTTTAACGAGGCATATTCTTTATATGTGGTCATCCAAAAGGGGAGTGTTAGAAACCAAATTCAAATTGTATTGTATGACCAATCTTGAGATGTTAGAAACCAAATTCAAATTGTATTGTATGACCAATCTTGAGCCATTAATTTAGATCTATCTTTAGCCATCAATGGTGACTTAAGGTACACCTACCCCCCTTTGTACTCCTATAAATATGGGTATCATTCCCTTGTATATGCATCAAATTTTACATTGAAGAACAACTCTTTCTCTTGCAATATTCTCTATCTTTTTTGCTCTCTCTTTTCATTAGTTTCATAACACATACTTTATTATCTACATTTATTATCCTTAACCGCCCAATCCCTTAAATTTCTCCCTCACCGTCGGATCAGATCCCAATCAATATTTTGACTCTCCCTTACTCCCGGATAAGTAATTAACTTACTGCAATTTAAAAAGTAGTCGTGAGCTGTCATCATGGGTGGAATTAGAACTTTAGAACCACATTATTCTAAGCGACGCCGTTTAATTGGTAGCACGAGCTCTACCCTACCGACAAGTTACAAGAACAAATTTATTTAATATTTATTATTTAATTAATTACCATAATCTTCAACATTATACCTAATCAAATCAACCCAAAATCCTATATAAACCCCCACCACCCCAAGCTCCAAAACATCCATCTCACTCAGACTTCAAACCTTTTCTTCTGAAACACATTTTCTCACCATCCAAACAAAAAAAACCATTTTCTTTTCTCAACTCCAAAACCTCATCCTCAACCCCCCTTTTCTTCCATTCCCTAGAAAAATAAACTGTTTTCTTCCTGACCAAACACTCTAAAAGCTAGCCTTCTGATCAAATCCGTTCACCCGGTCTTTGTTCATATCATCCATAATTTCTCCAAAAAACTAATTTCAAATGGCTCCTGACATCACCACCGCTGGGCTTAAAGGCTGCCAGCATGCCCAGCAGGGCATACGTTACGTTGTTGGCCGGCAATGGGGACTACATGAAAGGTGTGGTCGGGTTGGCAAAGGGCCAGAGAAAGGCGAAGAGCAAGTACCCACTGGTGGTGGCATTCTTACAGGACGTGCCCAAGGGGCACCGTGACATTCTGGTTTCTCAGGGTTGCATAGTGAAGGAGATTGATCTGGTTTACCCATCTGAGAACCAAACCCAGTTTGCCATGGCATATTACGTTATCAATTACTCCAAGCTTCGTATTTGGGAGGTATGCAGGCTTTGTTAGTGGTAATTCATTTTCTAATTTTTCATGGTTTACAGGGTGGGTTTTATTTAGTTGAAGGGTTGGTTTTGGTCTTTCTGTTTTTTAAGTGGAAGACCTTGCTATACATGTAAATAATATTGCATCGGTTGGTTTTGGTCTTCTTTATTTTTAAGTAGAAGACCTTCCTATTATTTTTTCATTAGGATTGTTAAGGACTTTTGGGTCTTGCTTTCCATTCTTTGGCCATTGTTTAGGTTTCTTTATATTTTTTGTTTTATCATATACAAATAGTTAAGTATATGTGATGTTGCTCTCTCTCTCTCTAAGAAATATATCGTCTTGTTACTTCACTATATTGACAATTCAGATAGGCTTTTTTCCCCTTTGGTTTTGTTGGCAATTCACATGTATTCAATTCATCGTTCTTTGTTCTTCTCAACGTTAATTACAGATTTGATGACAATGTCGTGACAAGTATGGCAGAGATGATAAAAGAAAATAAACTTTTGTGAAGGTAGGATTCATCATAATGCAAACATCCTTTCGAAACAGCTGAACTCAATGCCATGAAGGGATACACCATTTCCAATTTTCTTATTCGAGCTGAATTTATACCTATCGAGGGTCATCAAAGTGAGTGTAAGGAAAGAACCTATCTGCATGTTTGTCTTTGCATATTTGTAACTCCCAAGTTCAACTCAATTGCAAGATTGTGAGGTCCAAATAACAAAGCACAGTCCAGACAAGGCAAGATTTAACACTTTAAGAGGCTAGATTTTCAGTAACTCCAGCAGGAAGAAACTCTCTTCATTATCAACTAGATCATTTTCACATGCTTAATCATCTACGATTTTTTTAAGCACAAAATCATCCAGAAATTATGATTGCTTTGAAGTATACAAATATCTTATTACATAAAACTAGAAGATAATACTGCCCTGGAAATGTACATCAGGGTATAACAGTCAAACAACACTCAGGTCAAATGCAAGTTCCAAAGCAGATCATCGGCCTGACAAGGCAACGTGTTCTTTCTGTATTGCCTGTGTCAAAGTGAATATCAAAAAGCTCACACCTTATGGGCATCTCCATCTCATAGAAGGGATTCTTCAAGACATAATCCGTGTACAATTCATAAATGACTTTGAGGAGACTTTCCCTGTGCTGTGACCCCTGCTCAGAGACCACAAAGAACTTTGTCCCTGCCAAGAAGGTAATTATTATTTCAGTCAACATTTTGCAGAAAAGAAGATCTAATACTAGCTAAAAGAAACTCTTGTTAACTATTACTTCTAAATAGTATTAGACACTCCTGAAGAAAACGCAGGTAATCGTTCGCATAAAGAGCATTTCCACCCAATGGCAATATTGTGAAATCCATAAAGCAGAGTCGTGCGCCCCAGGTAAAAGCAAGAGCAATCCTTCTAGGGACAGTCGGGAGGTGCAAGCGTTGGGGAATCGGCTCACGTCAGCTGATATTAAAATATATAAATAAATAAAACAGACGAAAAGAGACGAAAATAGACGAAAATGAGTCTTCATCTTCGTCTTCGTGGGTCTAGAAGAAATGCATTTCTGGAATTACTGCATGTTGGTCCAGCCCTTTTTTTCATTTTCTTTTTCAGTGAGCCCACACACCGAGCTTCAACGCTACTATTTTGTTCTATGCTCTGCTACCAACAACACGCACTTACAATCTTCCTTCTAAAGATCATCTGTACAGGAAACGTATGTACCACATAGAGAAACCCACTTTGATCAGCCCTCACAACACTATCTCGAGTATTCTGTGTTTCTTGCCTTTTTATTTTTTATTTTTTACCAATAAGTGCTTCAACACTCATATTTAGTGGATCATGTTTCAATTACAAGAGAAAAGCTATAAACACTCCCAGCATGGAGTCTCCCATATTAATAAAAACAGAAGCTAGGGTTTTGATTTCTCAAACAAATTGATCCAGGTATTCATCCGCAGTGGTGTATTGACATTTGGGTATAGCTCGGAAGCCTCAATCTTAAAGTTGGTATGATCTCCCTTCACAAGAGCCCAGTGGTTGATTGACAAGATCACATTGACTGGAATTGGGGACTCTTGAATGTCCTTCAAAAGTTTCTGCTCTGGAACATAAATTTTCTCCGTGGTTTTGCCAATCTTCTTTTCCCAAACTGCTGCAAGCTGATTGAATTTGTAAATTTTTTTGGGAGGCCTCCGATGAAAAGATCTTGCTTTTCTCAGCCATTTTTGAAAATCTTCTACAAAAATAAAGAAATTTTCACGAGTGGTTGCAAAGGAAGGGAGGGAGGTATCGACGGTGGTTTCAGTGGGAAGATCAAACCAAGGGAGGGAGAGTGAACGAATCATTTTGGCACTTAACCAAAACGCCGAGTTTCATTTTCCACATAGGACGCGCTTTCCCCACGTTTACACGAGCCGATTGTATTAAGCATTTTTCTTAAACTAATGACAGTAATCTGAGAAAATACAGTGTTGAAGAAAAATCTCTTAAGCTTGTCCAAGGAATGCTCCTTATCTTCAAAATACCGGCCATTTCTCTCCATCCAAAGGCATCATACAAGACAGAGGACAGCAGCAATATGGGCGTTACCCAGAAAACCTCTCCAACACTTAAAAATATCAACCACCCTTCTGGGCCTTTTCAATGTCACTCCAGGCCCGTTGAAGTTTTCATCCCACAAGAAGTGGGCCATCTCGCAATGTAATAGTAAATGAACCACAACATCAAATCTAATGGCAAAAACCCTCTCTTTCACCTGTTTCCATATTTTCTCTAAATCAGCTACACTCACCAACCTATCTTTTGACTCGTTCATTGCTAATCTCCCAGCCAGTTCCTTCACTAAATTCGCCCTACCCATCTTTTGCTGCTCATATAGTGGCCACACAACCATTGACATGCCACCACACATGGCCTTAAGCATTGATTTCCATCTTGATTGAGGCAGGAACCTGTTCCCTGATCCGTGACTTGGTACGTCCACCTGTGTAGTCCATTTCTTCAACCTATTGTTGGAGCTCAAAAATAATATTGAAAAAAAAAGCAGTCCTTGGTCCTTTTCAAGAAAACCCTTGGCAAGAATTCATCCAAATCTGATTTGCTGTTTTATTTAGCATACTTATACCGATAGGATGATTTTTTCAAACATATGGCATACTCCCCTTTATATATTGGAGGCTCGCAACAGGGGGCTAGCCTCTCCCCAAAAAATTATCCTAGTCTTTATAAACATTTGAGATGACCACATGTTGTATGTTGTTAAATTAAAATTTACCGGTAAGTGATTGGAAGCAATGGAGATCAAATGTATCCTCTTCAAGGAGCTCAATTCCTGAACAACCTACTACTGGCAATAACTGCTGCGACATCGCATGCATCGAGTGCCATAAACTCGCCACACTCAAGCTATCATTAGTGTCCATTCGTCCAGCAGATCCATAATCCTAATTGTCAAGCGTGTAAATGTGCACAAACAAATTTCATCAAACAAGCCGCATTCCAAAAAAGAAATTTCTTTATTTTCTATAAGAAATATTAAACAAACGCAAGGCTTGAAAATACATAATATGAAATAGTTTCCATAGAAAATTGAAAATTTTCCTGAAAAGAACTTAAGTGAGCACTCTTTCACTAGACAAAGATCCCAAGGAAAATTGGAAGTTTTCTTCGACATACACATACACACACACAACCACACATAGACACACATAGACATAATACCCATCTGTCTTGGTAGCTGGAAAAAAAATTGAAAAAGAGAGACAAAATCAATTATTCCTTAATCTAAGAATCCAAAACAGTTTGATTCGAATTCATACAACTTAAAGGCTAGTCTTTCTCACTACTACCCATTTTATTTTTTTAAAAAGAAATAATTTGTTGAGAAACAAATAGAAAACACTATCCAAATCTAGCGTGTGAGGACCTAGTGGCAGAGCTCGAAGGGGTGAATTCCATGGTGCTACATCAATATAGGGAAGGAAATGATGTGGCTGATTTTCTTGCTAGAGAAGGAGAATTGGAAAAAAACGTAATTTACGAAGATCAACCACATTTACATTGTTATCTAAAAGGTATCATTTGTATTGATAGGTTGGGTCTCCCCTCCTTTCGTCAATAGATCAACCCTGTAGCATAGGCTTGTTTAGCTAGTTTTTTTGTTGGTAGTTTTATATCTCTGTTTTTTCTAGGCTTGTTTCGTGGTTTTCTTTTCTAGGCCTGTTTAGAATTGGCCTTTTTATAGACATGTTGTCCTTTCTTTATTTTCTGGTTTTGTTTTCGTTGGTTTGGTAATTGGGAGTTTTTTATTTTTCTTATTTGTTATCTCTCAAATGTTGGGTTTGTAACCATAATATTCCTATCATAAGTGAGGGTTTTTTAATAAATTTGGGATGGGGCTATGAGACGAGTGGTTATCGGCTCTTGGATTAAAAATAAAAAAGTCTAGCGTGTGAGAAAGAGAGAAACAAAAAGGAACCAACCTTGTTGAAGATCAAGCCACCAGACTTATTTATTATGTAGAGGCTGTAAATTGCTGCCATCTCGAAGGAAATCTGGAGAAAGAAAATACTGAAGAAACGAGGAATTGTGAGGATGAAAAGAAAAGACAAGTGCAAAATGTAAGCCTTTAAGATTCGAAATTCACCTTAACATTGTGGCCTATTAGCTCAGTTGGTTAGAGCGTTGTGCTAAAACGTGAAGGTCGCAAGTTCGAGACCTACATAGGCTACTTTTTCTTTTTTTCAATCCTCTTTTATTCCTTTTCAATTCTGCTTAGAATGACAAGTCTTTTCTTATCCACCTTAAAGTAGGGTTGAGTGAAAATCTGAAAATTTGACTATGATACCTCGACTTCGACTCTGAATTCGACTCAGCTCCGATATTGTGCATATTCAAGTCGTAGTTAGAGTTGGAGTCGGAGTTGGAGTTGAAGTTGGAGTCAGACTCTGATACCCCGACTCTGCTCCGATATTGTACATATTTGATAAAAATGTGTTTTTCTATATATTAATCATATAAATATAAATATAATAACATGTAACATTAATGGTCAATGGATAAACACTAATATATAAATTTATAATAACATATAATACTAATGTATAATAACTAAAGTATTGATGATATTGATTATAGATAACCATATCTTATATATATAGTTAGTTAAACTCAAGTATAAGAACATATAATAGTAATGTATAATAACATCTAATACTAATAGTCTAATATATAATAACTAGTGTATAATCAAGTTAGAAACTAATATATAATAACTAGTGTATAATAACTAGAATACTAAGTCTAGTATATAATTAAGTTAGAAACTAATATAATAATATGTAATATTTTGGTAGAACAATACTAATAGCCTATTAAATACTATAGGATTCTAGGAATAACTTATAAGTTAGAAATTAGAATAAAAGATGTTATTGAGTTAATAACATGTAATACTATAGAATAATAAGTAATAACATTGTAATTTGACACTAGTTAAATAATAGTTGTTAATATATAATAACTAGTGTATAATAACATTTAATATAGAATACTAAGTCTAGTATATAATTAAGTTAGAAACTAATATAATAATATGTAATATTTTAGTAGAACAATACTAATAGCCTATTAAATACTATATGATTCTAGGAATAACTTATAAGTTAGAAATTAGAATAAAATATGTTATTGAGATAATAACATGTAATGCTATAGTATAATAAGTAATAACAGAACTTTCAATTGAGATATGACTCAGTTTGATGGTACACGAACATAACTCTCTCTAGAAAACTCTCTCCCTTATCTCTACACTCTCCCAAGCTCTAGATCCGGAGAAAGGGGGTGGGAGCTTCGGCTCTCCCCCCTTCTTTCCTTCCCCCTCCCTTCTATTTTTAGTGTAGTGTTTTTTGATTTTGTTTTTGTGGATTTTCAGACAAATAAGGGGGATCGCCGATCGGGTCTTTCTAGCCGCCAACCTTCAAGACGCACCCCACCTAAATGCTGCCTAGCCGCCGATCTTTAAGACCACCAAACTAGACGCCGAACGGAGTGGAGTGTAGCCCGCATGCACGGGAGGAAGATTCAGAGCTCGTCTGCTCCTGGCCCTCATGCGCCATTGAGGAGCCTTATGTTGAAGCATTGTATGGCTATTTTGGGATCCTGGACTTCAAAGATTGACCATCGACTTTCCTCCAAGAGTGGCCATTGTCCTTGATTTTGTTTTTTGTTCCTCAACTTCCAGAGTGTTTTTTTTGTTCTTTCTCTTCTTGTTTGACCCGAGTGAGGTGATGAGCTGCTAGATCGGACGTAATCTGGGGCAAGAGTTGGTCTAGAGTGGGGCAATGTTAGCCGGCCTCCGCAGTGGAGGCCACTGGTGGTCTATGCGCAAGTTGGGTGCTCGTGCCGTCTAGGCTAGTGATGCCGATGCTTGCAGTGGGCGTGATGTCTGAGCTCATGCCAGTGCTTGTGGTTTTGTTGTCTTTTATATTGTAGTTTTGTTGTTTAGTTATTAGTAAAGTAGAAATAGGCTATTGGATTTGGTATGTATAGCAGTAGTCTCCTGTACTCTGCCTCCTTGGGAGGATGGAGGGGGCTATTCAATTTTTTTTTTTTTATACAGAGTGCTCTCTCTGTTAGGAGAGAGTATTTAAGAAGTTAAGATAATGTACGCCACTATGTGTGCATGGATGCTTCAGAGTAAATGCGTAGTTTGACTTATAGTTTGGTTTTTCTTATATTGATAGGTCACAGTTGTAATTACGGTAAAAATCCCAACTCTGACTCCGCTCTGATAAGTCGGAGTTGGAGCGAAGTCTATAGAAGTCGGAGTTAGAGTTGGAGGATGACAATATCGACTCCAAAATGTTGGTGCTCAGCCCTACCTTAAAGCTTTCTGTAACACTTTTTTTTTTCCCTCCGTTTGGCTTCTAGGAAAATGAAGAAAAATATTTAACCATGATTATGATTTCTTCTCTAATAGTTTCCATTAATTCAGTTGTTGGTTCATCATCATCTTTAAATTCCTTGTCTTCTTCATCAAAATTGCATTCCTGCTACCTAATTCTTCATTCTATTCTTCATCTAATTGTAAATGATCTGGGAAATCAAATAATTCCACAAAAACAAATCCAAACTTGTTATAGGAACGCCATTAAAGTGATAAAAGTAAAAAGAGTAGCGATACACATAATTTATTATACAATTATATTTAGAACTAAATTTTAAATGACTTGCACTATGTGTACTGTCACATTAGTTAATTGTAAAATAATTGTATGAATATCGTTATTAACAAAAATAGGTGAGTGAAAAATAAGAAATAAAAATAAATTAAAAACCAAAGTAAAAGATGCATTTTACAAAAGAGAAAGTTCATACAATCTTATCTGTCAACTTTCTTCGTAGCCTTCGGGCTTTGGGGCATCACCCGGCTTGGTCCAGCTTACAACCTCTCTTTGGTTGTTCAGTAAATAGGGCAAAATAAATGAAGTCTCAAAATATTTGTTTCCCTTAGTTCATTTTATCAATGATGTCCTGATTTTGAACAGTTATATGTATGTTTACCAATTGCTATTATAGTAAAATTATAATTTTAAAGAAAAAGGGGTTATTTATTATTATTTTTTCATCATATCTAATATAACATTAAATCATTGAAAAATTATTTATTATATTTTATTTACCTATCAATCATATCATATTATATCGTAGGATAATGGAAACCACTACAACAAAGTTGCTTTTTAGGGATGAATATTTTTGTTCAAAAATATATCCTTTTCATCCCTTAAATTAATTTAGGATGAAAACAATTACATTCCCAATTTGTCCCAACAGTTCGTGCCAACAAGCGTTTTGGGTGAAAATTTCATCCCAAAAGATTTTCTTTGGGACAAAACTTGTTTAACCTGTTCGAAAAAGGTTTGAATGGAATTTTTTTTTAATGTTCAAATATAGTTTTCCGTTCCATCATTGACAACAAAAAAACAATTTATTATATAGAAATACAACAAGATAATTAATTATGAGAGCAAATATATATAAATTGTCGTGAATACAAGCTCATTATCCCAATAGTATCAATAACAACAAAGCCATAAAATTTTATGTTAATAAGAAACAAAGACACACAAATCACTTTATTCAAATCCCTAGGGTTGATGGCATGACCTCCACTCTTGTTGCATGAAATTCATCTCATCCATCACTACCTTAATCTCTTCTTACTTTGCTCCATTCTCAGCCCATATAAGTGTTCCTGCAAAAAAAAAAAAAAAAACATAATTAAACAATGGAACTCTAATGTTGAATAATGCAAATCATAAATTGTTTCAAATCGAGCAACCAAATGTTCAATAATGCAAAGAGAACATTGATGTCACACAATTCACTGGACATCGATTATATAAATCATGGATGGTATAACATCGAGCTATGAGTTTGTACTTTATTCTGAGAACTTGTTTGAGTAAGTAATGAGGAAAACACAACTTAACAAGTACTAACAAAGAAATGTTATGTCGTACCAGGATTTCATGCACAAAACTTCTTCATGTCTTCATAACTTGGATGATGGAGCATATAGTTTGTATGAGCGTGAGCAGCAATAAGGTAACAGCAGCTACAGTAGAAGCTATTTTCCACGGAGTATCGAAATAATCACGTTTCAAGGTAGCCTTCCAAGTATGCTTAGTATTCTCATAGAATGCATTCAAATCTTTAAGCAAATCACAATATACAAACTTGCTACCATCATATATAACATTCGTGAACAAATTAGTGAGACAAGATGCCACTGCCTTGCTGTTGGGAAGCTAATTAATGATTATTCCTTTTCTAATAAGTAAATCCTCATCTTTGGGAGTATTGATTAGGAAATTCTATAGCGCAATGTAGTCTATAAATTTTGAATCATATGGATAACGGCATTGCTCAAATGCTATGATGTTTCGATAAATAGGCTCCGTCTGATTAGACATTATCATGCACAGAATTTCCAACATTCCGTTGGTGAATTTTAGGTCAAGTAAGCATTTTCTTGAGCTCACCTTAAACTTCACTCCAGCCTTGTACAACTGGCTTGCAGTATATAAATGATCAGCACTACAAACCTGTGGTGACAATAGCTTTCTGCATGATGGAAGGGAAAATGCTTTGGCAAAATGATCAACAAATTGTCTTGTCCGATCAAGTAAGCCTTTGCATGATCTCTCCATAAACTTCACTCCAACCTCATACAACTGGCTTATAGGATATAAATGATCAGCACTAGCAAGATCATTATTTTCATGTTATGACAATCGCTTTGATCTGGATGATCGAAGGAAAATGCTTCGTTCAATTCAACAAAGTGTCTAATTGGTTTCACTTCAAGATCTCCAGGAAGTTTCTGATGTTTAATCATTCTCTCAAAGACCTCAATTACAAGCAAAGTGAAGGAAAGATACTTATCATCACCTAGTATTGCATATGTAGTACTGAATATATATCAAGAATAAAGAAAGGAAGTTGATTTTCAAGTAACTGCATGTCCAATAACATTGCCTCCCACGATACTAAATCTAACGGTATATGATTGTTAGCAATAATAGTATTATACGATTCATTGAACCCCCCACATAGTCTATAGAAAAGTTCAATAACAAAGATCCCATCCACCAAAATTAGTTTCACGAAATCGTCCCTGCTAAACTTGATGGTCTCTGCATAACAACTACACACACTTTCTTCAAGGAGCTTTATGTTGTTTACTAACATCTTCGAGTGCTTGAAGTCAATCCGCTGGAGGAATTTTTTAAAATATTTCAGTTTCAACTTTTTCATGGTTCCTAATCTTTTGCTGCCATGGTGGAAAGGCCCTATCGATATAACCAGAGGAGTGTCGGCTTCCTCATTCACTTTGCGAAGCCAGGTTGGAATCCTGTAGATACAATACTTGTTTGATGATATGGGTGGCTCCAAGCTTTCAACCATTTTTTTTTATGCTACTTATCAACTGATCATCTCTATGTTGATTTCCATTTGTAAGTAGTACTGATGAAGCAGTTTCCAATTAGTGTTGAATTTCTTGATCATCACTTGTTGATTTTTCTATCTCAATTAATTGGCTTCCAGCTCCCGGCCTGCTTACACAAATTAGGAAGAGTATTGACTACAATACAATTATATTACAAAAATCCAATTTTGTTGGCAACTTAATTAGAGTTCTTTAATACTAATGCTAATTTTTTTCATTTAACGTTTTTAAAATAAAGGAATTAAAATAAGTACCCTAGTAAAGCAGCTAGCAAAAAAATTAAAACCCCATTATCAGTCATTCAAAGTAAATTTACCATATCATATCACTACAAGAAATCAGGTTTTTTGCAGCGCTTAAAATCGTTGCAAATAAGTGTATTAACTGTTGCATATACTCAATTCCAGCGTTTTTAACTTCCTTACACGATCGCCGCTATTATAGCGTCTTTTTTGCCCAAAACAGCGATAACAAAAATTCCGCTGCTTTAAGTTACATTACCAGCGATTTTTTTTCCCTACTACTACTCCCAAAAGCGCTCTAATTATCCACTTTGAAATAAAGATATAACGCTGAGAAAAAGTAATTACATCACTCAGAAATCCTTGCAAATTATACCAAAATCGCTGCAATAGTACAAATATTTCCAGCGAATATTTTTAAAATTGTTGCAATTTCAGTTTTCCAGCGTTCCACGATGCTGAAAATATATCACAAATCGTTGCAATTTTACAAAAAACTATTGCAACTGTTATCAGCCAACTATCGAAAATCGTTGTTAAAGTATAATTCTAGCAATTTGAAGCGTTGTAATTACCTCAAAATCGCTGCAAAAAATATTGATATTGCGGCGATAAATTTCAAAAGTGTTGGAAATATTTTTTTCCAGCGTACGGTAAATGCTGGAATAAAAATAAAAAACGCTGCAACTACTTTAAACTGTTGCATTTGTCGTCATCGCTCCATGGAAAATTGTTGTTAAAGACAAATGGCAGCATAAAGAAGCGCTGCAATTACCTTAAAAAGTGCTGGAATTAAGATTTATATCCAGCGATTACGTTAAAAAGTGCTGGAATTGATTGCTTAATTGTAGTGATTCCTTTCAAAACTGTTGCAATTAAGCTTTGATTTCCAGCGATTACCATAAAAAGTGCTGGAATTGATGTTTTAATTGCAACGATTTCTTTCAAAACTGCTGCAATTAAAACTGTAATTGCAGCGATTAATTTATAAAGTGCTGGAATTGATTGTTGCAATTGCAGCGGTTTCAGCACAAAACTGCTACAATTAAAGTGTCTATTGCAGCGATTGATTTAAAAAGTGCTGGTATTAATTGAGTTAGTTGTAGCGATTTGTTTAAAAACTGCTGCAATTAAGTAAGAAATTGCAGCGATTGATGTTAGAAGTGCTGGAATTAATTGAGTTAATTCCAGCGATTTTTTAAAAAGGTGTTGCAAATATGATTTTGCTGCGTAAGAAAAATGCTGAAAATAGCATAGAAAAGCGCTGCAATTGGATAAAACTGTTGCAAATGTGGTTACCATCATTTTAAAAGTGTTGTTAAAGTATTATTCCAACATTATCAATCGCTGCGGATACTAAAAATATCGCTGGAATAGAGTTTTCACAAATTTTTTTTTTCGGATGCCGCTTGTTACGCTGGTTTTATGTAAATACAAATCATTAATGCAGACATATGTGATCTGAAATATGTTTCTTATTTATCCTGTTCATGTCAATCACTAAATAATGCAGACATCAATTTATTACCAAGCCTGAAATAATCATAGTACTTTTTAACTTCAATAATTTCAGTCATTTAATTGTTGTTAATTCATCTGCATCACCACAAGTTTCCAAGATCATACATGAAACGATCACACATATTTATATAGCACTTATAGCAAATCAAACACCTAATTAAGAAATAGGAAACATAAAGGAAAATCTGCTTGTACTTTCATTATAAATCCAACATTTTGATTGAATATTATAAATCATTCACATTCGTACTTCTAAACCCAGTGGGAAATTCACATTAGTTATGGGCTACATTAGTTATGGGCTATATACATTGGGGGTGGACCACTTTCTTCCTACAACTTACAAACTATTAATTAAAAAGATCCCATTTCATGCTTCTAAACTGCAACATACTATTAAAACACATGAAATCCAGAATTTACCAACTGAAATGCTCCTCTATAGACTAAAATTACTTCATGTCATCTATAGTATAATGGGCACCTGAGCTTCGTGGCTTGGGTAGAACAGCTTCAACACGTCTGCATCATGTGGGGAATGATTCATCCTCTAATCATTTTTCCGCCTTTCAATCTCTCCAACCCCTAGCTATCAATGAATGTCAACAGCTATGTTACTTAAACCGATTAATTTATTCAGAGCAAACATTCCATTTAAACAAAAAAATGGATTTTATTTGAAAACTAACTTTAATGTTCCTTCATCATCGCCAAATAATTTAATGGCAAACACAAAGTATGCTAAACAACACCCTGTCATCAACTTTAACATCATTGAAGGCAAAACACTCTTCACAATGCCCATAGCAATTTTGGCTTATAAAGCTGCCTGTAATTACATAGACTGTAAAGATGATGTGTATGATACTTCACCCAAGTTCTATATATTTTAGTTGTGATTTACAACCAGTCTATCTATATATATATGCATTTGAAACTAATTTTTAATCTACAAGCAATTACATGTGTATATACATGCAGTACTCACATTTTAAAACTATAGCTGTACATATTTATGTTAAAATTAGCCATGTTGATGATCTTCAGCATTGATTTCATTTGCAATCAATTTATCTTCTACACTGCTGAACCCAAATCGTTCTAGTAAATACACCTGCATAGCACAACAATCTATTTTGCTGTATGGCAATACACCTGCACAGCACAACAATCTATTTTGCTGTATGGAAATACACCTGCACAGCAATCTATTTTCCTTCACCCAAGAAAATATTTCCTGCACAGCAAGGCCTAAGTCCATTTTACACCATAATTTATATCCTAATACTACTTACTGGGACAGCTCTTAAGCTTTTGCAATAATGGTACAAACAAACCAAAAGATTGAATCTAAAGTTAGGTTACTGTTCCTTTCTCCTAGCAGAAATTATGAGTAGCAGGAGCTAGACAATCACAATTCCCATAACTAGAAAGTAAACAAGCCCTGTCTATGGAAACATGTAATAGAGCAAATGTTCCCATACTGCTGTTAATTTAAGTCAACAGGTCGCTTATGAGCGATAGAAGGAAAAAGAGGTTTGTTTATGTCTTGCCATGGATTGCTAATCCTCTTATAGGATTTTCATTTCATTGAGTTGTATGTGGCTTTGTTTTTTCATTGTCATGTTATTTCTGCAAGTGGGTATTTTTTCCATGGACATGGCTTATGCTACTAGTTTCAATCTACATGCATATAAGGTGATACTCATTGAGGTATACGACCAAATGACCATTTTACAACCCAATTGACTTGCAAAACCAAGGATTGAAGATTCATTCAAATGTGCATGCCATGTTGGACCGTGCATCCAATATTATTATTGTAGATAACTTAGATAATCAAAATGTTAATGTGATGTTGGTGGATCTTAAGGCACCTTACTATGTTTGTTAATTCTTTAATTTCTGCTGTGCCGCATAAAACAATCTGTGAATGAATAGGTTTTGACTTGTCATGCACGATACTGCTTAACTTATACCATATTCTGACTATAAACACTAAGAATAGTGTCCTTCACTGAACCTTTATAAATATTCTGAAAACAAACAGTTTATTTAATCTAAAAGTCTCCAACAAAATATGAAAAGTTAAATGATATCTTCTCAACATTTGGTTGTTGCTAATATTTTTTACAACATAATTCTTCATCTTACATTGCAATTAAGTGTAAGCCAATAACCCATAAAAGTATTAATAAATCTGAAGTCATCAGTTTAGGTAAGATCCCAAAAATGATTGGAAATAACATATGCGTCATTTTGTGTGCATCTGTAGAGTTCTAACTTAAATTTAAAGTTTGATATATAATCTTCTGTCATACATTAAATGAATATATTAAGAAATTACAGTTATAGTATATATTTTTTACTATTATTAACAAAATCAGCAACACATATGCATACAAACATAACACAAACTTGCACACATGTAATTTTTCACCCACATTCAGCCCCCCCAAATTCACTTCTCTGGCTCCGATCCATTGGCATTTAGCAAAAATATCATAAAGACCCACAAGTGAGAAACAAAGGATTATATGGTTGAATTCTGGTAAAAAAAACCCAAAACTGAGTACACTATGATATACTTTGTAATTGCAGGCTTAAAATGAAAAAAAAAAAACCTATAGAGAGCATGCATATATAACTCTGTATACAATAACATTAAACAAATCCCAAGGGGCTGGATCTTATTTCCAGCCTTATAATGCTACTAATGATTTGTGGCCCACATATCAGTTATAAGTTTGTTTATACAGTCTACCTGCACAATAGGTAGGGATGATCGACATGCTAATGAAATTGTCCAGCAAATTCATTACTCAACCACAGAAATTATGTTATAAAAGCTCTAACATATAAGTTATCCTCAAAGCCTTTAATATTACCTCTTAAGATTGGGCACATATATCAAACCAAACAGCTAAATGCATCTTAAGTCTCAATTGATCATCGATGAAAATGGAACAGCTACTTCTAGTCTAACCCGGCCTGAGTGTACTAGTCAACTGTCCACACGTAGAGTCCTTCTACTTGCAAGCGGTGTTCATGACTGACTGCTTAAATTTTATGGTCATATATATATATTAATCATCCAACATTGGTGGATGATTAAGACTAGAGAAGTTCTAACGTAGAGTCCACACGAAGTTCTAAGACTAGAGAAGATTGGAAGACATGGCAAGTTCCATGAGAAGCTGAGCTCTCAAGGCATTACCACAGTTCAAGATTTCTAATCCTGTTGTCTGTTGTCGACAATCAAAGGCGTAGAGAGGTACCTCCACAATGTATATATATAAATGGTTTTTAGATCAAGCATTTAAATGAAAATTAAGTTACTAAAAATATGCAACAACTCGGATTATTAATCTTAATTCCTACTTCCACATAATTCTAAAACATTTTCATTATTTGTCTGTTTACTATTTTTTGAACAGATTTTGGGTCCTGGAATGTCTGAGAAAATGTGGGAAGTATCCATAAGGCACTCTAGGACTTGTGTTTTGGGAAACAAACAGTATAGTTTCCAGGGAACTAATAATTATGGGTGATTAGCTGTATGTTTTTTCCTTTCTTTACTGGATTCGCAAATATTAATAACATGTTTTTCTAGGAGCCTTAACTTGAATGCCAGAAACATAAACTGTCCAAACTATGGATTAATCTGAAACCTAGGCATCATTGTTCAACATGTCATAGAAACATATCAACACACCAAGCTTATGAACAAGCATCAGAATGATTGATTATAGATGAAAGAAAATGGTCACCCACATTAAGCTGGTGTGCATTCATGATGGCGGTCCAACTACTCCATCAATAATAATAGCTCATGCAATTGTTTGAACGGTTTCATACAGCCTGTTAGTTTATCATAAAATGTAATATAAATATAACCACAATAACTATAGTGGGAATAGGCACAATTGTTGTGTAAAATAAAAGTATGTGAAGGGATCAAGCAATTACATAACTTCTATAGAGTCTTCATCTCCTGCTCGGATAATAAGAACCTTCTCTTCATGGCTATTCAAGGTGCTATAATTCTACGAAAGCCCACATTCAAGCAGAAAATTCCTTACACAAAAAATCCCCCCACTGCCCAAATGCCTCCCACAATAACCACAACTGAAAAACCTTCCTCTTTAAAGCCATATATATATATATATATATATAAATGTTTTCATTTATAATTTGGCCACCCACCATCTCCCACGACCAAAAATATGCCTAAAATATTCAAAATAGACATTATCGTGCTCACTAAGTCTGTCCACGAGACTGGAGAGACTGGATAGCCTGGAGAGACTCGGGGTTAGTTTGGAAATTCTGAAAAAATGTTTGCAACATCGCATCAGTAGCATTTTGCCTCTCAAGAAGAACTTGCATTTGACCCATCACTTCATCAAGCTTCGTCTTGTAATGGTCAGCATCTTTCTTGTAATTCTCAGTATCTGTCTTGTGTTTTTCAATTAAGGCTTGATACTCTCTTTCTTTTTGGGTGTTCCGTTGTCTTGTCGACTCCGGAATGACCATCTCTCCTAGCCCCCTCGCGTATCCTGGGCTAGGAATTTGCTCCTAGCCCATCCTTGCATGCAACAAACAATAGCAAGAAATACATATACTCACATAAGTGTTTTCAGTTGCTGCGGTGACAAATTTACCATTCTTCTTTGACCAGTGACTCTCCTTATAGAACTCCACCAAATTCCTAGAAGTAGCCCGCTACAAATGTCCATGATTGTACAGGTAATTATTCTATCAGTTACATTAAATATTACAGCATATTTATTCAAAAGGAATGACCAATCATTCCAAAAACCCCTACTATGGTCAAACCACACCATGACCAATGTGAAATCAGCTAATAGACTATACCTTCTCCTCCACTAGCCTAACAAAAGATTTGCGGCCTGTAGTGTGGTTAATGGTTAGCGCTTTTCGATTCTCTCGATTTTGTCTTGCAATTTTCTGCATTACGTGACACCCAATATCAGCTTACACAAATTGCACACTAAGGATACACTAATTAAATTCTGACAGATTGATATGTCTTTAACTAATACACACCTTGAATTCCTTGGTTCCCCACCTCTCACACAACTTAGCCCAGACTTCCAAGCCAACCATTGTACTCCCAGCAGCCATTGCTTCCTCGTGACTACCGTATGATTCATACTTTTTGTGTAATTCATGGTGGAATGCATTGAACCCCTTACGCAACTGCTTCCTGACGGTCAGTCTATGATTCTCCCGATCCCAATCTAAAACGAAGTCACCCTGCATGGATGAACATCCACGTTATTTTGAACTTGTGTTGTGTACACCCACTACCTTTTCTCAAAATAAAAGGCAATATCTCTTACTCTGACATGGTCGATCAACTCGTCCTTCTGTGCCTGCGGTACATTAGTCCATCTCGCATAGCTCATGTCGCAATGCTGTTTTATTAGTTGCGTTACCTGTGCCGTGAACATCGCTGCGTTCGAACAGCACGATGCTGTTTCACCGTCATTGATCTTCAAAATCACGGGGCCATACTTCCTCAACTTCTCGAACTCAAGAAACTTAGCTGGCCCACGTCTCTGTTTGGGCTGTTCTTCGTTTGCGTTGGGCATCGTGGGGACAGTCAAATCTGTATTTTTAGCAAACAAAAATACAGTATAAGTCTGAATATAACAACTTTTTTATTTACACTTATATGAGTAATGTATTGAGAAAACTACCACAATAATTATTGTACCGGTATTGTCTCCATTAGGTGGGGGTTCTCTTACTGGTGAGGGTGCTCTACTCGTCTCAGGTGGGGGTTCTCTAATCTGCTCAGGTGGGGGCAATGGATTGGGACATGGTGGCTCCCATGGATGACTGGGAGGCTGCGTTGAGTCATCTGAACCTGACTGATCAGCCTCTGAGTGGCTGTAGTATGAAGCGATTTTTGCTCCTCGTGGTCCCCGCATTCTACTCTGGTAAGGTGCAAATCGTCTTGCACGAATACCTCGTCTATACCCTCTTCCTCGAGCACTTTCTCCCATCGCAAAACATGCATTCGTACGACCCACCATTTGAGTAACAAGTATGTGTTACTCAATAATTATAAATCATAGCACAAACATATATATGAAAAACATAACTCGAATACCCAATTATTATATGACTAAACTCTACTGCAGATGATTGTAGGATTTTTTGTGCAATACACCTATATATCAAGCTCTTTATATTTCTAACATTATCAAGGTAGTGATGCATTCACTTATTCATGGCCTTTCTCTTTTTGCGCCAAATGATGAAATAAGAATAGCATGCATGCAAACATCTAGGTGGAATACCTGGTTTAATCAAGTACTTAATCGTCAAAACCAACAATATCATATGTATAGTTAATGTTAACTCCTAATTTGTTGCTTAGACATCACAAGCTCATTGAGTTTTAACAACACCTTTTCCAGTTAACTTGTCAAATGTTCCCAACCAATGTATGAGTCAATATGGATAAATAGAGCCAACCAATTTGCAACCGGGATTAGCTATCATTACAACTATATTCATAATGGGGGCATTCAAGATATATAGATTGAACAATACATTGATTAAGAAATGCTTCATTACTTGACCCAAATTGCTCAAGTAAAACTAACTGTTGCCCCTTGTTGAAATGAACATACATTATGTTTTTCTTTGTTATATATAATATTCACATACTTGTTACGTCTAAGATAAACGATGGCAAGAAAGTGCGTCAACAAATGGGCTGCTTGTCTAAGATGACCTAGACTCGTCGTCTGTGGATAGGTCATCCTCATCTGAATATTCCCCATCATCAGAAGCATAGCCTGAACCAGAAGCAATCATGCCATCATCAATAAAGTCTGCTACACGTATGTTTTGACCAGCCAGACTGGTCACTTCTTGTGCATCAATGACCATAGGTTCTACATCATTCCTATTCAATGGAGTGGACATTGGACATGCTTCACACTGTAATGGTTCATAATCATATGATGCCTTAATTTCTTGATAGACATCATCATCACTTGATGATCCATCAATATCTCCTAACACCCTCGGGACTGGTGGAATGTCGTATACATTCCTATTCATGTACTTCTGCACCACAAACCATTTCCCTTTCGCCCTTATATCTCTAATGTAGAAACACTGGGAAGCCTGGCATGCCAACACAAATGGTTCATCCTTATACCAAGTCTTGTCCATGTTGATACTGGTCATATGGTTATTAACTCGTACCCCTTGTCTTGTATCACCCACGTCAAACCAATCACACATGAACAAGTACACCCGACGCCAACCCATGTAGTGTAACTCCACGATATCAGTAATAACACCATAGAAGTCAACATTATTAGTACTTTCATCCCCAATTACCAACACCCCTGAATTTTGTGTCTGCCGCTGAAATTCACGTTGTACCCAGAGAATATTCAGTTGCAACCGGACCTTACTTATGAGGTTGTTCCATCGCAGATCATGGATTGGAAGGAGCAACAGTTAAGGTCTAAAACTGATATATCTGGTTAAGGTGGCCTGGGGAGATCCGTTAGCTCAAGATTTCTCCTGGGAGCGAGTAGTGGACATGAGGGAGCAGTACCCCTACTTGTTCGAGTGATGACGGTACGTTTCTTAATCTTGGTTGCAGTTGGTTTTATGTGGAATTGTATGGCTTGTTTCAAGTTGGTGTTCGGACCTGCAAATTTCGAGGACGAAATTTGTTTTAAGGGGGGGAGGATGTGATGACCCGCTTTTATGTGTATTTTCACTGAAGGAATATTTTAATTTAATTAAATATTTTATAGTGCTTTTATTTTTATTTATCGAGTTTTAAATGGATTTTTGTTGGCTGTTGGATTTAAATTGTGATTTAATTTATTTTGGCTTGTTTTTGGTTTTAAAAATTTAAATAGTTGGTTTTTACTAGTTATTTATTTTATTTTAGCTTGTTGATGTGTTTAAAATATTTTATTGGTGTTTATTTATTTATTTGATGTAGTGTTAATTTATTTTAATCGTTTTATGTTTTTATACCGTTTTCGGCTGATCAGTCTTCGGACTTCCGACGTGAGGACTGGACCTCATTAATTTCCTTCATCTTTTCTTTTCCTCTTCTTTTTCTTTTTCTCTTTTTTCTTTTTCTTTTTTTTCTTTTTTCCTCTCCTCTCCCGTTCGGCTCTCTCTCTCCCCGCGTCCCTCTCTTTCTCTCTCTCTCCTCACCCACGCCGTGAAGCTCCCACCGCCCAGCCCCGCCGTTCGCCGGCGTCGTGCCCGACGCCACCCCTGCCGGTCGACTCCCCTCCGGCCGGTGATCACTCCCCCCAACTCCCAGCCCCAACCGGCCGGCCGTTTGGCCGGAAAACGCCCAAAAAGCCGCACGGTTTGTGGCTCGATCCGCCGCCGTCGCTCCACCTCCGGCCACCACCTCTTCACCACTTCTTCCCCTACTCCTTGCCGACCTAACCCACCCATCCCCGGCCTCAAACGGTCACCGGAGCGGCTCCCACGAGCTCAACTCCGATTTGCCCTTTTTCCGCCCCTACCGGCGTTTTCGCCGCCACCCACGGCCAAAACTCACTTCCACTAGCTTCATAAACATCCTAGACCATTCCCTATCAATTTGGTGTCTTGGTTTGTCCCCGGTCAAAAGTGGGTATTTTGCGACCCACGGGAACAGTGCATTTGCACTGTTACGTTGCTTTCGCATCGCCGTTCGCTTCGCGCCGAAGCTTCTAAAAATCCTATATAGCGCTGTAAGTATTTTCCAAACTCTACTTTTAGATTTAAATGTATTTTACTCTTTCAATAATTTAATTGGTTGGTTCGCTGATTCCGGACTGAGTCCGAGGAGTTCGGGGGTCGGATGGATGGAGGACGGAGTTGCTTGATTTGTTGTGCTATGGTTGAATTTATTTGTCGAGCATTGAAATTGGCATTTACATGATGCGTGCACGTGCATTTTATTTAAATTGAGAAAATCATGTTTTATTGGCGTAAAAGGATTTTCGGGTGCGTGCGTATCACGAGCCCAAGCCGGGATGGGTTATTATCTCGGTGGAGCTCCTCTGGTCACTCGGGAGTGGTTAATACTGAGTGACATCCCCTGGGTTGTCGCTGGGCGACGACCGGATCGCACGATACGGTAACGCTGTCGTGTCGACTCCGTGGTCCTTTTAGTGGCGGGGACTAGAGGATGGCCTGGCCAGGTACGCGCAAGGTGGAGGCGCGAGTCTGGGCATCACTCGTGTAGGTGTCACACGCGTAGACGTTACCTGCGGTGTGGCACAGAGCCAGAGTGTGCGGATGATCCCTAGGGGAGATCATGGTGCATGCATAATTGGTTGGTTTTCATGGTTTTCGGATATGGGCCATTTTCTGGGAAAATGGCGATGGTCTTGTGATCCATTTTCGGGGAAAATGGTGGTTTGGGCCATTATCTGGGATAATGGCGAGGCTTGGTTTTAAAGGTTATGTTTTTAAGCCAGTGGGTTTTTGGCGTGCGTGGAAAATATGATTTATGAGTTTTGGAGCATTGACATTCATTCATGCATATTGGTTGAGTTTAATATGCTTTTATCTAGTGGTGTTTGGATTTTACTTACCTGCGGCACCATTTTTGGTACCGTAGATTTTGATGCAGTGTTCGAGGAGGAGGAGGAGGCTGAGCCCGAGGATGCGGCTCCGCCGGAGTTCTGATTTGAAGTTATGCTTTGTACTTAGTTTTAAAAACAATATTTATATCATGTAATATTTTATTATGTACCTTTGAACCGTTTTGTATTTTATTTAAGAAAAATTCTGGTACTTAGTTTTGACTTTGCTATCCGCTGCGTATCTTCTTGTGCACATTTGTCGCTTGCACACACTTGGCACTCTTCGATAGGATGGTGACCCGGGATGTCATCATCCGGACGTCTCAATTTCCCCGTGTTGGTACGTGGGGATTTTGGGGGCGTCACAGCGATTGAACGGACATCTGAAGCGTCGGGACATGCAACACATGGTTACCTGCCCCCGTTCATGACATATAAGATGCAATGTTCCTAACATGCATCTAGCATTATGCAATATTCGCAGCGGATAATCTTTTTTTTTCTTGAGCAATACTATGCACCAAACTTATAATATCCCAAATAGTTAAATCGTAATCCAAGCATACTTAACAAAATAAACATCCACGATTTCAGTATGAGTCTTAGAAGACTATAACCTCAAAAACATGGGAGACCAAACTCCATATTTACATTACCAAAATAAACTATGGAGGAAGTTCGTCGAGTAACTCATGTAACTCGACTAACGAGGCCAGAATACTGTCCAAAAACTAACTATGGAAGCTGTAAGCTCCGCGTCATGTTTTCGGCGTCTAGTCAACCTCCTTCAGTCTACGAATGTCTGCTCCCTGCTCTGATCCTGACACATTGCCTACCATTCGAGCGGAATGGTAGTTGGGACTACCACAGTGAGATTTGATTATAAATCTCAATAAGTTAACAGGAAACTCCCACACAGGTTAAAGATGCATGCATGGCAGTAAAAGCATAAATGCATAAATAAATTCGTAAATATGCATAGGATAACTTGACATTTAGCATGACATAACCTGAACTTAAACGTGAACTGAACTTGACTTAACATGACATGAACTTGAGCTTAAAACATAACATGGACTAGAAACATAACATGAACGTGAAACTTGAAACATAACATGGACTTGAAACATAACATGAACGTGAACATGCATAACATAAATATGAACTTGAACTTAACATAAACCTGAGCATAACATGACATAAGTATGAACTTGATACATAATGTGAACATGAACTTGAAAATAACATGTATGTGAACATAACATGACAGAAACGTGAACTTGAAACATAACATGAATATGAATATAACATAACTTAAATGTGAGCTTGAACATATCATAAACATGAACATAACATGATATGAATATGAACTTGAAACTTAACGTGAACATGAACATAACTTGTACGTGAGCATAATATAACATAACATGAACTTGATCTGAAACTTGTCTTAACGTGGACTTGATCTGAAACTTATTCTTATCTCATGGGGTTACCATAATTGCTTATTCTTAACTTCTTGACATGAACTTGGAATCTTATTCAATTGACTTGATTAATAACGTGACCATATGGGTGCTACACGGGTCCCCTAAAGCCGTGTGTCCCTGCCGATTACCGCATCACAACACAGGTATCTACACCAGCTGTGAATGCGTTAATACGTACTCCACAGTTGTTGTGGCCCCACGTATTCTACGTGTCATAATTGCTGTGTCTCACGTAGTGTATGCTCCACAGTTGTTATGGCCTCATACTTCATGCTCCACAGTTGTTGTGGCCTCATACTTCATGCTCCACAGTTGTTGTGGCCCCATGAATACACGTAAAATAAAATATGGCACCATCGGCGTTAGTGCCTGGCGCGCTCCAGTGACCTAATTAGGCCCCATTCGCAACCTGTTGACTGTACTTCGTCAACCCAGGGAATTTCACACCTATTTAGACACTCCAGCGTGAACAAAGGAGTTCCACTAGGATATTACCCCATCCTAGCACTTAGGGTCGTGATTGACATGAATAACTTAACAAAAACGTGATCTGAAACTTGACTTAATATAAACTTGATCTGACTTATTTACTTAACAAGACATACTTGCAAAGGTGAATATTACATGATATGACATACATGTAACATATGGCATACTTAATATGGCATACTTATAACATACAACAATACGTGACAGATAAATATTCATGACAAAATAAATCATGCAAAACAGATAAACATGAAATGACGTGGCATGGCATGGCATATATGATAACATACATACATAAATTGTATTTCCCTTACCCATCATACATACACAATAAACTGATAGTAAGTTAGAAGCTAACTTACCTTGATCGTTGCGTTCTACGAGAATAAAGTGCGAAACACGAGGAACTGTAAGAAGGTATTTCAAAAGTTAGACATTTAAATACTAACAATTAGAAACATGAAAACAAGCTAACTTAGGGTAAAATTACCATTTTACCCTCTACATGTGGGAAAATGACCATTTTACCGCTAACTTAAGAATTTCACATCTTAACTCTAAAAATTTCTAAAATTTACATTCCTCATGTAAATTTTGTCCTAAACTCAAATATCAACTCAGAAAAATTTAAAACAAAACACAACTATGGAAAACACACTATGGTCGAAACATTCATAGGCTATTTCTCTTGATTTTTGTTGCAATTCCTTCCAACTTCAAAACTCATGCTTAAACCAAAATTTTGTAACAAACATCTTCCAATCCTAAGTTTAAAACCATACTTAAAACATATATTTAGAAAAAGCTAATAATCAACACCAAACTTTTTGTAAAAAGATCCAAACACTTAATCATGCTAAATATATGTTTGGATCTTACTTCTAACATATATTTAACCAAGCTTTGACCCCAAATCAAAACATCTCCAAGAATTCCAAAAAATCAAATCTTACTTCTAACATATTCACAACATCATCCTAATATCAACCATGCTTTAAATCATCCAACTAAAGTCACCAAAATCACAAAATAACACTTGGAGTTTTTGGTTTTACACTTAGTCCAAAAACAAAAACTTTTTCCTCAACTAGTTTTGATAAATCTCTTGATCAATGGCTTAACAATGTGAGATCTTCGAAATAAAGCATCACATGGTGTAAGAATGTGTCTTAAATAGGATCCAACCATCAAAATTGAAATCACATGGCTAAAAATCAATAAAACATAGATCTAACCCAAACACATCAAATCTTAGGCCTAACCGGAATCCTCTTGCATAGAAAAAAATCATATCTTTGAAACTAATACTAAATATCTTCAAAATAATATCCTAACATGAAAATAAGATACTTAGGATCATCATATAAAAATATCAAAGCCTTTATAGTAAGATCAAACCTCGAAATATTCAAACTTTCTCCTAATAAAAACTGTTTTGCCACTTCCAGTTTTCAAGTTTCTAGATCTAAGCAAATCTATCATCAAAAGCTTTATTCATGCAACAAAACCTCAATGAACACTCTTAAACACATGCTAAAAACACTCCATAAAATTTTCGGACCAAGATATGTCCATTAGCTTGGTCAAAAACTCCAAAACATAACATACTCTCCAGATTCACGCCTAGAATGACCTTTCCATGGTTAAAAATACTTTTGGCCAAACCAATGACCATGGAATGATACGAATAATATATATACAGAAAATATACTCAAAGAGAAACAACTTTTATGAAGGAGTAATCGTGTGAAAATACTTACAATGGGTCGAAAAGCTCCACACAAAAAGACACAGAAATCTGCCCGAGAGAGCTCTTTTGGGTCTCTCTCTAAGAACGGGGTGAAGAAGTGATAAAAGGGAAGTAAGTGAGACTTGCAAGACTCAAGACTTCAGTAGGGGGAAGATATGGACTTGAATGACCATTGATTGGAGGTAGATATATTACATAAAGTGGAGAATAGAGAGGGGAAAGGACAGCCTGCAGAAGCTGTGAGTTCTAGAGGTTGATGGGGTGGGTTTCTCCATCTCATCGAGGCACTATTGGGTGTAGCCAAGGGCAGTGAATGGTCTGCCATGTGGGGGAGGAAACTTCTCCAAGAAGCCTTGCCAAGGTGGCCAAATTCGTGGGCCTTGGTAGCCTTCAACCAAGTGGGCTTCAATTTGGGGTTTAAATGGGGTTTTGTTAGGGTTTGAGATGCTATCAAGCCCAAATCCAATTTTTCTTTGCCCAATCAAATTTCCAAGGTTTAAAAGGTTGGATAAAGATGTCATAACAAGAATTTGAGAAATTAATAGCATGTGAAAGTGATTTAATCAAGTGATTAAACACAATGCTAGAAATTGGATCGAAAAGGGTTTGAAGGCCAATTTTACGGTTTGGGGAAACTGTCTAGGGTTTCGGTTTCAACCAAGTTTTTGGGGTTTTAATTGGATTCCAACCATTTAGGGTTTCACTAGGGTTGAAACCCTCTTTGATCTGGCTCAATTTGGTTGATCAGATGAAAAAGGTTTTGCTTAGGTGGCATGATCTTACACCTTGATTTCCTTCAGAAATCCATCTAATGGTTCCTCTTTATGCCAAGTATCTAATACTATTCATTATGTGTGGCTAAGATCTTGCCAAGTGTCCAAATAAAACTTCTCTAACCTAATTTGGACATTCTACACTATGATTTTGAAAACACTGCATTTAGTACGCTTATCGAGGTTACTATTCACTCCAAAAAACTGCACAATAAACTTAGTATTGAAAAATCCTAAATATTCATATTAACCTACAGTGAAAACCGTTTACCAAAACTCAACTCCAAAGTGCCCCTATAAATAAATTCACAGTTTCGAACAGCCGTTTCGTCCGAAATTATGAAAATGGTTTATTGGGCCATAAAATCCTAAATATTCTATTGAGTCTAGTGGCGTAAACTATAACGTAATTTGACACTTCTAACTACCTCAAACAATTAAAATCGCATTTCTAGCACCAAAGTGAGTAATAACACTGACTATGTTGACAGGCTAAAACCTTTGCGATTAGCCGATTCGTGAAAACTTATGGAGTTTTCACGAAGTTCCTCAAGTCTATAGAAATTCTACTATTGAATTTCTAGCGGGCTGTTACAAAATGGGCCTGGGGCAGTATTGTGGGCTTTAGGCCCTGACAAAAATACCCCCTAACAGTCACCCCGCCAATTCTCATCGGACTGGCCTGATGGGAATTTTCATAGTTACTTGCTTGTTTTAACTATCCACTCTTGTCACCGAATGGCAGCATGTGCTGGTCAGTGGCCGTTCTATGCGTCCGATGCCGATTCCCTATATAATACCATTAGGGTGCTTATACGGCTCCCGTCGCTTCACATACCCTACAAGTTAGGCTATCAAATGCTACCCCCTTTCAGCAATTGCAAGACAGTGCCTTTAAATTTCCTTCCCCCTCTGTCTGCATTGCTACCTTTCTTTTGCCTTTTGTGCTTTCGTCGTGCCCACTACCCTCCTTTTTCTGTAACCTCACCCTTCTTCGCTTTACCAAGCTTTTCTAGCCCCAATGGCTTCCCAGAAATCCGCCAACCTGGCTGGCCCTGTGCTCCACTCAAAGGCCAGCTCCTCGAAGCCCGAGTTCTTGGGTTGTAACTGGCACTCTGGGGCCACCCTGGCCTTTCTTCAATCTCTGAGGTCCTCCTCGGGGAAGATAGTCTGTCTACATTCCTTCCTTCATTGGGTCATGTTACTCCCTCTGCTCGGGGTGTGGTGCCTAACCCTTTGCCACGCTCTTCAAGGAAACGAACTAAATCCTTTCTCAAAGACAAAAGGAAGAGGATCTGTCCGGAGCTAAGGGTAATTCCAGACATCTCCGAAGGCCTTGGCTCCTCTTCTGGATAGGGCACCTTGGCAAACACTAATGATTGAGCCCCCTAAAGAGCTTAATATCAAGATGTCTCCTTCTCCATCGTCCACTGCTCAATCCCTGATTGAAGCCTTCGACCTCAATCAGGCCTCAGATCCCCTTTGAGTAGATCCCAATGACAAAGGTGTCCACGATTCTGGGCATGTCCACACCATGGGTGAGAGCCTGATTGCTGCCGCCCAGGCCAGGACTGGAGAGGGAAGCTGGCGAGGGTGCGAGACTCTTCCACCCCACCGAGCCTTGGAAGGAATGTGCAAGAGGTGCCTTTAGCTCTCACCCATCGAGCCCTGGTAAATCAATAGCCAGGGCAGTAGGTTCCTCTTGGGGTGACGATTGTGAGCATGGGGGTGAGAGTGGTCCCTCTGTGGCGATTCCACATGTTTTGACAGTGAAGAAGGGTGCTCTAGCAGGGCCTGTGGAGGTGATCCAGTCGAGTCCCCCAAAGGGAAGTGCGTTCTCCAGAAACTGCGAACACAGCAGTTCCTATCGATCCTCTGAACGAGTCCCTGTGGAAGGATCCCACCATAGGCCACGAAGTGGAGCGGCTACAAGAACTTCTCTCTTACGTACTTCTCGCATTCCGAATTCCTTCTTTACTCTCTTGGTCTTAAGTCTGATGTTTAACCTCAAAGCCTGTGTAGAGAATAAGAGCGCTAGCCTGACGCATTGCTGAAGATTATGTACGGCATCTCCGTTCCATAACGGAGCTAGGGAGGGAAGAAAGGGAGTACTTGGAGGCAGAGCTGGTTATGGCTCAGGAGTGGGCTTTGAAGACCTAGGAGTCCCTTCGTAGGCTCCATGAATCACGGGATCTTCTCCAAACAGAGAATGAGGAGTTGAGGGGCCTGCAAGAATTCCACTTACGTTGGATTAAGATGCTAAAGAGGGAGCATTCCAACCTGTAGGCCATTGTGGAGGACTGCATGGTTTTGCTGGTCCCTGAGGAAGTGGCCTTGGCCGATCTGGCTGCTGCCCATGAGAGGATTGCTGGTCAAAAGTTGGTTCTCCAGGATCTACGCAGCAACCTATCGCAAGTGCAAGAGGTGGCCACACGATCAAGTAAGCAGCTAGGTAAGGCTCTTTTTGTCCACGACAAGGTACGGTCTCATGAATACATCTATAGGCTCTAGACTTCAAGATCCTCGAGCCTGATGTCGCCATCATTAATCATGCTGGCGAGCTAGGGCAAGAGGCAATCCTGGATGCGTTCTTACCAAAAGATGATGATGCTTACAACTTCCTACCTACAAGCACTTCTGCTGCACAAGGGGAGGGGACTGAAGATCCTCGGTTAGCTCCGAACGAGAGCTGAACCCTGTCGAGATGGGCTCTTTTGATCCATGGAAAGGCCTAGAGCTTCCCAATCCTGATCCTCCTCTGCGGCCATAGTCTTTCTTTTCGTTGTCATGCACTTTTCTTGGGGCCGCATCAATAGTAAATGCCATGTGGTCCCTTTGTAAATTGTAGATAAATTAATCAATAAAGACATGTCTCTTTCCTTTATGCCCTGACTTTTTTCCCATGCTCTAACTTATCCTCTCACACTGTTTGGCTACCAGTTACTTGTAGTGTTTTTCTTTCCAAGATGACGCTTTGAATTCTGCTCTCCTATCATTAATGTTGTACTTGCCCTTTAGTCTTCTCGAGGGGGTGAATTAATGGTTGGCATTTCTCCTGTGGATTTGGAGGGATTTCTAACAGTTATTCATTCATTGCTCATCCGTTAGTTGCCCTGCCATTATGGCGCGGATGCTGTTGCCCCACAAGTTGCCATCAGATTAGATTTGCATCTAATCTGATGGAGCCCTTCGATATACTTTGGACCTCGGGATTTGACCCATCATTCCTAGCCTATATATAGGCCTTCCCCCTTCGTTGCTTCCCATCAAACCTTCCTTCCTGCTTCCTCAAGCATTCCAAAATCCTACCTTATTTCCTTCCCCCTTGCACTCATACTGGTTGCTCTTAATTTTGATGGGTACCTTGGTTCAGGGTTGGCCTTGCGATGCTGAGTCTTATGATGAGTTCTTATGGAGAGATGCGCCTGGCGGCCTCTTTGAGGCTCCTACGGATGCCCCTCCAAGATTTATGTTGTTCTTCATTACAAGGAGATGTCTTGAAAAGACGGCATAGCCCCAGCTTCGCAGGACAGTTGTTCAATGGGTTTCTTTACCTCAGGACTCATCGTGCAATTCGTGGTTGTTCCTTACATCACGGGCTGCCCCTGCATCTAGGAAGAGCGAGGCTTCCTTCCCTGGCCGGATTATCCAAGGAGATTTATGGAGTCCTGAGCTTGCTCAAGCCTGGTCACCTTATCTTCGGCCTAAGGAGGAGTAGGAGTACGAGAAGGGTCCGCGACAGGAGGGATAGCAGAAGATGTATCCTCAACTCGAGCTCTTCAGGGAGTCCATAGTGCTTAGGCTGACCGCACCCCTCCCCTTTTCATGGCATTTTGTCTCCTACTTTCCAACCTCGCCTCTGTACTTAGGGATGGTGCCTCTCTAGGGTTGTTGTTTTAATCCTGGGAGCCACTGTTCCTTTTTTGCCGATGGGACTATACCCTACCGAGACCGACTTAGGCCTTCAAGCTGTTCTTTCTCTTTTCTATCTCTTTGCATGGTTTCTCACTCTTGTATCGTATTCCCCCGGTTGTAATTTTTTTGGCAATTGATGAATAACATTTTCTTTTTTACGCCTTCCCGTTCATTTGCCTTTAGTTTTGATGCTTTTACTTGCGATGGCTTCTATTATAAACGCCTTTCAAGGGCAACGGTATTCCGTCCATTTGCTCACGTTGTAGTGAGTGGATGATTATCCTACAAGTCCTACCCCGTTGAGCGCAACTGAGCTTCTGCCCCTGTGTACACTTGAGGCTATTTGTAACATAACCGGCTTGCGATCTTGTACATAAGGTCCTCATCTTGCTTGAATCACGCCGCATAGCTAAAGCCATGATGGAAATTCCCTCGATCTGCTGTCAGGTAGACTCGGAGTATTTTCAATAGATGGCCGAGCAGCGCATAAGCCAAACCCGACCAAGTTTACTGCAAAAGTTAATGTGTATATATGTAAATTTAACTTGACCATCACCAACCTATCTTGCCTACTTGGTGCGATGGGACCTTAGGGCCTCTGCGAGCTTAACTGGTCTCTGGACCGTTCGCATTGCTTCGAGGGAGGAACATGTTTATTCCCTTGGAAAGCTTTCTTGCGCCGAGGAGCCATCGTTCATTCCCTTAGGGGAGCTTTCCCGCATGAGGTGATTTCCTCGAGAAGGTCCGTTGTTCCCTCAGGGGAGCCTCCATTTATTTCCTTATAGGAGCTTTCCCACGCCCGCCCTTAAGAAAGGATCATTATCCTCTCAGGGGAGCTTTCCAGTGCGAGGAGTATTTCCTCGGGAGAGATGTGTTCATTCCCTAAAGGGAGCCTTGGTTCATTCTCTCAGGAGAGCATTCCCTCAAAGGAGCTTTCTCGCACGACATGTGTGGCCTCGAGAGAGGTTGACATTTCCTCAAGGGAGCTTTCCCGTGTAAGGTGGAACCTCAAGGGAGCTTCATTCATTCCCTCAAGGGAGTTTCCCACTCAAGGTGGTTCTGTGGGGGAGCCTTCATTCATTCCCTCGTGGGAGCTTTCCTGTGCAAGGAGTATTTTCTCGGGGGAGGTTCGTTCCTTCACTCAAGGGAGCATTCCCTCGAGGAGTTTTCCTGCACGAGGTACGTGGCTTCAGGAGAGGTTCGTCATTCCCCCATGGGAGATTTCCCGTGCAAGGTGCATGGCCTTGGGGGAGGTTCGGCATTCCCTCATGGTTGCCTTGTTTCATTGACTAAGAATCATAGTCATTTGTAGTTTTTGCTAGTTTCCTGAAAGAGCACCATCATTTTCATTAATGTACCACAAGTTCATATTTACAAAGTATGCAAACAAAAATAAAATAAAAATAAAAATGTGAGAAAATGGGGAGGGTCCCGGTTGTCCTTTCTTCTTGGCATGCGCCCCTCCTCCTCCCTCCTAGTTGAGATAGCTCACATCCTGATGGGAGCTTGTCACGAATTCAAGATTGTCGCCTTCCCCCCAGTGGACTTTAGCTCCTGCATATAGCATTCCCACACTGAGGTCTATTCTCCCTAGATCTCACTGATTCCTTTAACCATATGGAACTTTATTTTTAGGTGGTAGGTGGAGGTGATGGCTTGCAGTTGGTTGAGTGTCGGGCGGCCGATGATGGCGTTGTATAACCGAGATGATACAGGGCAGATTGCCTACCATGACTGACAAGGCGATGGTCCCCACCGGCAATACCGTTTCTCCTAAAAAGCCTTGGAGTGGCATTGGGGTTGGTTGGAGCTGAGCTGTGTCTATCCCCATGAGGGTGAATGCATCCCAAAACAAGATTTCTGCCCAGCTGCCATTGCCTATGAGGATTCTTCTAGTTGTAAACTTGGCAACCTACATGGTGACCACCAGTGCGTCGTCGTACGGATAGAATACCCCTTCCTTGCTAGCTTCTTCGAAGGAGATTATAAGAGTGGGCTCGGTTCAGGAGAGCTTCGCAAGTCGGTAAGAGGCCGAGTAAACTTCTCAGTATCAAGCTTCTCTAGCATGGACCTTTCTCTAGGACGAGGTTGCCCCTCCATTGATGAAGCCTCCTGCGATGGCGAGAATCTCCCCTGCAAGGAGAATCGTCTGTTACACCTGCTGAGAGGGTGGGGGCAATTGGCGCTGTATGTCTCCTCTTCTCAGGCTCTCCCGTCTCCTCTATTGGTATTCCAGGGCGGGACTCCTCTCCCTGGAGTGTCCCCTCCACGGCTACTCTCTCCGTTAGGAGGGTGGATACTGTAGTGGACGATAGCCTGTTGGAGGTGATCGACACTCCCCTGTGTTGTAAGAAGTGGTTCGATGATGGGTGCAGTAATGACGTTCCCCCGAGGTGTGCAGCTTCTCCTCCTGTGCAACAGTGAACGTCGAACGGTCGGACTTGTGTTGCATGCCTCTCACAGTAGGCTCCTCCTTTCTCGACTCCCATTTTTTACGTTTCATCTTCTCCCAGGTAGGGCCTTTGGTCAAGGCCTTTTCCTTTTTCCGTGCTTCCACCACCTCCTTCTGCCAGGGCTCCGTTAGGAAATCGAGGGTATCCTTAACATTGATGAAGTTATTGGCCTAATCCATGAATTCTCAGAGTGACAGGGTCCTTTTTTGTCAGCTCAGCCATGAACGTCGATCAAGGCCAGACACCTCCGAGCAACACCGCCAGCATGATCTTCTCGTCTTGGTCTTCCGTGGTCATCCACTCCTTATTGAACCTGGCCAGGTAAGTCTTCAGGCTCTCGAGGGTCCTTTCAGGATCAAGGGATGGCCCTGCATGCTACCTCCCCAAAGAACCCGTCCAGCGTCATGTGGGCCTTGAAGGTCTCGAAGTGCTCCACCGGTCCCGGCTCCCATCATACCCTTCCATGGGTGGGATTCGAAACTTTGGTGGTAATGGGACAACCATCACCCGCGCGCTGTACTGTAGGCACGTGCTGACCAGTAGTTGGTCTACTGAGGACTAGCTGTCCATCTTCCTCAATACCTCCTCATACTTTCCCTGAAGGTTATTCAGGACCTACTGCATGCATTTCCTTTTGTCTTTGGAATTGTCACCCTCCCCTTTTCTCGAACGGTGTTCGCTGACACTGGGCTCATCTTGGTGTACTGAGTTGCGGAAGGTATCCTTGAGGGCATGGTTTTCCTCCTAAAGGTCATTCACCTCATTATTAAGCCTCCCAATGAGCTGCTCCATAGCGGCCAACCTTACTTCCATGCCGCTTGCCATGCCTTCATCTTGCTCCCGTGCCAGTTGAGAACGGGTCCTTGCAGGCATATGAAGGACACGCTCGATCATAAGACTAGTCGTGTTAACGTTGTGTTTCGTATGCCCTTAGGCCGAGTCTCTTAGCCGAACCAGGTCTTCACTTGAGTCGGATCCTAAGGCAAGAGAGGGGTGGCCCTGCGGTGGCCCGAGGAACTTCCGATGCAAAAGTTATTATAGAAATAAAAGTGCTTTAAGGAAGAAGACAACAGTGGAGTATAATTCAAAACAGACCTGGGTTCCACCTCTCTACCTTGCAGTTCTGGGCGGTCACACTTGGTCCTCTAAGTCAAGTGGACCAAACCCTGTGTTCTGGGGCAGAGGGACGCCTCTCCTAGGAGTCGCCGCCATCATGTTGCATTTAATGCGGCATAGTTTTCTTGGTGTCAGTCATTTAATGTGGCGTGTCTCTGGTAGAGTTGTTGGATGCCATCTCTTCGCCTTTTTCTCGATTCCCTGCAACAACCCATCTCAATGTTGATGATTACCTCTAACTTTCATGGGTCTAGAGCTCGCCCGATTCTCACGGGTCTGGGCCCTACCCCAGGCTTATCCAGGGGGGACCTTTCCGGGCTCGGGCTGGCATTCTCACGACTCGTGGGGCTTGGCGAAATAATGGGCCTGGGGCGGTATTATAGGCTTTAGGCCTTGAAAAATAATACCCTACATATTAATACGTAGTTTTTTTTGTAACTAAATTTTTCCTTTGAATTAATGGGAAAGATCCTTGCATAGAAAAGCCTCATATATCTAGAGTTTTGCTACGAATCAACCATTGTTCACAGCTGATCCGTAGCACACATTACGTGTCTTCTTTTTTTTTTTAAACAAAATTTTGTTTCCCCCTCCCCCCACCAGATTCCCTCTTCCCTCACTCGATTCCCTCTCTCAGCTCACTGCCTCACCTAGCCCCACCGTGCACCACCTACAGTGCCACCGGCAGCCACCATCAGCTCCCCCTCACGCCGGTCACCTCCAACCACCTTCAAGCCTCCACGGAAGCCCCCACGCATAGCATCCTCTCTCAACCTCCACGGAAGCCCCCACGCCGGTCACCTCCAACCACCATTCTCCTACACTGTTTGCCGCTGCTACCGTCGTCGTTTTGAACCTCCACCCCCACCGTCGAGCACCACCAAGCCCTTAACCTCCCCCCTAGCCACCGTCGAGCTTCCATAGCATGGCAGCCCTCTCCCTCTCTTTCCCAAAATGGGTTTAGCCCATCATGGGTTCTGCCCCTTACCCCGCTGTATGCCGCAACCCATGGCTTTCAAACACCACCTCGAGCCCCCCTCAGCCACCAACTCCACTGCACCTCCCTCAGCCCTCCATGCTCAGCCATGCCTCTCATTTGGCCTAGATGGGCGATGAGGGGTACGGGTAGGAGAGAGGATGGCGATGTCGGGTGGGGGTGGGGAAGAGGATACTGACGTCGGGAGGGGTAGAGGATGCTGATGCAGGTGGTGGGGATGGGGGGAGAGGATGGGCGAGAGGTGGGGTTATGGGGTGACACGGGGGTAGAGAGAGAAAAAAAAGAATATGAAATGTGTGAAATGAGAGGGAACAATGGGAAACGTGGGTTTTGTTGTGGGGGTGTTTTTGGTCATTTTACTTCAGGACACGTAGGGTGTGATCCGGATGATCCTAAATAGTGGCTGCTCCCAATATTTTCTCTTCTAATTTTATTCATATATCTTCAGTTGTAGTAGTTTACTTTCAAACGTGTATTAATTTTATATTATATAAAATATATTTAGTTCGAACGTAACTTTAGTAAGATTCAAATGTTGTTTTAGTGACAATATATATCCAGCTTCTATAACCTGGCAATATGTTGGCGTGAGCCGTGAGTGAATAGGAAGATGTGTGGGGAATCCATTTCTGTCCCTTTCCCTGATAAAGCCTCTGTCCAATTTGTGAACAGCATGAGGAGACCAGTAGTCATACTTTGTGGAACTGTGCTGTGTGGGCAGATTCATCAAGTATCTTACAGAAATGAAAGTGCATAGATGGAGATTTTTAACACATGGAAAAATGTTGTCTCAGGTTTACAAAAATCTGAGATTGAAGCTTGTGTATTTAGAAGAAGAATAATGTTACTATATCTCTCTATTTTGCTTTCTCATTTTGACTGTAAATACATTTAATTGTTTTTAAATTTTTTCTTTTATTTAGTGGTTAAAGAAGTGACTAGTATTAGTGTACTGATATTTTTTATGTTTTTAAAAAATGTTAACAAAATATGAATAGGGAAAAAAAATAAAAATAGTGAATTTTGCCTAGTAACATGGCCAACGGTTACTGTTGGGCAGCACCCTAGTAGCACTCTTAGAAGAATATGGCTGAGGAGGGATAGGTTTGTTTTTTGGGATAACTTTAAGAGCCCTTTGAATTTGCTACAGGGAGCGATGGTGGAAGTACCAAATTATCAGTGGAAGTAGAAAATTATCAGCAAGCTCAACTGAGTACTAAAGATCAAACCGTAGTTGCAAATCAGAGGAGCATTGGAGTTAGATGGAGCAGGCCTGAAGTTAGTTGGTATAAGGTGAAATGAGATGCTGCCCTGGATGTGAAGAAGTCTACTATGGGAGGTGGTATAGTGGTAAGGAACTGGGAATGTGAGTTGGTGTGGCTTCTACTGGTATGCCAAGGAGATTCATATATACGCAGTCCATTACAGACTGAAGCTTTGACACTAGAGATAGCTATAGAATTTAGCATTGACTTAGGTCTTGAGCAGATGATATTTGAAGGGGATGCCCTTGAAGTGGTTAATGATGTTAAGAGTAGTGAAGAGAACTGATTTTGGTATGGACAGATTGTAGAAGATATAAAAAATTTCTTTTGTGATAGAGAGGTAAGGAAGATTGAGTATGCTCCGAGAGATAGTAATCAAGCAGCACATCATAGCTAAGTTAGCATTAGACTATGATGAGAAAGTAGCGTGGATAAGAAAGGCGGGGCCGGGTGAGATCATACGGTGTATTCATTACGAAAAGCATTGTAATGATGTTTAGCTCAATGCATAAGATTGATCTTTCTTTGATTAAAAGAAACAAAAAAAAGATACAAAGTGACCATGGTTATAATTTTCCATCATTAATAGATGCTAGCTACTACTCAGAAGGGACCTGCATATACAATAAAAGTTGCCAGTCCTGGATATCTACTGGCCTCTTTTATTGATCATATAATAGCAACTGATATCTGTGTTTGAAATATCGCATTCAGATTCATCGACCTCTTGGGCATCTACTAACTTGATGTTTTGAGACATAATATACACAGAATCAAAATTTTTTAATGTCTTTTAAATTTTCACAGTACTGGGAAGGATCCACCCTGAGCAACTATGTAAATAGCTAGTTTGCCGCTTTCTCCTTTTAATTCCAGTTTGTCTGTAATTTGAACCTTTTGAGTAGTGGAAGATATTTCAGTTTGAAAAAATAAAAATAAAAAACAAAAAAATCATCCACCATAATAAGATTAAAAAAATTAGATTAAAAAAATTAGATTTGCGTTATAAATGCGAAAGATTCTTGCGTAGGAAAGCCTAATATATAAATATATATAATATTAATTTTATTCATATATCTTCGTTTGTTCGTAGTAGTTTACTTTCAAACATATTAATTTTATATTATATAAAATATATTTAGTTCCAACATAACTTTAATAGATCGATAAGATTCAAGTGTTGTTCTTTTAGTGGTGATATACAGCTACCGTCGCATGGTAGTACGTTGGCGTGAGTGAATAGGAAGCTGTGTGGGGAACCTGTTTCTGTCCCTTTTAAAAGTTGAAAAACAAATGAAAAATAAAGATTAAAATTGAATGGCTTAACTTGTATTCTGAATTAATAGAAAAGATTCTTGACTTGCAGATCAGATGATAATCTTCTAATTTTATTTATATATCTTCATTTGTTGGGTGAGGATATCGTAATGAAAAATGTTAAATATATTTAAGAAAAGCTTATAAAAAATTTATTTCTCTACATGTTAGTTATTTATACACTGAAAATCATTATATTTAAATTTTTAAAAGAAAATTAATAAAAATATAGATATTATCATTGTGAAAAATGATAACTTTATAATTATTTTACAACTCTACATGAAATAGGGAGTAATTTTATAATATTATCATTTATTTTTAATGATGTGGCATGATTTTATTAATTATTTGAAAATGATGTTCAGTTGTAGAAATAGTTGTAAATCGGATTTTAGTTCATAATTTGATCCATTACATGATGATGAGTTGTTTGAAAATACTACATTTTACATAAATTATAATGACTTATTCTATTTTTAAATTATAAAATTTATTTTTTAAATTAAATTATGCCTGAAGCATATAATTAGATGTGACTGTGTGCCTTGACGAAGGAGTGATACACAACACAATTTTGTTATATATAGGAGTTCATGCTAGGCGTTTGATTGCACTACTCCAAAGCCTATACACATAAAAAAAGAACTTTCACATTGCTGGTGAGTTGAGACAATATGGCCACTAACGCACATCCTGAACCTGATTCTGGTACTAAGAGTCGGAAAATCTTCCTCAAAAACCTTATTATACCAACCTCCCTGCCATGGCGCGGGTATGAGAGCAATAAGGGGCCGACAAATTACGCTAATACCCGAAATCTTATCTTGTGGCGGCTGCTTTGATTGCTGCAGTGACCTTTCAACCTGGAGTCACTCCTCCTGGTGGAGTTTGGCAAGATGATGACAAAGCTGCAGGCCAGACACGTCGCGGGAATTTCTATATTCTCTTCTCGAAAGTTACCCTATTATTTTTTCTTGATATGTAATATCCTGGCCTTTTCCTCCTCAACCTTTCTCTTACTATCCCTTACTTTTGAGTACCCTTTCTTCTTAGAAGTTTTAGTTGCCACTTTTGCAATGGCTGGGACTTACGCAGCTGCTATTTTTTGCGTTACACCTTATGAACCCAAGTGGTTTCGTCTCATCGCTATGGTCGCAGCTGTGCCTTACATTGTAAGGGGGCTAGTCTATTACTTCTCCCTCGGGGCCAAGGCCAAGGCGGGGCAAGGAGGGGCGTAGGACCTGTTGTGCCTAAAGCCGCCCATCAATCACACCCACAATAGATAGAGACAATATTTAAATGGTTTAGCAACTTGCCTACGTCCACTGAAGCGGAAATTTAATTTTTCAATATGTTTGTACAAAATTACAAACACTCATCTACAATCTCTCTATCTCTCAAATGGCACTCCGTTCTGAGTTTCCCTAGAACCCAAATTTCACCCCAAGCCCTCTGCCTGATCTCTCACTTTAGTGAGGATGATTTAATCTTCACAAATCGTCTCCTTTTATAGGAGAAACCATGGGGGACAAATAGCCACACTTCTTGACCAAGTGAGCCTCCAATGGTGAGTGGGTGGGTGAGTGGTTAGTGGATGGGGTGGGTGGCTGTAAATCCACAACCATTTCACACTTGGGCAATTCACACTTGGAGGGTTTTCCAACAATCACCCCCTCCACCCAAGTGTGCCATACTAGAATGCTACAAATGGTTGCATCCTTCGAATGATTGTACTCCTTCATTGGAATGCTTGTCAGCCATGAGAGATCCGCTATCAAATGCATCTGCAGGTACGTCTTTAAATGGACGTCCTGATGCCTCTCCAAATGCATCTTCAAATGTATCAGCATCGTTTACACCCATGGAGCTTGCAAGGGATTTTCTTCAGAGGAGATTTACAAGTGCTTTACTGCATAACCTCAACTCTTTAGGATTCTTCTTTTCACTCGAGTCCATGAGTCCGCACTCATATACACCTTGAGCAAACTGAGTTTTGCTCGAGCCACATCCAAGCGAACAATCTACCTGATGCCTTTACAACTTTCATAACCAGGCTCCATAATCCTACAACACACCAATCTCCAACTTGGAGACTGGTTCTCAACATGCCGAGCTCTATCTCCAGCATGATCCCTTATCATCTATGCAATTTTACAGCTCATGTCTTCAAGTTAGAAGACTAACTAAAGTGATGCATAACTTTAGTTCATCACGTACAGTGCCCTTAATCAACACATCTATATAGGGCAACACATCTCCCACTGCACTGGAAATCAATGGTCTCGCATTGACCTTGACACATATCAGAGAACCTATTGCTGAGGTCTCCTTCTCTGATCTGGGTGACTGATCATCCTGCTACTGTCTTCAGTCGATGTGCCCATCTTGTGTGCAGTCTCTGACTTGCATAATCTCCATTTTTGCAAGATTTTTCTTCATACCGTAGTTCACTACCTTCATTCAGCAAGATACAATTTAAGGTAGTAACCACCATGGAGGTCTGATCGTCTTAGCAGTTATGTGATCATCAACTTTAGGTGTAGATATCCCTGGAACATCTGACATTTTGTTCACATCTTTCACACCTTTGCTTCATGTCGTGGTCTAGGGAGATTTCTTCAGGTTTAGATGAGGAAAAGTAAAACTGAGCTCCTTTTACTTTTTCATCTAATTCACACGACCATTACCACCAGCCAAGACCAATGAATCATTTGTGACCTTCCACGCCCCTTTGAGAAAACACACCTGAATGATTGTTGTCTTCAAGCTGTCTTTAACAACATCGTGCACTGCAAGAAATACAACGTCTTGTATTTCTTCAATCACTATATTCACAACATCATTCTCAGTTTTCTCCTGATTTTAGTAGTCTCTTGTGGTCTGTCTTGTCACAAACTCGAGATCTTGCCAGAATCTCTTCTGCGAGATTCTGGGTTTTCCCAGAACCCAAATTTCGCCCCAAGCCCTCTGCTTGATCTCTCACCTCAGTGAGGATGATTTAATCTTCACAAATCGTCTCCTTTTATAGGAGAAACCATGGGGGACAAATAGCCACACTTCTTGACCAAGTGAGCCTCCAATGATGAGTGGGTGGGTGAGTGGTTGGTGGATGGGGTGGGTGGCTGTAAATCCACAACCATTTCACACTTGGGCAATTCACACATTGGGGGTTTTCCAACATGACCCCCAAGGCCAAGAGTATGAGTCTTGCATATAAGATTGAAAAATGGGGAAACCGACATGCTTAAATGCTTGGACTGAATTGAAGAAGCAGGAAAAAGGATAAAAGGGGGCTGTGTTGCATCTGTATGGCTGCGGGCTATGTGCAACAGGAAGATTCAGGATGTTCAAAGAGATGGTAATCAAGCAGTACATCAACTAGCTAAGTTTGCATTAGACTATGGTGAGGAATTAGTGTGAATAAATCAGGAGGGGCCGGGTGAGATCATGCAGTGCATCAATCGCGAAAAGCATTGTACTAATGTTTAGCTCAATGAATAAGATTGATCTTTGTTTGATTGAAAACAAAAAAACATAAAAAGGTACACACTGTTGGTTATATATAACGTGCCATCAATAATAAATGCTAACTACTACTCTCAAGGCCTGGACCTGCATATGCAATAAAAGTTGCCAGTGATGGATGTCTACCTTTTTTTAAAAAAACATTAAGCAAAACTAATTAATGCAATGCCTTTGTCTTTGGAGTGCATGCATGGTCAGCCAGAAAACTTGTAGATTATTCATGTCCTTAATTCACACATATACACACATGAGACACACACACACACACACACACACATATATATATATCACATTCAGATTAATCGACCGTTCATCAATTAATCGCTACCAGATGATTTTGAAACCATGAAGTACTATGGCAGCGATTAAGAAATTGCTGCGTAATTATATAGCAGCGGTTTCTTAATCGCTGCCATATGATTTGGAAACCATGAAGTCCTATGGCAGCGATTAAGAAATTGCTGCCAAATCATATAGCAGCAGTTTTTCAATTGCTACCAAAGGACCTTACAGTTTTCAAATCCTATGGCAGCCATAGAAAAATCTCTGCCAAATAGTGAACTTTTATTAGCGATTTTTTGTTTCCGCCGTGGTATATTTGAAGTGGAGGAATAGTATCAGTGAGTTTATAATTGCTGGTATATATATATAGCGGGGATTTTTACAGTTTTCCCAGCGATTTATAGTTGCTGGGAAAAGAAAAAGCCATTCTGTTGTTGTGATTTTCTGCAATTGGTAAGGTCACGTGGTACTAGGTTGGCAGTGAATAGAAAGTGTGGTGACCATTTTTGTCCCATTCAAAAATAGGATAAAAATAATTCAGAACTGCTAGGTGCAGTCGGGATATACAATCGGCATGTAATCAGACGTACGAAAAGAATAAAATAAAAATAAAATGGACAAGACAAAAACATATCTCTCTCTTTCTTCTTTATCTTCTTTCTCGTCTCTCTGTTTTTTTTTTTTCTAATCTCTTTCTCATCTTTGTGTCCTAGACGACTTGGAGTTCTGAAATAAAAGTTAAGATTCAAAGCTACAAGCTCCAACCATTGTGAAAAGAATTAAAAAAAAAAAAAAAAAGGTATGTAATATGCATCTCCATCCATAATCCTCCACTTTGCCCATTCACCCATCTTTCTCAGACTATCAACACCCAAGTGTGTCTAACCAAATGCTAATAACCCCTTAACCAACTGCAAAGTTGTCTCTCTATCTTTCACTTTCTATCTGTAAATTTCAGTAGAACTACTGCACAAAATATTCCAAGACTCCCTATCCAAATTCCAAACCATGTGGCTTTTTGTGTTTGGTTCTTTTTATATTCACATGCTATTCACGTTTACTTCTTAAATTTAAATCAAGAATATTTTTCTCTTTCTTTTTTTCTAAATTGAATAAATTAATCTCATGTATATCTCAGGACTTCGCAGAGCACAAAAACTGAAAAATTGGGGCGGGACTGGGAGGTTTTGTGTCTTGGTCGTCTTTGAATTCTATTTGCAATGAAAACATCGCTTTCTTCAATTTGTGTAACTCATCGTTGATCTCGAAAGTCACCTCCTTTGCTAAAGAATAATATTTTTTTCTGGCCGACGCAAAGCATGGTCTGTTGAAGAATTTATAGATAAATAAACACTTAGAACTGATTACAAAAGAGAAAGAGACAACTGAGACAGATAAAGAGAGGACGACATAGAGAGAGAGAGAGAGAGAGAGAGAGAGAGAGAGAGAGATAAATTTAACAAATGGCGCCGGTTGAGAGCCATTTGCATCAGGCGCTTGTAACAGGCATTTTTCGAAATAATTAGGATCATGAGCTGCGTTTCTTTTGTCTTGTTTTATTATTATGGTTTCATCGATTTGTTTTGCCAATTTAGAACCTCCCAAGTCAACTCCCACGTCCAAAAGGGCTGGAATCGTGACACAGAATGACGACACTAGGCCAATACATGAATTAAGCCCATATAAAAATAAATACATGTTTTCAAACTTAGAAATAAATAAAGTCTACATCTAAATTATTACAAATTAATCTAAAATAATCACAATCCCTAAATAAATTTTATAAATAAAAATTCAAAACTATCATACATTAATATAAAACTATTACAAATAGTTTGAGTACTCTAGAAAGAAAAATCTATTAGAAATTAGAAATAGTCTCTCCAAGGTACCAAGCTAGTGTCCGAGATGCACTGTACAATATGTTAATAACCATGTTAATTAACATATGAATATGAAAAAAAGAAAAAACATAAAAAACATGGATGAAAATGAGAATATGATGTCTAAAAAATTAAGGTACTTGAAATAGAAAATGTAAGAAAATAAATACAAGCCTATAAGGAATGAATTCACAAACCATATATATGTGTATTAATGCGCGCCCAAAGTAGATTGCAATTGAACTTTTTTTTCCCAACTTTGAACCTATATCAATTGAAATCAGAATTAATTTCAAATACAAAGCATCAAACAACTTACAACAAAGAATTAATTAAGAGTATTAGTAGTGTTAGTTAGTCCTTATGCCATTTTTATATCATGATTATCACTCTAATTCACTTTTTTTGCCATGTACTACTGTTAAAAATCCACCTCATGGGTATCTAAGATATGCGGCAGCCTTCAATCCCATCTAAAATTCAATCTTCAAGTTATTTTGTGGATCGTATGTCTAGCTATCAGGCAGTACACATAATCTCTTCACAAGGCAATTTCAACCCTAAACAAATAAATTATGGGGAATAGTGAGAATTTTATCAAATCATCCAGTTTTTTTCCTCCTTGTCATTTGTGTTTGTTGGTTGTTGAATATGTTTCTGTTATATGCTTGCGTAACTCTATAAGAGAGCCTGTATTCAATATAACATTCTATTTTTAATATTTAGCTTTTAGGTCTATTTCTAACTCGTTTATTGCCTATATTGCAATATCAAAGAAATTACGAACATATCTTAATTTTATGCTTGCATATATAATCAAATGACATTGTCTTGTCTAATGATAAATGTTGTCCACAACCAACATTATTGTGCAACTACTGATTCATTTTCAATTTTCATGCCTGTCAAGTCTAGTTGAATAAGAACTGAGGGTCTTAAATAGGGTTATAAATGAACTAGTCCGTTCAACCCGCTCAATACTCTCTCGGTTAAACTCATATTGAACTTAACTCATGAAAAAGAAAGCTCACACATGACAACAGATCCCCACTCGATTAGTAAATGACACATATCTGGCTAAACTCGACTCGAATATGCTAAGGCTCGTTAAGGCTCTCTCGTTTATGCTCAAATTAACTCGTTAGCTTGACTTGATTAAATCTCATTCATACATAAATAAATGTGTGTATATACATACATATGTACACTACAACAAATTCAGCTAATTGCCACCATTCTTTTCCCCACACATGAAAAATTGCCGCTAATACATATGTATTCTCACAAAATTATTGTCTCCAAAAATACTCACTGAAATTGTCAATAAAAATATCCAATATCGGCAACAAATAATCACCGAAAATATTTTGCATCACAATAAGTCTAAATCTGCTGCAATGTGTTTGTTCTAACGACATACAGTCATCACTGAAGGGAGAAACCTTTTCATAACAAACTGAATTCTATTGTGACAAGCAAGTGTTGTCATTATATCCGAGTTATATAAATAGCCCCAAGTTAGCGCCCGCGGGACCTTTTCCCTCTCTTCAGGTTAGTCGACCCTTCATCTTTCCACGTTGATACCAATTTTTGGGCGAAACCCACAACCCTACCTCCGAAAATTTCTACTGTAATTATCAAATCTTGTAAATGCATTTGCTGCCGGAATCCAGGAATTGATGAACCAGCAACCAGTGAAGGTCGTCGACGGTGACGATACAATCCTTTCATTGCGATTGATCATCCATGCTTCGATTCGCTGGGCATGCGGGAGATTTTTGGAGACCCTAGCTATATCTGCTTGGTCATCCCCTTCCCTTCACTGATCCCTACCAAAATTTTGTGTATGTTTCGGCTCCCTTTAATGTGAGCTAAGTGGAGAAAAAATACAGATTCTACGATTAGGTAAACTAGCTTGAGTTTTTTGGTTTTTTGCCCTCCCTGTTATTGCATATTTCTCTGTTTGTGAGGCTTTAATTTGTTGAGATTTAAGATGAAGGGATAAAGCCGTTTTTGATTGGTAGATTTATATCTACAGATCATGCGGTGTGGCATTTTATATAGTTGAGAAATTTATATAATCCCAATAGTTTGGGACACGGCAGATGCCATAAGCCTGAAAGAAATTGGTGTTTTGATATTAATTATTTTGTGAGTTCTGGTCATTGTATCTCTGATTATTGCTTGAGATGGTAAAGGTCGATCCATTTACCAGCTATTCTTCACGGTTCTATTACTTGTCTCTGTTTTTCTCTCCTTCTTCACCGGCATGCCGTCTCTTTTCAGCTATTATCTTTTTCCTGTTGGCTTAAGACTAAAGTTGTCCTGCAATTTACATATTTTATCGCTATCTAAAATCGAAGACCCTCTGTATATCCTCTTCTTCTTCTTGCTGCCTTGACTGAGATCTATTTGAATCTTTAATCGTAGTGGTATTTGCTGTGGGTTTTTCCTTTTTGTTTCATAAATTACAGTTCTAGTTTGGGAGATTAAAAGTGGATAGAATATATATTTGACCACTGTTTTTTGGCTAACAGTTCTCCAATATGTATGCATTAACTATGTATTTAACTATCCATGCCAGTTATAATATTTTGATGTACAGTGTTTCCAGCTATCAAACCTCATGAGTTTCCCATGGGAATTGGTGGCAAAGTAGCATGCAAGTGTTCGGCGTCGATCTATCGGGAGGCCATTTCAGCCACATATTTGTGCTTACTTCGGCGCTTGCCTCCATGACCGATGATCTGAGCAAGAATTTTTTAGAACATCCTAGTGTTATCGGATATTCTGAATGCCCTTTTATCAGTTGCTTAAATCATGGTTATAACTATCTTCAGCTGCAAGTTTGACATTTCATACTAACGCCAGTTTATTAATTATCATTTTGATGATAAATTTAGTACTTCTATTTTCCTGAATTAGTGTGACTGATATGGTTGGTAAGTTGGGTTTATGGTCATACTCTTTTACAGCTTCGTAAAATTTTTTTGAAGCTGAATATTATATTTTTCAGTGTCATTTTCACAATGAGGCCAACCTATAGTTCGTATTAAGCTAGTCCTTCAATTAAACATTATTAGTTTTCCTCATATGACAATTCTGTCACCATTTTGCTATGCCTTTCATCTGCTTATATGTCTGGATTCGTGTGATGGTTGCCTATTGGCAATTTAGGCAGTGTCATATTGTTACATTATGTTTTGGATCGTTCCATATAGTTCTTTCTGTTTAATGGCCTCAGCTATAACCCGCATATGTGGATTTGACTCTCCTTCACATTGTAGCATTAAATTGGAACTGATTAACACACTTTTGGTCCCATTTTCCATTTACATGTTTTGTTCTCTCATAGCATGCTTCTGTTGTTTGACTTCTAAACCAAAGAAATACTTGAGATTGGCCAATGATTGAGTGTTGCTGTTATATGTTAATGCAACTTCCAGCTGTTGACACCCCTGTTATTTCTTATAATTAAATTACAAAATTCATTACTTCCATGTTGGTTCAGTTTTATATATTACGCTAATGCATTTGTGGAGCCTAACTTGTTCTGAAATTGTGTATGCACAAGAATGTACACACTATGTCGGGTTGCCCTTTTTGGCTACTTTAAGTGCATGCTATTTATTACATGCATACCTATTCTTTTCATTTATTTTTCTATTTGCCATTTTGCTTTTCCTTCATTTATTAGACTTCTAATCTTGCATAACCTCTTAACCTACCCACTGAAAGTATGAGTTAAAGAAACTAATGCTGTCTAGGTTTTAGACCCACAATGTCACTCATGTTCCAGATATTGGCTAGGAGTTCTGTGCAGTTAACTACTAATTTGACACAAAGTTATTTATTAACTTTTTATAGAGCAGTCTATTTGTAACATATTTGTTAAATTGTTTGCAATAATATGCATGCAAGTTGTCCTCATTTTATTATTATTTAGACTTTAAGATAGGTAGTCCAATGGAGAGCCTTACTAGCTAGAAATCCATGTTCTCTATAGATTGAGTAACAATCCACTTTCTAATTTATTTGTTTATCATCATCTACCAAATTGGTTTCCTCAACTTTCACTTCACATGTGGTGTACCGGAAATTTGCCTTCGAAGACATTCAAGTCTTATCAACTTGAATTAGTCCCTCTACACTTGTTTGTTCATCTCTCCCATAAAAACTTTATGAACTCTTATGACACTTGGGTTCCTGTATACAATAGTGAAAGATATCAACTCTTTATGGTGTTTCCAGCTACTGGATGTGGTTTCCTTACATGATGAATATTTAATATGTAAATATTTTTTTGGGCTTTTGCCATGTTCTGTGTCGGATTTGCTGGTGCCAAGGGGGGGCTAAACCCTTTGTCTTTTTTTCCAGGCTTCCACGGCTGGCTGAGGCAATCCTGAATGTCTTCATGTCATCAATTATTTATGACAGCCTTGGTGTAAGTTCTCATCTATTATTATAATACAAGTTGTGAAGAGTCTGCTTGAAAATATATAGTTATGTGAGTTCCCACTACTATATATCACAAGAAGGGTTTTTGAGGTTTAACTTGGGTAGATGACATAGGCCATTGTATGAAAATGGCCTCTCACATTTGATTTGACTGGGTTATATAATATAGGTTTGCATGCATTAGGATTCAGGATTTGAGTTAACAGAGAAAATTGGGAGCTTTTCCTTCAATGTAGCCAAGTTAAACTGGCTTTATAACTATATGTGATTGTATTAATGTGTTTGGCAACTTTGGCTGATGTGTAATTTATAGCTTGGTATAGCTGCTGCAATACCAACAATGGCACCCAGTGGCTATATGGTAAATCTCGAAACATGTCTTGGGTATGAATCTTCATGGAGTTGTGGTTTTGCTGTTGTTTATCCAAGTGGTTGTATGTTTGCTGTGATAACTGACACAAAATTCCTTATGATACTATGTTTTCCATTAACTTTTTCACATATCTCCCAACAACGGTTAACATATGCACCACACCTTAGGAGCTAATGTTACCAAATATATTAGGGTTGGACACTCGGTATACATGTGTTTGGGTGCATAATCGTGCAAAGGGCTATATTCTCCCTCTCTCACAACTCTATGATTTTTTTTTTCCCCTTCCCTCTCAACATTTATTTTTTTAACGTACATCATGGCTGAAAGTTGTTTTACAATTTTAAATTTGTCAGGCAACTAATGGTATCCGGTCTAGAACATTAGTAACTGAATTTCTCTAGGTATATCAGGATTATTGACCACGCTTGTTTTACCAATTACCAAGAAATCCATGGATAAATCTTGGATGCATATTCAAGATAGATTGTGGAGCCAGGAGTATGCCGATGGAGTTAATCATTTTTTATCCATGGCTCAATCCAATGCGCCTACCAGTGATGCAATTCGCTGTCCTTGCCAGATATGTCGTAATAATTTTTTCCAACCATTTGATGTTGTGAGGGATCATTTGTTCTTGCGAGGGATTGATATAAGTTATACTCAATGGATCTTTCATGGAGAAGATGATCCTTTTCATGCCAACCGGTCTGATGATGAGGACTATAGAGATGATTTTGGTGAGTACATCGATGATGTTGATGAGATGTTAGATGACATCCGGGTGGGATCCTTCGTGGATAGTCCTCACGGTTTAAATTTTGGTGGCATTGACGATGCTAATGCAGAACCCAACGTTGGGACTTCAAGACACCATACTTTTGAACAATATGTAGAGGATGCACGACGTCCACTCTATCCATCGTGCACAAACTACTCAAAGCTATCATTTATGGTGAATTTGCTTCACATTAAGAGTATTGGTGGTTGGAACGTGAAGTCATTTAACATGGTGCTGAAGCTATTGAAATCTGCCTTCTCGACTGCTTTCTTGCCTGAAGACTATAATGAGGCACGTCAGCTAGAGCGTGGGTTGGGATTTAGTTACACCAAAATCTACGTATGCCCAAATGATTGTATCTTGTTTTAGAAAGAATACGAGGACAAAGATGAGTGTCCTAAATGCAAGTCATCTAGGTGGGTCTCAATGACAAGTAAACACCGGGTACCTCAGAAAGTGATGCGTTATTTTTCATTGAAGCCCTAGGTTGCAACGCCTTTATATGTTGAAGAAGACAGCACAAGAGATGTGATGGCATAAAGAGGATCGTATTGATGATTCGAGTTGTATAAGGCATCCAGCTGATTCCAAAGTTTGGAAAGATTTTGACAGGAAACATGATTGGTTTGCCAAAGATGCTCGTAATATCCGTCTTGGACTTGCGAGTGACAGTTTCAACCCGTTCAATAACATGAGCAAGCCTTATAGTATATGGCCAGTCATACTTCTGCCTTACAACTTGCCACCTTGGTCTTGTATGAAAGACCCATACTTTCTATTGACATGTTTGATACCTGGTCCTAAGTCACCAGGAAATGATATCAATGTCTTCCTTCGGCCTTTAGTTGATGAATTGATATCATTATGGGAGGTTGGTATTGAGACATACGATGCATACGGTGCCGAAGTTTTCCAATTACATGCATCTCTACTCAGGACAATAAATGACTTTCCAGCATACGTCAATCTTTCTGGGTGGAGCACGAAGGGGAAGTTGGCATGTCCTATGTGCAATGTAGATACTGATTCTATGTGGTTGGACTATGGGTGTAAACATTGTTATATGGGCCACTGTCGCTGGTTGGACTTGGTCCACCGTTGGAGAAAGAATAAACGTGCTTTCAATGGTGCCAACGAGTTTCGGCGTCAGCCAGGAAAACCTACGCCCCAAGAAATACTTGAATCATTACGCGAGGTCTCCAATGTGCAATTTGGAAAATGTGGACGGAAGAGGAAACGACCACCACAAGAACTAAACTGGATAAAGAAAAGCATCTTCTTCGATCTCCCATACTGGCAAGACGTGCAATTGAGGCATAACCTAGACGTAATGCATATTGAGAAAAACATTTGTGATAGCGTATTGGGCACCTTGCTAAGTATTGATGGAAAGAGTAAGGACACTGTAAATGCACGCAGAGATTTGTTTTGGACTAAGGAATGAATTACACTTACGTCCGAATGGTGATCGAACCCGAATGAGTCTTGCATGTTATACACTAAACCATAATGAGAGAATATCCTTTTGTGAGTGGGTGTCACAAGTTAGTTTTCCAGATGGCTTCGCCTCTAATATTGCTCGGTGTGTGAATATTCATGAAGGCAAAATTACCGGAATGAAAAGTCATGACTGCCACATTTTTCTCCAACGGTTGCTTCTGGTCGTGATTGGTGGTTATCTACGACCCGACATCCGACTAGCGTTGACCGAGTTATGTACATTTTTCAAGGAATTGTGTGCTCGAACATTAACTTATGAATCATTGCATCGCCTTCAAGCAGATATTTCTATAATCCTATGTAAACTTGAGATGATCTTCCCACCTGCATTTTTTGATATTATGGTGCACCTCGCAATTCATTTACCAGACGAGGCATTACTTGCCGGACCAGTGCAATATAAGTGGATGTATCCGTTTGAGAGGTACCTGGGGAAGTTCAAGCGATATGTCAGGAACAAAGCCCGCCCTGAGGGTTCAATTGCTGAAGCATATGTTCACATTGAGTGTTTAACATTTTGCTCAATGTATCTGAACGACATTGAGACCAGATATCAACGGGTTGAACGAAACTCGGACATCCCAGATCAGCTTAATGATGAATTGTTTTCTGTATTCTCACAAAAGGTCCGTTCGCTCAGGGCGGCCAACATTCACATGCTAGCCGAGAAGTTATTTTCAAGAGCCCACTGGTATGTTCTCAATAACTGTGGCGAGATTGAGCATTACCTCGAGTAAGTGGATAAAATTTTGATTCTAGACCAGAGAATTGATTGGTTACAGATTACAACGTCAACTGATAGTTATATATTTTGCAGGGAGCATTATAACATGATTAGTAGGGAAACCACAACCAACACTGCGCGTAGGCACCAAGCTCAATTCCCAGGGTGGTTCAAGCAACACGTACGTATTTCTCTTCCTTCATAAAACCTCCTCAATACGTATCCCGGGTTAGATGTGTCATGCCATTTGAACCCGACATATGAGTTTGCTTTAACCTCTTGTAAAAATTTGCATTTCCAAAACTTAGTGGGAAAAATTGTTTTTAACTAAGTTAAATAACAAACCCATTGTATAATTGTTCAAGCGATATTATAATTTGATTGGTTTTGTCTATTGATTGGAATATAGATTCGAGAGAAGCGTTCAACTGATCCAACCAGTGTACAAGACGAAATATATGCACTTGCATGTGGTCCCGACAAGTGGGTTGCATCGTACGATGGTTGCATAATGAATGGAATTAGATTTCATACAAAGGATCGAGAGAGGCACCGACGAACTCAAAATAGCGGTTTGGTTGTCCGTGGTGAACATCAGTCACAACCCGTTGACTTCTATGGGGTTTTGAAAGATATTATAGAATTAAGATATATGGGTTGGCGTAAGGTCTATTTATTTCAATGTGATTGGTGGGATGTTGGTGATAAGTGAAGAGGGATTCGCGTTGGCAACCATCTAACGAGCCTGAACACGTCTAGAACATGGTATAAAGATGAACCTTTTGTGCTTGCCTGCCAAGCCCAACAGGTGTTTTACTTAAAAGATATTAGTGTGGCGGGTAGTTGGTATGTGGTCCATAAGATAACAAATAGGAATGTATACAACATTCCTTTAGTGTCATCGGTTAAGGATGCGGATGTTGGTGCTTTGATCAATGGTGACGATGACGCTTTCAAGGAAGATGAACACATTCCGACAAACTACCCACCAGCCCAATATAGTGATCCAGACTTGCTGAATCCATTGAACAGGGTAGATGAAGAACCAATACTCATTGACCCTTCCACCATATTAGAACATCAACCATCTGATTTACCCAACCACGATGCATACCTCGATGATGATGGCATTGATGATGAGCTCGGAATCGACGATGCCGATGATAATATTGACAAAAGCGATAAAGACAGTATTGCATTTACCAATGATGCAACCTCAGATAATGAATATGGTATGCCGTAACAAATAATGTTATGATTTGATTTTCTCACAATGCATGGTCTCCATACATATTTATTTATTACGGTTTATTTGTTATATACAGTAGTAATGTTTATTAAAAGATCAATGGGAGTTTATTTTTACCAATGCAGGTATACAAGCAATCACGTACGCAACGTTTTAAATTAGATTCTGTCTTTTTTTTAAACAGCCTTAAGTTTTACATGCAAACAAACCTGTACTCACAACCCCCCCAAAAGTACAATGAACATCAACCAACTAGAGTTTCCCATATAACTAAAACCAAAGCCAACTAATGAATCCCATGTGCTTCCCATCTTCACATTACCCTGTCTGTTGAACATCAATTGCATGACTTTATGGTCTCATTATATGGGTGTATTGTGAGGATCGTGAGTGTTGACTGTCTAAAATGGCCTTCTGCAAAATGATAAGTTATGTGGCATGTCAAGCTGTGCCAACTGTAATCAACAACCATTGCGGACGAAGCGACGACATTATCTACCAATTTTGTTACCATCTGTCCTGGCGTAAATTCTACGTTTCGGGCATAGTAGAATATATTAGGGGTATTCTATGATGAAGGGTGGTGATCATCAGTATCGACCAGAAGGTTTGGCCTTCCATCATTTTGATAAGAAATCCCAAGTATGCATCTTTAACACAGTAGGTTTGTCAGTAATGAGTGCAATAAAATCATTAACAACATGGTGCCTTGGTTGATAATACTAACTTAAAAGTGATAGTCTCCAGCTGAATTCTTGTTATTTTCTTAGTCATTGTATCGGTTAAATAAATGAATACGATATGTCTAAAGCAAGTATCTTGCTTTGATCATTTAGCATGTTAGGAATATATTAATGTGTCATTGCTAGGTTCATTGTTACCAATAACACTAGGGTTGAAATGCGTTTATAATTAAATGCATTCTGGTGGAAATTACAAGTAATATGGAAGTTTTAGGGTAACGTATTTTTACCATTATATTGGGTTGCTGGGTTTAATGAAAACAGAGCAGTAATTTATAATGGAGTGTTTGCTATTGATTGATTATTTATTTATGACTTACTCTGTATAATACCCAGGAACAAAGAAAAAGATGCAAAGTCCTGCCAGCTTTCACATATAATCCTATGGATATCTGGAGTTGCACACAAACCCCTTCCAACAGCTGATGCAGTTGTTGGAAAGGCAATAAAGGTACTAAGTACTCTCTGTAATTTTTGTAAGGAGTGACCCTTCAACAATTATTCACTTGTCATTTTTTTTTTGGCCTTTTTCAATGAAAAGGCAAGCTCAATGATGGCGTGCATATTTTGTTAGGAGGTGACACATGAACTCAATACTGCATGGGACAAAACTTTCAGGTGAAGTATTTAATCAAACACAACACTTGATAGAACAAGGAAAGTTGAGTACTGATGGAGAATTTGTAGCCAACATTGTAGAATAGATAATCCTACTTGCTTCTTTGTCAAGTGTAGATCTTGTTCTTGAGTTGTGTAGAATCATGTTATCGGAGGCTAATGTTGTGATCTGCTGCCTCCTATGTCTAATGATGCATGATATTTAATGTCCAAGTTATTTGATGTGATTCTAAAAGGTTGAAGATGGAATGACAGGTATCAAGAAAATTTGCCAAAACCGAAATTCATAACACCACAATCAGGTTGTCCCATTGTCCAACTCCCTGGCATGTGCTGTAATGATAAAAAATACAGCATAAGAGGTATACATGCAGTATGTCGAACGTCCATACCAATCCTCCAAAAACTATGGTGTAATGCACTGCCATTAGGTATTTCTTATCAATCCAATAAACTCAATCCAAGTAAATGAGATAAATGAAATTGTGGACACATTAATTGGATAATTTTATATATGGCCATGATATATTAGACTGTAATTCAGAATAGCATATTTTGCCACCTAGGCAACATAACACCTCCAAGTCATCTGATTTACATGAAGTATACAAAGTAACAAGCACATGGTTCTAAGCTACCCGGCTTAAGCACAAAAAATAGACTACTCATATCACTTATTCACCTCATTATTTTCCATTGAGAAGAAATGTTATGATATTATCAAACTTATGTGGCAGCTTGACAATATCAATGCCTAAATTGTCCAATGAATAAAAGATTGAAGTATTACCTATGTGTTGTTGCAATGCCTATCAAGGGGGGTATATAGATGGACAAATCAATGCAAAAAATGGCAAAATTAATGATATCTTATTTTTGATTCTATATGAATGGTGCAGCTTTGTAAAAGCTATTCTTAAAATTTAATGCATTTGAGGAAGTTTCAGGTTTGGAACGATATCCAGTTCAGATTCCAGAGGGTCATACTATGCTAGTTATACAATTGCATAGGAATAAGCTAACACCTGTACTCAAAGTTGACACATATCTGAACTTTAAGCTGACACCTGTATTGAGAAATAATCAGCCACTTGTATATAATTATTGCAAGCCTGTAATTTAATAGGAAAAATCTGAACCTGCCACTTGTAATACAGCTGACACCTGTATTACTATATCAACAATAATATGCCACTTGCCATATATGGATTTACTTGCTGTAAGATTATAACAAATATTCTGATACTAAGTTAAACCTATGCAGAACTATGGGCAGAAAAATAGCTAACTAAACCATAAGTAAATGTTGACCAAGGAAATGAAGAAGTCTTGCATGAAATCAGCGAGGGACTTCCAAGTTCTTTGATGTTATATAGTTTAAAGGCACATAACATCAGATGCATTTAAAAATATATGACAAAAAAAGTGGGCGGGAACATACCAAAAAAGAGGCGGGGTGCACTAGGTTTTCTATTGTCAACTCATAGGCCTTATCTCCTAGTGTCTGCTGCCAACACCTAGGAGCCCGTACCCTATTGATTCAAAAAGCTATTTTTCGTAACTTGTTGGCTTAGATTGCTCACATAACAGAAAAGGGCACCAGTTGTTTCTGAGAGAGGAGCAAAACCCAGAGACAAAGCAGCCTACAAAGTCTGATAGTTGAGATTTTGAAAAAATCAGACTGCATAAGGTTTCGGACACAGCAGGTGATCATCCAAGAAGAGAGAGGAGCAGATTCTCCTACCTTCATCCACGAAGACCTTGGGTTAACTCTCTCTCATCTCCTCTTCTTTGCCTCACAGTTTTTCTCACTTGTGCATCATATCTCAAAGCACATGTTCTGGGGATGTAAACCTTATTGTAATATATATGTGTATGTAAAGAGGCAATAAAAGTTTTGCATGTAAGTAATGCATGCAACTGCCAGAAGGGTACTTACAGATTGATATATATGTCCTTAGATGTGTAAGGAAGAAGCATTCCAGTAAAATATTAAAGGCATGCTATTGTTTCCCCCGTAGTTGTCACCCCTAGACACTAAACTGTTGTCTGTTGGTTGATACTCCCATTTGTAGTGAGACAAATGGGAGTAATGCATGCTTGAATACTCTATATGTAAAAGAGATCAACATTTTTGTCACATTTATATATTTGCAAAGTATGCAGAGGGGTTTTATTGTTTCTAGGAGACCAATTTCTAAACATATATGTATTGTAACCACATATATGTAAAGGTAAGATTACTAACCACATTTTTCCTATTCTTATATACGGATTGGAAAAAGACATTAATAAGTATGACAAGTTTGTTTTGCAGTTTGTAGTATTCACAAATAGACTGCACTCACTCTCATATATCTATCTGAGTGAAACAGACAAAAAGTCAAATGATACCAATTTCTAGCTTCTTACACTAGGGTTATACATGTGTGAAACTACAATTAGCAAAACAATATTGTCATACTAATTTTTCATGCAGCCATATGTAGACTGAATTGTGGGTTTGGTGTATGAGTTTGTAGCTCTCCACGTAAGCCACATAAATGACAATATCATTTATTTGTTTTCAAGATTTTTACCAAGTACACTGGGTAGGTAGAAATGCATGCAGCTGCAGATCTTTAAGCACTTTAGTTTCAATATTGACTTCAGAAATTGTAATTAGGGTACAAGGGGAGTAATTTACACTAGGGGTTGAAAATTTATCTTTGGGGCATTTGCACAAGGTAATTTGTGGTTGTTTGTAGCTTAGGGGTTGTACTATCAATCTCATGTTGATATCTACGTTTGTGAGTGGGATCACCGATGGGGACTAGGGTAGAATGCTTATTACTCTAGGCTAATAATAGTTTCAATTTTATCAACACATATCTGTAATTGGTTTCAGATTAGTAACTTTTTCCCATTCAAGCAATATATAGGCAGTATGTTCGTTTATTTTTTATTGTGGAAGTTTAACATGTCCTCTGTGTGTGTGCATTAGTAGGATTGACATTTAAAAAACTAAGGTCATGGTAAGATGGGTAAGAGGAAGGCTCCCTGGCCGATATGGACATGGGGACCACGTATCCCGACTTCATCATGGGCCACCACTGCTACGTGATACAACACAAGATGACATGGTTGGTGATTCCACTCAACCTCCAAATGTGGCTGTAGAGGAAGCCAAGGATGATGCAAATCCGGATAGTAGGAATGTAACTAATGCATGTAAGTTGAAAAAAAATTATTCCTTAAACAGTTTGTACTGTTTGTTTTACTTAAGATATCTATTAGCTTTCAACTGGTGTTGAGTTAATGTTATTGGTGCATAGAAGGAACTGATGTACCTTCCCAGAAACGTGGTCGAGGACCAGCAAAAGACACATTGTTTGAGAGAGTCAGAAAATTTGGTCATATACCCCTGAATATTAAGGATGGACAAAGTGGTCCATCGTGCAAAAATTACAACTTATTTTCTGGACGGGTGACCACAATCGTGAGACTTCATGCTAACATGATCCATGCAAGCTGGAAAGCTGTGCCAAAAGAGGAGAAAGAAGAGCTAATCAACCGTGTTAAGGTAAGACAATGCAAGAGTGTAGGTAATGTCACATATGTACTATTTTGTTGTAAATATTAATATACATCCTACCAGCTCTTAGTGTCAACTGAAATAGTTGTTAGTGAAGGTGGCATTGACTATTTGGTGGTTATCGTAGGATGATTTTAAATTGGATTGGACACAAAGTTCGCATCGTCAGTATGTGAGAAACGCAGTCGCCAGGAAATATAATGCATTTCACTATTTATTGCGAAAGCAATACATAAGGTATGGGTCGATAGAAGCGGCACTTTCTGGCGGGACATCGTGGGTGGAGAAGCCGGTATGGGAACATCTATGTCGGATGTGGTCAAGTGAAGAATTCGAGGTATATCCTCATTGTCATACTAGTTACAACGCAATAGCAAGTGATTTAGCAAATAGGAAATCTGCATTATATATTAATAATTTTTTGGAATGACACAACATCAATTGAATTGGTTATTGGGTGCTAGTGTAGTGTATAAATGTTTGGCGAGATGTTAGGCTGGAACTCCGTTTCTGTCATGCTTGCATACTGGTTGGGTTACATGATTGAAAATGGATGAGTGTGTTAAACATACACTCATTTCACAAAATTCTGTCTCAATAATGTAATTCAGCATGATAGAGAGATAATCAGACGAGGAGTTTATACTAAATATGTATTGCTACTGAGTTACAACTTGCATAACCTCTTAAAACAAAGTAGAATATCTAGGAGAGTCTGCTCCTAGTCATCTGTCATTGCCATGCCCTCTGCTGTCAATGATAGATTGGATTTGTAGCATTTTGTTGGCAAAAACTAGAGGTAAATCTTGTTCAACAATGACACGTGGTGCTGCATGGTTTATTAATTAGATAATACAAACCAGTATTTTGTGTTAAACAAAGAAAACTGTTAACAATTAATGACATAAGGCATGTAGAAATTCTTAACAAATACTCAATATTTGTTACATAATTAAAATATTGAGTGTTGACAGTAGTGTGCATGGTTAAGATAGATACAATAGGGTGTTCCTATGTTTTCGATAGGGTAGAAAATTTGCAGGTTAAAGCCCAGGTCAGTAGTTATAAATACTTAGCAATATATTAGTAGAGGAAAAAATAACCCAGTGAATTTTCCATTTAAAACAAGTTGCTATATAATATTTTAATTATATAGATCTTAATACTTTAACCCTCAATATTATACAAAAAATGTCAAAGAGAAATCAAAGAAACAGGCAGAAACAAAATGTGAAGCATACAGGAGGGAGAAAGCCATTCGTACGAATATTGGAGGAAATGGTTAGTCTAGTTGATTTTTCTAATTCAACTAACACCACATATGCTTTCTTGGCTAAAAATATAGGCATATCTTACAAATGTGTTGATGGTTGCATAATGAAGAAGACCCGAACTTGATACAGTTTTACAAAGAAGTGCATTGGTCAAGAAAGAAGGGTTGTTTTATAACTGGCCTAGCAGAACAAAACTACGTAAGTCAAATTTTGTTCCTGTTGAGTCCAGTCTGTTAAGGTTAGTCCCCCTGTTTACATGCATTAATGGTGTTTTCCTATCCCTATCAATGGATGTAGAAACTAATGCTTGAGCGATTAGATGAGACTGAGGTGAATGCAGAAAACAACAATGAGAAGTGCAATGCAGCATTCAAGGAGGTTTTAGGATATAAAGCAGGTTATGTAACAGGACTTGGACACTCTGTTATTCCTGAAGCTTCAATAGCATTGCACAAGAATAGGGACTATGTTAGGATTGTTGAAGAGAATGAAAGGAACAAGAATGAAGCAATTGTGTACAAGAGCCAGCTAGAGGTACTAAGAGATGAGTTGCATACTTTCAAGAATCTATTTAAAGACTACCAGAGTACGATGAACAATCGTGTAGCTGACCTGAAATGCAATCGAAGAGAGTCTCATCAGGAGACTCGCATGGATGCCTAGGCATCCTTATATATATATATATATATATAT
>QGSO01000303.1:721832-946480 GCA_011037825.1 Carya cathayensis
TTCCTAAATTTCCATATAAAATATAATAAACTATTCAACTTTTTCTTAACTTTTTCAAATTTTAAAAAAATAATAATATTAAAAGAATATTATCTTAAAACTCAAAATTCTTATCCGAGAATTCTTAGTGGCCAAGTTTTTTTATTTTCTCAAGAAACTAAATAAATAAGGGGTATGCATAGCATCTAAGTCAGTAATTTCAACAAATAATAAATGGGAATTACCTTGTTATGCTCAGAACTAGCTACATCAAGACACCTAAATATAACAGAAGATCCGATTGGATGTATCATCAACATATAGAATCCATTGCCAGTGCAGATAGCTGTATTCATATCAGAAACCAAGCCTGTCTTTCCAAGCACTTTGATAAGCTTCCGAACTGATTTTATGCTGCCCAAACGATGAAATTTGCATGACAATCAATACCGCAAAATGACAAGCACAAAAGATAGAGATGCTGCCACTTAAAGAAAAAACAAGTTAAAGATGAAGGGTAAATTACCCATATGGATTAAGAGATGCCTTGATAAGTGATTCAGGCTGCGAAACTATCTTGGCTACAATCTGCCGCAACTCACAGACATCGGCTGACTCAATTAGCTTATTAAAGACGGGCTGCTTATCGGCGTCATTCATCAACTTGAATACCCTTCCCTCTCGATTAACGGTCTCTCCCCGGCCTCTAATTTGTAACCCTTGAATACATGCATTCCATCTAGCACGGGTAATTCGGCCGGCTGCTGCTGCTGAATCTAAATCAGTAGCTGCTTCTCTCAGGGTCTCTCTCCATTCAATATCTGACACTAGACTAGTTGCTGCATTCAATCTAGTAGGGCTATTTCGGAAGGCTGCTGCTGCTGCATCTAAATCAGTATTTGCTAATGTTTCTCTGAGATCTTCAACATTAAGATCATAGCTTTGTTGATTGTTCGTAGTACCATTCCAATCATCCAGAAAATTTCCTGCATATAATAATACATATATCACGCATACAAACATACATAATATAGACGTTTTAAAAACACATAAAAACATAGCTATTGCATGTAGACATGATACCAATACCTCCATTGTCGGGAAGATTTGTTCCCCAGATGCCACCTAGTTCGTTATCGAGATTAATATTATTTCTATCTTTATCATCTGCAACTATAATATTAGCATTTTTCTCCATGATATTTCTTGAGCGAAACGTACGAAACAAGAACGGCAATAAGAAGAAGACTCGAAGGTGGGGAAGAGTTGTTCGGAAAAAACAAACGCAGCTTTCTGCCATATTTATAATAATTCTTGCACAAGGAGCGGACTTGAACTAGTATAGTAGGACTAGGATCAGCAGTGCAAGAGCCTCCTTAAACAAGGAGAGGACTTGCCAGTTGCCTCCTTGAACAAGGAGAGGACTTCAACAAACAATTAAATAATTACAAGGTTTCCTAATACAATCCATACTACTACCCTGCCTACCTTTTCGCTTTTCTTTTTTCTTTTTTTTTTCAGAGAGAGGATTTTACTTAGAAAGTAGAAGATTTTCAAAAATTAGGAAATATATATATATAGGGAATGTTGAGAATTTGAGTGAGGATATATAAATGATTATTCTTTTTAAAATAGAAAAAAAAAGAAACTTAAAATCGTAATTTTGAGAGTTGGTTTCCTTGTTGGAATAAAATGCTTTTATTTTTATATGAATTTATTATTTTAAATCCTACTCGGTTCCTTATTCTTTTCTTCAAAGAAGAAGAAGAACAAAAGGAAAGTCATACGTACAGAAAGTACGTAGAAATATCCTACTCGGATCAGACTTGCGAAAAATGGAATGTCGCATTTATTTTAATTTTTATTATGAATAATAATAGATACAGTCTTAATATTTTATTATCTCTTAACAGTTATATGTCCATTGTCCACTAATACAATATTTTATTAGAATTTCAATTTAGTACCTCTTAAGTTGAAACTTAAATTAAATTGTGCCTTATCTTTTGTAAAATATGATTGTTAGAATGAATCATTGTAATTTAATTAGGACATTTAGATTTAGGGAAGAGATAAATACAGTATATAAATCTTGTTGTTGCCCATTTACACGTAAATAGGTAACAACCTTTATACACATAAGACCTAAAATCTTTTTCAACTCAACACTTATTTACACGTGAAACTTATAACTTTTTTTAACTTTTTATAAATATATTTAAATTACCTTAACATCTAAATATATCTAAATTCATTTTAAGTGGACTTTACAAAACTCACTCTACTATCTTAACTTACCACTATTTATAAAAACCAAACTCATCTCAACATCTAAACGCGGTTAATTTTCTCAATTTCGGTCTTAGAATTTGGATAGGAGTTTTAAATCTTAATCCATTAATTCGACACAAGTCTTTGCACTTCGGTGAAATTCTAGTAAGGAACCAAGTAATTCTTTTCATTCAAATTTCTTGTAATTTGGAACATTTTATTTATTTTTTAATTTTTTAATTTTTTAAATATGCAGACTTCAACAATCTAAATATTACAAAATATTACACTATCGTTGAAATTCAAAATTACTGTTGCTTTGCTGTATCAGTTCTTTCATTTAGTGAACCAGACATGAGCAGCCAGGTTTAGGAGGCTAATTTTCAGAATGTCAATGATCTGATACGAATTTTGGGCCTCTAAAATTTTTTTAATATATTTATGATAAGGATATTTATGGGTACACAGCCTACTCAATGCCAACGAAGACATTATCCACCCAAACCAGAGGCTGATGATCTTAGTCTAGATTGCCACCCAAATCAGCAAATTGACGTTCCTTTCTGAAAGCATACACTGGGGATTTTTTCTCATAACTGTAAGTTTGTAAACAGCCCTTTGAACCCCATAATTCTACCGAGAGAATCGAAGCTCAGAAAGCTCCACAACTTACAAGAGAAGTGAAGAGGTTTTTGGGACAACAGTTCAAAAAAATGGAAAAGAAGTTGGTAAAAGCTGTTTTAATTCAAATATCATGTACATACACTGACATGGTCAATGCTTGCTTCACTTTGAGCCATAGGTTAAATGTGGAAAAATAAATGACCCAGAAATATATGGAAAATATGATCGTACAATACAATTCAGATAATTGCGAAATTGAAAGGAGGTAGAAAGGAAAGGAGAGAAACCGCCGGGGGGGGGGGTGGTGGTGGTGGTGGTGGGGGGGTGTGTAACGCACCGATAAGATATGGTTCAAGGCCTGGCAACACATACAGCTGACAGCTGATGAGAGTAAGCCATTTACAGCATATCAAATAGCACGAATCAACCCAGAAAACCAATTAAACATTGGCATATCAGTAAATCTGTGTAAATCAATGCACCGAAAAGTCCTTAGATTTGTTAAAAGGAACCGAAACAATTCACCCAGCTGCAGGGTGGCAGTATCAAAGCTTTCAGTCTCTGGTTTTTCCTACAGTCAATGTAATTGTAACATCATGCAGACTTGTCCAAAAATTAATCTATGCCCGCGGATAATTCTTTTTTGTTTTCTCTGTCCTGCAACACTAACAAATGAACAAGAATCAATCAACCATCACCCAGAGTAAGAGGTGCTGATACATTAAAGGAGTTAAGTGTTGACCAAGTCAAGAAAAGCCATTGGCTGGTACGAATCATTCTCAAGAAATGTGCTCTGAAAGTTAGACTTCAAGGAAAATGAATTTTATGAAGATTTATGAGAAATCTTGTGTGATTAACATAATAGCGTGAGCCAATTAAAGAACCATACAGCTATCAATGGGTGGTTTGTAATATATTTTTGCAATCGAATTGAAGACAACAATATGAAAGCTTAACTATTACAATAACAACCATGCAACTAGTTCTGGATACATGCTCTGAACTCCATAAAGGAATGTTGCCAAACTGAGCTATTGTCATCATTACGCTAATTCAATGCAAAAACTTTCTGAAAACTCATAAAATGTCATGCCCCTTCGATGAACTCAAATGCACATGCTTCACTTCTCCTGGGCTTCCAATCCCTCAGATTTGGAAGGATGGGACCATTTATCTATGTATTCAAAGGTTTCCATGAGCATGATTAAGCATTAGACTTTACCCTTACAAAAATGAATCCATTTGAAGTTTTAAATTTTAACACTCTAACCTGTCAATTCTTTCATTGATGGAAACCGTGTCTAAATGTTATATACATGTTCTGCGAGACCATTTTTGATCTTCTGCAACTGTCTCAATAGTAGGGATAAGAATCTATTTGATTGTTCTAAAGCCAATCTATTTGATGGTTATCACTATGTGAGGGCCAATAAAAAATTGACAATAATTTTGTTAACTTACATTTCTACAATCAAGAACCTGTTAAGAAAAGCTAAGAAAACATCATTTGTGCACATGACCAAGTAAAAGGTTCCCTCTCTTCGATAGCCAATGACAGACGATTGTCCTGAAATGTGATACCAAAAAAATATTGAAGTAGATAATCTCATAAAAAAAACAAAAAACAAAAACGACCAAGAATTTTTTTTTTTATAAGTACAAAAACAACCAATAATGCATCATAAAAATAACTATTGGTCTAAGAATATCAAACAGTTAATAGCCATTACCATTCTAGCAACTTCGTTTATATTCACCTTTAACATTAATAGGTCATACAACTTTTGGTTCATCATTGCTTATCAGCTGCAGCTCTCCACGAGGTAGCTTCTGTTCCACTGGAGTAAATCTACTATGCTTAGAAACAAAATCATGGAAAACAAAAGGTATTGGCTATGCATAGAGACAAATTCACAGAAAGCAAAAGGTGTTGTTGAAAACTGTATACGCAAGTCTTTAATATAGTTGCAAGCAAAAATAATTATATAGATTATCCTATACCTTCTGTGGTACTTCTGTGGTCTTGATCGCTAGCCTCTCTTGTAGCAGAATTTGCAGAATTGTTGAATGTGCGAGCAAGACGCTTGACACGATTCAAACGTAAACTTTGTGGCGATATAACAGAATCAGAACGTCCAACTTGCAAACCTATAATATGGAGAAGCAACTCTATGTAAGTTCTTTTCCAATCCAATTAATAATCCACCTTCAGATAATCAATAAACGAGCATCACAATATAACATTTTCTCCAATGTTTTTTAAAAAATATTTACCATAAATTATGAGCACACAAACCTAATTTTCTTAGGATTATCAATACCAATATGTAAAATTAAATAATATAACTTACAGTTACTAGCAACATCCTGTTTGGTTATGACTGCCTCTACCATTTGGTGGTTGCCACCGAGCTCACCCATAGAATTATTCAATGATCTTGCAAGATGTCTTATATGACTTAGCCGCAGCCTTCTTGGAAAATTAGTTCCTTTGTGGGCTAGAGCTTCCAAACCTACAGAAGTAGTTGTGGAAGTATTGTGAATATGCAATCGGTTTCATGCAGAAGCAACGCCTATACTTGTATCTTTCCAAGGACTAATCATATCCTAAAGTCACACATAAATACTTACCCTCGGACTCTTTGCAGTCAACAGTTAGGTTTTCTTCATCTTTATTAGTTTCAACATGAGCGACACCATTGCACTTGACACTCAGTCCCGAAAGAGAAGTTACTGCTTGATGTTCATCGCTGGTGATTGTTTCACCTCTACTCACCATGCCCGCTTGTCCAGTTTGAGAACCTGACCTTGCACTTTCAGCTCTTAGTCTTCTCAATTGATAGTTTCTACGACGCCTGGCAAGATGTTTCTCCCTCTGCTCAACCGTCATTGACTGTCTTCTTTGCCTGTCCCGCATCCGGCGCCTTTCTCTTTCCTGCTCCCGTTGCATTCTGCGCAGCTCTGACCTTTCTGATACCTCTTCCATACCCAGACTTGAAAACTTAAGAAGTTTCACAAATTCGCCTCACATTCAGCTCCCTATTCTGAGTTCACCCCCCAAAACACACACACACAATACACAAAGAGAATGAGTATTTCCCAAATCCGTCTGAACCTTCAAAATTCAACAGCTCCAACGCCAAACAGATAAGTAACAAGCGTGGCAAAAACCTTAAGCATACCCAAAATTATGGTGATCCAAAACACAAATACATAATTACAGAATTTTTATTTGTCTATCAACTTCCAAATTCGAAAAAGAAAATAATCACTGAACCCAATTGACCTTAACCATATTTCAAGCAAACAAAGCCATCTCCCATTAACATAACCACAAACTGAACACAGCATTCCTAGATAAACATCAAACAAAAAAAAACAGTTTTAAATGTCAAGAAGTGTAATTATATCCGCTTCATTTTCTCAAAGATAATAATCAAAAGGAATAATTTTTTATCGATAAAAAGCAACAAAATACCTACCAACGATTCAACAAGTTCCAAGTTCTGGCCTTTCGCCCCCGAACCCCATTTACAACACTAATAAAAAAGATAAACGAAACCCAAAAATAATCTTTAAACAAATTAAAGGGACATTTTGTTTGTTGAAAATTTGATCAAGTAAAAAGACAAAGGCTGCAGCTTAAGAATTATTCTGTTTTACAAAACAGATAATTTGGGGGGATCGAAAAGAGAATCGAGCTATTGTACCTCCGACTTCTCCGACTGTGGCCTTTGGTAGTCGGCGACCGAGCAATTTGCATCGTCATATGAATCTCATTGAACAGAGCCTGTACGTTTCGCGGACCTTTTGTAACCGATTCATCAGCTATTTTCGCCTAATCAGGGATCGACACCTAATTTTGCGTCTGATTAGAGGGGAGAATTTCGTGAAATGCCAATTTAAGTGCGTTTCATTTCATTGGCGAACAATAAAAACGAGTTCTTTAACTTTATCCACATTACTGTCCTACTGAAAGTTCGAAACGTATCAAAAATACGTTTTTTTCCCCTGGATTCGGTCCTTTCCTAGTTTCCTTTTGGGCAAAAATAAAAGGGAATGCAAAATATTTAGGATGGAATATCGTCGGAGAAACTCAGAATAAAGGGGTATTGTTCGAAAATGATCCAAATTCTAAAATGCTATAGATAATATATAAGAAAAATGCTTGTCTGCTCCTAAGTTTTCTCTACCAATATGTAAAAGTCTGTAATATGAAGCTGAAATTCCTAAAACATCCTTCGTCCATGAGATTTCTCTACCTTTTGTTTGTGTAATTATGCCCCCCAAAAAATGGTCCTTCATATAGTAGAAATATGCATATTGGGTCCTAATTGGTGCGAGGATGCGACATCACTGACTTATATATATATATATATGTTTTTTTGAAGAATACTGACTTTTATAAATTGATTCAGGTAGGTTGTTTTTAACTTTACTTGTTATTTGGTGACTTGGTTTTGGGTGGTTTTAAGGATATTTTGTTGTATATTTTTTTTTATTGCACTGAATATCGGAACAGCATCGCCGCATAGATCCTAGGTAAGGATTTTTTCATAAGGACACTTCGGATAATTTAAGGAAAAATTAAAATTTTTCAGCCTGATGACTCTCAAAAATTGTTTGCACTAAATGAGATTCGAAATTTAGACTTTAGAAGGAGGATACTACCAAAATCAAGACATTTACTACTTGAGACAAGCACATGATTTTGCTGTATATTATTTGTGCCATATAAAGGAAATTTTGATTAGTGTCACCTGTTGGTGATGGAAGATCCAAGAAAAGAGTGATAATGCCATGTCTCATTGGGTCCGAGACTCCGAGTCATGATAATATTAATTCTCTCTTGGTTGTGCAGAGACTTGATCATGGGGGGTCATAAGTAGGGGGAAAGGATGCGAGGCGGAGTGTTTTGAATGGAAATGCTTCTAGCTTGATTTTGGAAAACGGCCCATTTGGTGTAGTGTTTGACATTTATGTGAATTTTTCAAACCTTTTAAATCTTTAATGAGTGGGACAATATTTTGACTTCAATTATTAAAGGAGTCTTCTTCTAAAATGATATGATTTCACTAAAATGATATGATTTCATCCCAAGGTATTTACTTTCACCTAGAGTTGATTCATCATCCGACTTGACTTTTGCACTGACGTGAATAAATTAGAGGGTATGGAGCATGTGATGGAGAATAAAAATACACGTTCATACTATAATGTTAACTTAACCAGGCCTCTCAAAAGCGGTGTTCGATTGAAACATGATCCGGAAGTTTTCACTTTATATAGCGGATCCTTTTTGCCTTATTCCAAAACATTCTTACCCTGCCAAAAAAGCGTGCTAGATGAGCTGAAAAGTTTTAGATTGCTCTTGTACTTGTAGACCTGGTTCAAATGACATGGTGAAAGGCATCCTCTAATGGAGGCTGCCTGGGATCATAAAGCTTATCTGACCAAGCTGATTCCGTGCTCCTAAAAACATGAGACTCGGCATATCAGTGATGTTGGTTATGGTCGTGGAATGCTACCATTTTGGAACAGTTAGTATATGCTTGGTCTGTTTGAGCTCAGGCAGCTGATTTAGAGAAGGGATACAATGGTTTCTCCGGCATGAACTCACTGGTCGAAGTAGGGAAACGTCTCTACAATTAACTCAATTTATTATCTACGCACTAAAGCCACAAGCTAAATGTAGACCTGTCGCTATGGCAGCCCAAAGGGAAGAACACGTGAAGTGCAGTATAATGAGACATATTTTCTTTCAGTTTTAGCGGACTTGTACAATGAATTCAGAGAGATTCAGCTTTATGCCCTAAAATGGGTGTTCTTGGAAGAGTGCTACTCTCGATTCTATAAAACTACACAAACTACTCTCTCGTGCTACAGAAGTCAAGAAAAGAGAGAATGAAGATTTACATGATTTTTCAGAGCAATCATTATTACCACCAGGCAGAGGAGGTAACCATAGGTCTGTTCTTCCAACCAAGGTAGAGAGCCCCACCGCTCTCCGCGAGTCTATAATTCTCATTATAGTTCCCAAGTAGATCTATAACAGTATTAGCCACAGAAGAACTCAATGGGTATGGAGTGAAACCCGCCATTGAAAGTCTTGACCTCCATTTTCCCAGAAGTTCGTGACGCTCCACTCTCTCAGCATCCTCACAAGCTACCATATTTACTATGTCACGAGCCACACAGTTCTCTTCTGCGCGGATCCGCCGCTTGTCATGTCTTGGGTACTGAGCAGCATCAATCGATTCAAACATGGCTGTATAATATTCCATTGTCTCTTTGAACCTTGGGAAAAATGGGGAAGTGTTGGTGTTGGACTCTTGCTCAATAAGAGTCACAACCTTGGGTGACAAACTTTTGACCAGCCTCAAGAGTCTGTCCCTGTGATTCTGTGTGCTCACACTCTCGTCTGGCATGTGGTGCAACACGTATGGGAAATTAACAGCCAGGGCTTCCCCAGGTCGAACACTCAGATTTTCTAGCTCAACCTCACAACCGGACATGGGAGCAGCATGAAACTCAAGTGGTACTTGGCACGACTTAGCAAATGCTAACAGCTTCTGCCCTACAATATTAAGTCCCCCACCTCGAGCATGAGCTGATTGGGAATCATCAACACCTGTGATGCGGAGGGCAAGGGGAGGCCCACCAGGCCGACGTTCAAGCGCCTTGATGAGGAGCATCCACTGACTGCCCTGTGCAATCTGGAAATCAATGATGTGGATTCTGCGCTCATTTGCCATAACTTCCCCAACGACAGCATTTGCAGACATGTAAGCAAACTTCCAGTAGGGGCAAATCTCATAGAGGATAGACATGTATGACATTAGTTCTGAGCTCGTTGGTTCCTCGCACTTCAAGGATTTGTAGATTACACTCCCTGAGCGTTCTAACCTTGCCCTAAGCCCTTCCAACATGTAAGCACCCAAACGTTGGATAGGATCTCCAGACACAGATACCTTCTTCTCCAGCACTTTCATTAGAGCAACCGCCGTTGATACATCATTATTGGATACTGCTTCTGCACAGCAAATGAGCACCTCCCTCAAGTCTAACCTGGGGATCATTTCAACCAATTGATCCAAATCCCACCTTGATGTGGAAGTGACTTGGTGGATTCCACTAACAAGAGAGTTATAGCAGCTGTCGCCAATATCTGGTTCAGAACCCAGCAAAACAGTTTCGATTTCCCGGAGCTTGTGCCTCATTTCATTGCCGTTATCAGCAACAGAAGAGCCACTTGCTGGCGACCCATAGTTGTTTTCAGGAGAACGATGTGGATCAGACATATATGACTGAGAAACTTGGGGGGAAAAGGGACTTCTATTGGACAAGCCACTAGAAATAGACGGGGAATCACAGACAATGTAACCATCAGTAGCTGGAGATGACTCCAAGGTGAAGTATTGTTCGGGTTCAAAGGAAACACTTGTTCCTTGGTTGCCCATATCGGTGGAGACATTGTTTTCTAAAATCTGGAAATGAGACAAACAATAGGGATCTTGCAAAGGCTGATGGTACAACCCTTGGAAACTGGCTGAACTATGGTGCTCCTGGGATGTTTGCATCTGTAAATAATATGTCACCGACTTATACAAGAAACAAATGTAAGATTGCTGGTGGCACTATAAGTGTTTCCAGGACTTGGTTATATCAGTCATTCATCAAAACATGACAGTCACAGAATACATGGCAAGACTTGATAAACAGGTAGATGATTTGCTTGTCAGGAACAGCCTCAGTCATGGAATACTTCTGCTAGAGCAAGAGGTAAATTTTCATACGATATTATCTGCCAAAGAGGAAATTGATTAAACATGAATGCAACATCAATATTGAAGGAAAAAAGAACCAAGAAAGCTGTTCAAGAAAAAAGTAATCAAGGATCAAAAGAAGGGTAACATACAGAAAATGATGAAACCAGTAAGCAATCAAGTCAATAAGCTATTTTTTTTCTTTCCTTTTTCTTTTTTTTCTTTTTCTTTTTCTTTTTTTTGACAAGAAACAAATCAACCAACTATTGTGCTGAAAAGCAGTTAAAAAGGAGCAAATCACCCAAGGGCAATGATTCAAAAAAAGGAGATGGCAGTTTTATTTACTGTAAAATATTAAAGAGTAAATGATGTACTACCCAGACAAGGGGAACATTTGGGTAGATGAAATTTGTATCTGCTGTGCATGCAACAGATGTTAACACCAAATCATGGACATCTGGTTTGAGTTACTGAAAAGTCTTAATACTGACTCAAACGCAATATCCAGGTGCTTTTGTTATAAAGCATGTAGCACATAGCTCTCTTTTGTTCTGTCTATTAATTTGATAAAGCTTTGAAAAATAAAAGGCCCACAACAATTAATATCGTTTGTGAAGTCACTCAAACAGCTGCATTAGACAAAAATGTATAATCACCGCTTATGCAATACAGGAGACAATTATAGAGACTAAAAAATATGAATAAATTAAGAACAAAAAGTACAAGATTAAAATTCAACTTTATGTTGATCATGAGTGATAAATTGTTGTAATCGAAAGAAGGGAGGAAAATTTGTAACACCCAGTTGTGATTTAAGATATGAGATATACAGTTTCTATGACCCTGCAGCAGAGTCACCACCTCTGTCACCTCGGCCTCCGCCCTTATGCTTGTTCTTAGACTTCTTATGGCCAAAAGCCTCTCCAACAAAATTATACCTTGGACAGAAACTGGGCCAGCAATGAATACATTGCAACTGGGCCATTTGAATGCCAAGATAAATAAATGCTCTTGCACCATGAGCACTTGGCTCTCATTTCTGCTCAGACTCTATATGCCCTGGTTCAAGCCCTCCCTTGACTTTAAGTCCCATTGATGATCATGTATAATTTCCAGGCCAACCCCTTCCTAGAAGTTTAAGCAACCATTCATGATCATGGTTATTAAATCACGATGGTAGTAGGTTGTTTGACACTTTTGCTTCCAATCTTCATAAAAAGATACGATGGCAACTTACACCTCAAAGGCTTCACCTTGTTTCTTTTCTCTTCTTTTAATTTTGTGACTGGGTAGTCAAGTATTTGCTAGGAGTTGCTAAGAGCAACTAAACATTTGAGCAAAAGAAGTCGCCAATGAATATAGGTAATAGGATAAATACAATTGAGATTGACTTAGCTGGTGTAGATGATAGATGATAGACTGTCCCTAGAATGGGCAGAAAATTGAAAATCGATAACCCAAACTGAAGAAAAAGGGTAGAAAATGAATTTAGTTTTGTGGAACATCTCTCCAAAGAAGATAGTTTCTATGCACGAGACAGTTTCTGACACCTACTTAACAGAATATTATAAAACTTGTGGATCAGAAGATAAAGGGTCACAGGTTCTCCATAGAAATCTCCCATAACTAAGCCACAATCTACAACTGTGATAACTTCAAATCTGCCTTAAATCTTCAAACCGTAGTCACTAGTTTCCAACATATTACGCAAGTCTCCAATCACTTGATCTCACACATAAACAACACCTAAAACCTATATGTTTTACACCTATCTCAGTAACTTTGTAAGTTGAGAAGAAAACAATAGAATGACCAACTCCGATTAAATCTACTCCATTAACCTAACTATCAGATGAGCGTAAATGAAATATAACCTGTTTCAGCATACAATAAACAATGAATTGGGCGTCTGTGAGTGCATATATGTCGGTGAGTTCAAAAGTTTAATGCAAAAGAATAAGATCTCACATAGAAATCTCTATATACGTCTATTCTCCTTCCTATGAAAAACACACCTTTCACTTTTAATATAAAAGTAACCTTAAGAGTGAGGAAGTACAGATGAATTGAATAAAAAAGAACAGAAAGGGGGAAAAAACGACCTTGGATGACAAAGAACGGAAATCAGATATAACATCTAGGAAAAATTATGGGCCATACTTCCATCTCCAAGTTCAGAAGTTACCAAGTTTGAAAGATTGGAATTTGTTTTATTCGAGTCAAACAAAATGGATCCATTGCTAGATCCACCTCATTTGCGAACCAAAAAGTTTCAATTTTTCGCTAAGAAGCACATAACAATCTCAAAGCGATCAAAACCTCCTCAAAAGAGCAATCATGCTTTTCACACAGCCTAGAATTCCATGATAATATGTAAGATTAGCCATCACAGAATTTTCAATAAAGGAACAAAATTTTTTTCAAATTTCCACCAATCAATATATGAAAACAAATAAGGATGAGAACAAACGCAAATTAGATATTCAGACCGACAGAAAACGAGAGAAAGATCCACCTTTACAAATTCAAATACAAATCCACACACCCAAATCACGAAACATCAATAAAAACTGAAAAAAAGAAATCAATTCAAAGTCGGAAACAACAATAACCCACGCCCACAAAGACCCAAAAACGAACCATAAAAATCAGTAGTCAACCAATCGAAATACTTGAAAAATAACCCAAAAACCAACACCGAGACCAACACCAATATCAGATATTAATCACAAATCAAAGAGTATTTAGCAACTATCCATACCTTAGATATTAATCCCACACTCTCAGCTAAGCCTCTCGCTTTGTCTCTTACAGATCACTCAATTGACTCTTAACACCACAGAATGAGCCGCTATGTCGCCTCGTGTAAAAATAATAATGCATCTGGAGAGTTTATAGAAGGATTATAGAAACATCAGCATAACAAGTGCCCTCCACTGTTCTTCTAATGACAATATTGCCACCTCAGAAGGCCATGGGGCTTTGAATTTTAACCATGTTGTAAGCGAGTGATCTTTTGTTTATTTATTAACTTTATTCACAAGCCGCGGTTGCCGTATTCTGGCGAAATATTCTCCTGCTCGGTATGGTTGACCAGTGTACCTTGTAGACTTTCGAACACAAAAACGAACCTTCCTGGGGCAGTTAGCCTCCATCATGTTGTTTCTCAAATGCATTAATTTAATTATGAACTAGATTTGATATAACAATAAAGATCAACTAATATTTCTTAAGAAAAAAATAAAAATAAAACTAAGGATCCGTTTCAATATTAAAATATGGCCTCATTTGATTACATATATAAAATAAGATTATATGAAATGAGATTAGATGAAATGATCTAAACCAAACGAGACATACCCTAATATAATAATGAAATAACAATTAATAGTAATGAAATAGTTTGTGAATAATAATGAACAATTTATAAATAATAATGAAATAGTACGAAAACATTTTAATTACTAAATATACTCTAATACTAATGCTAAGAATTAAAAAGAAAATAATTTTTTCTTCTTCTTATCTAAATGGCTAGCCTCCTTCTAAACATCATTGCCAATGACAATGAAGATTAATCTTAGTTGATAGGCATGTATCAAGGATCCTACGTGGTACCTATTCAAAACTCACGTGGATTTGTGTGTCCCCGGGCCCTCTCATATTGACTGTTCAAAGTCTTCTACAATTTAGACCACTAATTGCAAAGGATCTATACATATGCACGGAGAATGCATAAGTTTTATTAGATTGATGCCTTTATTGTGATTATGAAACTTTAATTTCTAATGTAGACTTTTATAATGATTTGTCATAATCATATCAATTTCTCATTTCTTAAAACATGATATTAATGGTATTCTTATTTATGTAAATAACATTAAATATTACATCACATGTGCAAAGCCCCGAGTACTCAATTAAACAAATAAAAAATAAAAAAATAAAGAAATTTTTGTTGAAAACTTCCAATTTCTCTAATGGACCAATCAACCATAGTTTAAGCTAGCCTCACTTTCATTTGACCCTCGTGATTAATGTGATTAGTGCAATTAATGACATAATTTAATAGATGATTGACCCATAAGGCTGTAAAAAAAAATTGAATAACTTTTGTGAGCATTTTACTAATTAATTTAAATTATGTTTATTAATTAGTCATGAAGTTAAAAGATGAGTCGTACGTACGCTAGCTAGCTCGATCTTTTTGAAACGTTCTTACACTCAAACAACTCATTGCACCCCCAAATATTAAAAAGTCAAAGAGTATTACTTTAGGTGAGCGGACAAGATTTCTAAATAATATGGTCAAAATTAGGAAATATTTGAAGTATACCGTTATTCTAAAATATATCATGTATTTTCAATTCATTATTCTATACCACTAAATGCAACATGTGTTTAATAACTAAATAATATTTAAGGGAATCAATCATATTTTATTCTCCTAAATTATTAATTCTTTTGCACATATATATATATACACACATAAGACCTCCCCCAGCTTGTTATTTAAAGTTGATCATATTTTTATTTATAAAATTTTTATATATAATCAATTTTGTGTATTCTTTGTTCATTTCACTGATGTGATTGACTGCTTCATTTTTTTAATATAAAATAATTATTTTGACTAATCACATCATTAAAATGCATAAAAAATATACAAAAATAAACTGAGTTCGTTTACAATTATATTTCAATTTGCAGGATTTTTTTATGGGCATTAATTATCTTATTCCATTAATGACATGAGCTAGTAAAGTTTGCCGTTTGGTACTCGGTCGGGTTCAGCCACACAAATGGAAATTCTCCATAAAAATAAAAAGAAAAAGTTAATTCAAAACAGTAATTTAAAATAATTCTGAAAAGATATATATATATATATATATATATATATATATATATATCTATCCGATCGAGCCTTTTACGCCCTGATCATAATGTAGATCAAATCATCACGATATATATGGGATTAATTCACGTGATAGCCATGCATCATGCATACAAGCTGTTTCCACCAAACATCATCTTCCAATTCAAATCAAGTGCTTTTGTGCTGGCGAAAGGAAAAAAGAAAAAAGAAAAGGAGATATAGAATTTATGAGAATCTTGAGAGTTGAGACCGGCAGTGGTACTGTAGTAGTGTGCGACCTCCCCGGGACAGCGAAACCATGTGCCTGTTGGAAACACGGTTTCGTTTACTATTAACTTAAAAAAAAAAAAAAAAAAAAAGAGGCATTTTCGTAAATAAGTGAAGGTAGAGGGCATTTTGATAACCACAGCTTCTACCAGGAAGGTTGCCGTTCTCACATTCCCTGAAGTAGCAGCCTAACCTTTTCCAATTATGATGAAAATAATAATAAATTAAAAAAAAATTATTATGTGCGCGCGCTGACGTGGGAAACACTTCTCTTCTTCCACTCGGTATGGCAAGGAAAGGACAAGGGCAAAGGATTAGGTGCTCGACTACGGTATTCGGCGCGTTTCGATCGTACGACACGTTGAGACCACTCGCGCATCTCACTCAGAATCACCGACCACGAAATGCCAGACCGTGTACACGTCACCATTAATATATACATAATATTTATATATATAATTTTATAAACAAATAATAAAATTGCAGCATAAGTTAATATGAAAATTTAAAATTAAATAAAATATTATTTTTTAATATTATTATTTTAAATTAAAAAAATTAAATTATTTAATATATTTTATATAAAAATTTAATAAAATTATAATAATAAAATAAAATGAAATAAAACATTTTCATTATTTCAATTCGTACATTTTTTTCGTTTCTGCTTAATACGGACACGTGATAGACGTACGTTGATTTCTTGTACCGAAACTGCCGCCACATTGATTTCTTGTACCTAAACTGCCGCCTTTCTTGGTATGATTGAATTTCACGAAATTGTTTTTAACATAATATTATTTTAAGGAAGATGATAATCTTACAATTCTTTCACTATTATTTAATTACTTGCAGTATATATATTTTTTTAAGTATTTTTTAAATTTATTTAATTATAAAAAAATTTAAAAAATATATAATTTTATTAATAATCACTTTCTAAATTAATAAGTAAAATAAAATTTTTTAAAATATTAAAAATTTTAAAAAAATAATAAAATAGTAATAAGATTATCATTATTCTTGTTTTAAATAAAAAAGTATGTTTTAACTCAAAAATGAAAACATGATTTTATAAATTAAAGGGCATGCATCCAAATTCCAAAGCATTTCTCTCTTTCAAGATTTAAGAAGTTTTTTTTTTTTAAGTAAAGTAGACTTGCCAAGTTAGAATTGCTTTCCACTAAGTGATGGTTTGGAATGAGAGGTAAGATGATTTTATATAAAAGTTAAATATTGAGTAAAATATTATTTTTTAATATTATTATTATTTTAAAATTTAAAAGAATTAAATTATTTATTATATTTTATATAAAATTTTAAAAAATAATAATAATAAAATAAAATAAAATAAAAAATACGCAAACTCAAAAGCCTAATTTACAATTTTGACTGCTGCATTTGATTCCTCAGTTTATCTTATCTAATCATTATAATTTTATCAACTTCTAACATAAAATATAATAAATAATTTAATTTTTCTAAATTTTAAAATAATAATAATATTAAAAATAATATTTTATTTTCAACTTTTACGTCAACTCAACTCCAACTTACCATCAAATCGATCTTAAACAACGCAATACTGACCTTTCGTTTAAAGGACTCGTCCTATTACGTCTATCTTAGATTTCTCAGATTTGGCTTTTCACCACCAACACGGGTAGCATGATTTTGTATGTTTCGAGCGATACCTCTGTTTTCTTGATATATACTTTATAGGAGAATAATAATCCTACTGTGAAAATTCATTGAGAGGCGGTATCGATTGTTTTTTTTTTTTTAATTCAATAATTAAGAAAATATTTTTTAATAAATTTGTAATTTTTTAAAAAAGTATTCTTAGGGTTTTAAAAAATATTTGCAAAAAAACCAAAAAAATAAAAATAAAATTACACATTCAATGTCCATTCTCATTAAGTTTTTTCAGTGAGTACTGTGCGTAGAGCATTGTCCTACTTTATAAGCCAATAAGATTTGGGACATTTTTAGGTATTTATCCCTCATTTTCAACTTGTGCTACTATAGCATATGTAATGGGTCTTTTCAAACAGTACCTACCATGCATGCTTGCATGATCTTCTCAAAACGTGACTCGGAGATGAAGTAGATTCAAGATTTGGTGATCTCGTTAAGCTCGTGTCATATAGAAGAGATTGAGTTGTATGAGAACTCAATGGAACCAAAACTCAAACATATAATCAGGATGAAGACAAGAAGATTATAAGATCAGGATAAGACTTGTGACTTATGATGATTACAAAGTTAGACAATTATAAGAACACTCCTAATAGATGCTCTCAAAATTGCCTTCCGTTGGATCTTATATTTTAAAGAGACTTTACAGTTTGCTATTGGAAAGCCGCTACATTTGAAGGAATTTGTTCACGCTTGTAAACATTTTTTATTCATTTCTCACATATCCAGATGAACCTAAAGGTTACGTAGTCAGATTGCCATTGTCTAGGCAAGTGTTGGAATGGTGATATTTTTAATAATTTGGATATCAATTATTTGGTTAGTGGTGATATTTTAATATATATTTTTATTATTGTTACCCAGATGACTAACACAAGGGGAGTGAATTGAGTTGTATTTTAAAAAAATAACAATTAAAAATCAAATATACAATATAAAATATAAACTAAATACGAAACAATAATAAATATAAAGAGTAAAGGTAAGAGAGAAATACATTCAGTATGTTAACGAAGTTCGGTCCCACTGCCTGCGTCCTCGCCTCAAGCTACCTCTTGAAGATCCCTGAATTCACTATTCAACCTCCTTCAGGTGGAGCTAGAAACCTATTACACCTTTGAACAATACTGCTACAAAGGATCCGTGTAGAATACCCTCTACACTTGCAATCACCTTACACGTGGTGATTCAACTATTCTCTGTGTAGAACACTTTCTACATGCACAAGGATTATACACACTCTTTTACTGATACAAGAGCGGATAGTGGGTAGGTTATCAGAAAACACTTCTCAATGAGTGAAATAAGAACAATACAACGTAAACTATATCTCTCAAAATGAACAAAGATTAAGGCTCAATGCTTAGAGAACAAAGAATGAAAGTTTTGAATGAATGTTGTATGCTCTTGGTGTTGTAAATGTGAAACTATCAAATGATCTATTTATAGGCATATGAGACTTCATATTCAAATTTAAAAAGATTCACATGTCAAAGATAACAACATTTACTTTTCAAAAAATTCAAACCTTTTTACTTTTTGCATATGACAAAAGGAGCACACTTTACTCTTCAAAAAATTCAAACCTAATCTTTTACTTTTTGCATATGACAAAAGGAGCACACTTTACTTTTCAAATTTTTCAAACAAAGACATTTACCTTTTGCATAAGTCAAGAAAAACCTCAATCACTTTTGAAAATATTCAAATAAAATATGCACATGTAAAAGATGACAATCAATCATTTTAATATTTTCAAAATTCAAACCTTTAATCATGTCATGCACATATTAAAGATGACAATCAATCATCTTTCAAAATTTTCAAATTTAATTTTCAAAATATTCATGCACATGTGAAAAATGTATTTTAATATTTTATGATAAAATATTAATTTTGAGCCTTAATCCTAATTTTGAATTTTTAAGAGATTTACAACATTACTCTATGACTTTAATGTGAACTTGTTCCCTTCTTGCTCATGCTTGGTTTTTTAATGTGCTTGACTCCATTGTGTAGATAACTTGAGTTTGAGACTTATTTATTCTTTGAATTCATTTGTTATCATCAAAATCCATGTATAGATGTGTAATTATACAAAACTTGAAACCTTGGGTTCAACAATTATATATATATTTTTATTTTTTAATTAATTTATATTTTAGTTTAGCTTATAAATTTGGATTAATTTAAAATAGTACATAATTATATGACATTGTATATATGGAGATATTATAAATATAAAAAAATATGAAGATATCATTGATAGATAGAGAAAATATTTGAAATGTAAAAAACATAATATTTAAATGATATGAAAAAAAAAATAGATAAGCCGATATATGATATATTGTAAAAGTTAATATGTAAAATAGAAAAAATGAGTTTTGATAATGTATTTTAAAAAATAGGATAGAGAATCTATTGGGAGTACTCTAATTGGATATTGATATGCAATTGTAATAGAATACTGATGTTATGTAAAAACAGGTCTATAAATACAAACGAAGTCCTCACCAATTGGTGTGTGGATAATTCTTCAAGTTCAAAACCTTCCATTGTTTTGACAATCATTTCTGTTTTTTTAATTAAAACTCATGCTACATAAGAATAGTCGGCTGGCATATTCTACGAGTCCGAACAAGATTTCTAGATAATATATATCCAAACAAGTGGACACAAATAATGAATCTCACTACCACCAATATCTTTCTGTCTCTTAGAATTGATAAGACAAAAAATAAAGGCCTACAAAATTGAAAAATGGTGACCCGTGAGAGGGGGGGCTTGAGCAGGAATGCGGTAGTTGAGTGGAGCCAAAGAAATTAAGGTGGTTTGGACATTGGAGGAGTGAACCCTTTTCCCCATATGTAGGGCCACTTGGAAGCTTGTTCACTAATTCATTTACAATGACTGATCTATCACACCTAATCATGCAATATTTAAAAACCAAATTATTTTGGACAACTGATAGTATTCCAAAATATCAATAATTGTTTATAGATAGTAACAAAATTATAATCGTTATCGTGAAGGTCATGATCAATCACATCCCAGCTTCCAAGCAGTTACCCCATTACTACTATGATGTTGGTAAGGAATCTGAGGAAAGGAGAACATTGGTGATTTCCCTACTCTTACTTTTTTTTTTTTTTTTTAAAAAAGAGCACCATCCTACGTGCGTCCCCCAGGTCCTGGCCCTATCTTTATCTTCGATATTTTGGCATTAGATCATATGAAAGCTACAAAGTATGCCAAAGTAACAAACTGCTGGCCGGATTGAGATTGAACCAAAGGAGCCCCCCCCTCTATCCCTTGCACCCTTTTCTGTCACTCGAGGCTAGAGTTGTACCACACTTTATCTGCATGCTTCACAGTTCACGCTTCGGATCAAAAGTGAAAAAAAGCACAAACAAGATTCATACTACGTCGTTAATTTGGAAGGAAAATGATTTCCAGGTTACCTATTCACTGGCAGCCTAGCTTCTTTATTTCGTTTTAGACTTCTTTTTGTTTGGAGTACTCCTCCATGTGCCAGCAACATCTTTTTAATCGCATAATAGATTGTATGTTTTAATGTAATGGGATAAATAATATAAAACCCATATGGTCTGTTCAGGTGAGAATCTCTATCGCAGCAAACAAGCTTGGGCTGGCCATAATTATCAGAACCAGTTTTGAGTTGAATCCAGGAAAGAAATCTGGAAACAGCTAGGTGCTGATATCTAGCTTTGTTGAATGTCGAGTACTCCTAGGAATCTCTATACTCTGCCTGACTCTGGAAGCCAAATGCAGAGTTTCATAATCAACATAATTAGTGCTCAGCCAAATGAAGATTTCATCTGGGGAACTTTGAAGACTAAAATATCCGTTCAGCACTGCATGCCAGCATGCATGGGACCCAGAGTGAGTCATCCAGCACGTCATGTAGGGGCGACCAAGTCAAAACTGTTGGCTAATTTGATTATCCGACAAGGGGTTTATTGATAGGTAATCACGATTTGTCCTCATCTACTTACCTAAATAAAGAAACTTCCCAGTGGGTCCTATGCATAGATATGATTATTGACGCAAGCAGCTTCCATTGATCTTTAGTGCCTTTTTTCTGTGGACGTGTGTAGAATCATCCCACTTTTTGCCGGGAATAAAGGGCAAAAAAGCTTCGAACACAACCTGGTGGGATGATGTCACTTGCTTCTTTACCCAGAAAAGAAGAAACTGTGCATGAAAGCAAAGGCACCCTTTGAAGGTGAAATGGAGAAGCGTGAATTTTGAAAGAGCTGCCTACTGATACTGATAGGATATTAATAAGACCCTTTTCTCTGAGATGAATATGATGATCCTGATCAGTATGTGCAGTTTGGTTTCACATTGAATGGTACTAGTACCGTAGTTGGCATTCAATAAGTGAAGGGACTCATTGCAAAGCGAAGGAGACGAAAGTCTTATGAGATGTCGAGGAGTAATGGATGGTCAAGATTATTTTAGAGGAAGGGCCAGGATAGGCCCATGCGCCAGTGTCTTTTCTTTTATTATTATTATTTCAGCAGATTTGTTGCTTTCATTTGAACCTTGGGTTGTTAACCGTATTGGGCTTAGGTTCCTAAGAATTAGATTTGGTCGTTGTTGTTTTTTATTAGTAATGAGATTCGGTTATAGATAGTGTAAATGTCGCGTATTTTATTCAGTAAAATAATAAAATTTATTATTAAAAAATTAATTTTTATCATGTTTTACGTATTTATTTACTTTTGTCTAAATCAATACATGACATTTTGCACTCTATAATTATAATTATAATTTCTTTTTTTAAATTGTTTGTTTGGTCCGGACTTCCGTTAAGGATTCTGACGAGTGACGACTACATATACGTACAGGTGAATGGCCTGGGAAAGCAAAAGAAGCTTCCGTTTTTCGTTCATCCGTCTTCTTCTTCATGGACGTTCTCAACTTCTCATCCTCCCTTCTGCATTATTATATCAAAATCAATTAAGGGTTTGTTACACGACATTAGATCTATGACGGGTTACTCTGGCTTCGCAGATGCAGTCATGTCTGTGTTCATCTTCTCTTCTGTGATGTCGCTCTATCCTCCTTTCTCTCTCTCGTGCAAAACGATGCCACTCAATCTGTGATAAATGAGTGTGTGTGAAAGAAACTGAGTCGTGGGCCTAATGGCTGCATTTGCCTTCATGGGAAAGAGAATTAACATTTGAGTTTAATGGGCCAATCGCATGGGCTTATTTCGGCGTAATAATGGACTGTATAGGGAGATATTGGGCTAATAAAAACGAGCAGTACTCCACGTCCGAAATAACATAAATGTTTGGAAAATGATATTATGTCTTTGGGTTTGCACTATTTATATATTTTATTTTATGTTTTAGTATTTTTTTTATTTAGTGATTAAGGATGTAACTCTTACTGTATTGGAAATTTCTTTTTAAATGTTTATAAAATGTTTGAAATAAAAAGTAAAAAAGGAAAAGAAGAGTATAATTTATACTTAGGGCATACCAAGTGGACAAACATGAGTGTCATAGTACCACTACCTAAATGTTTACAGCCAAGTATTTACACTAGGTCGGCCTTCACCTTCTCCCGTTTGGTCAAACCCTCTTATAAGAGTATTCCCATTCCGATAATTAAATTTTTTTCTTAAATTTTTATTAAAAATCATATTTCTTTTAATTTTTTTTAAAATTTTCTCATCTTTCCAAAACTTCATACATCTCACTCCCTATTCTTTTTTTGTTATATTAAAATAATATTTTTCTATTATTTATTTATTATTTTTTCTACTTTTTAGTTTTTAGAGATACTTAAAAATCACTGGAATCGACCGTCACTATATATATTAAAAAAACTTAGCCTAAAAATATATATATATATTTATGATGAATTATTTACAATGAGAATAAATTCATTTTAATAAAAAATAATAATCATTTTCATTCTAAATAACTAATTATATATTCGTTTGGTCTGTAATTGATGAACTTTCGGGGGGACGTGTGTGTCTGGATAAATGTTCGATTATTCAATGATCAGTTCTCTCTTGGACCTTCATGTGAAGGTGATAATAGGCTCTCCGAACTTGAAAACTAGCCATGGTCCATATATTCCATACCCCAGCATTTGGACATCGTTTATCATGAGAATCATAAATATAACAAGCGTAGGCCATATTGCTTTATATTCTTGTACATCCCGATATATTGAACTCTTATATATTATATGATTTGATTCATTCATCTTACTGATAAACTTAATTATTAAGATTGATTATAAAGTTGCTGGAGGATATCATGGATGGCAATCGGATACTGATCTTCATGAATACAAAAAAAGGACGTGATCAGATCACTCAACAGCTTCGCATGGATGGTTGCATGGCCAGCCCTCTCAATTCATGGAGATAAAAGTCTAGCAGAAAGGGATTGGGTCCTCTCAGAGTTTAAAGCTGGCATGCAGGCAAGAGCCCTATAATGACTACAACAATGTTGCATTCGTGGTTTAGGCCGTATGAACATGAAAACTATTAATGTTTCTTCAAAGACTTCGTAGAAACACATTTACAATTAATTGACAACACTCATCATCAACTCGTCTTGGAAACGAACCGTTAACTTCATCTTCCTCATGTCAGACTTGTCCCTGTTCTAATTCCCGGCCATTTCAATTCTATTGGACGCCGGCCTTTATGCTCTTAATCTACCTCCCTTTTCAGCTGTATCTTATGTATTAACTCTCTAAGCATGGAGGCTGTTTTGCTCTGAGCATATTCGGAAATCGTTTGCTGTGTTCTTAGTTATTACTAGGAGTAAAAGTTTAAATAGGAAAATCAGGAAATCGGCCTAACTTGGCTCGGACTGGATCGATTGGTTCTGTTTTGGACTAGTCCGATCCGGAACTGGAATTGGTTTCTATATTGTAAAAACCGGTCGGATTCGATCTAGTTTCGGTTATGTGCTTTCTGGAATTGAACCGAACCAGACCGGATTAGACCGTTTTAAAAATGTATATAAATTAAAATTTTAATATTATATAAAATATTTTTTATATATAATTTATATATATAATATATATAATGATATATGAAATTTTTATATATAATCATGGAAGATCCTAGAAACGCACAAACCCTTGGAAATGCAACCAATGGAAGTCCGTACCTTCAGAATGAGATGCGTCCAGAAAATATCCATCTGGGAAGTTTTGTTGGGTTACATAGCATGCCTCGAGAGGGAGTGTTTGGTCCCTGCTAATCGTTTGTTCATATCTGGTGAATCCCTAAAACTAGATGATGATTTACAAGCCATCATTAATAAGAATGAATTGTTTATGTTATGTGGTGCAAAGGTGATTGATGGAAGTGGGCGCATGCTAGTTACCTCTATGGGCATGGACACAACATGGGGTAATTATCATTTTATCATTTGATACACCTTGTCAACGACCATGCCAAGCCTTTCAAGACCACACTTCCAACAGAACTTGAAAATGTGAGCAGCGGCACAGAAATTACTGGGCTTCTAATCTATATTCTTCTCCTTGTAGTGTTGTTCCTCCGTTTTAAGCTTGGAAGATGACAAGATGTTGACAGATATTTTGCAAATCATTCTACTAGATATCACGCCAAGACTGATCACTCCACCAGACATCACGACTGTACTGCAACAACTACCAATCAGTCTCCATAAATATTGACAGCTTTGTGTTTTTTCCTTTTTTAAAAAATTGTACAACGTCAACATCCCACATATGATGAGATCTGCCTTTATTTCTTTTATATATGTATATATATACTGTCATGTACACTGCGTTGATCAGTGTGAATGAAAATCATCTTTCTATAATTCCTTTTTATGGTATCACAGAGCCACACGACCAAAGTCTTCTTTTTTTTCCAAATGGCATATTCATCATTTTTTAGTACCCAAACCATGACCACCAGTTTGCTTCTCTCCACTATTCCCCTTACCAATCTAAATCATCTTATTACATTCAAACTCGCGCCGAACAATTACTTACTGTGGCGGGCTCAATTTTTGCCATATCTCAAAGGACAACTACTTGGATTCGTTGATGGTTCCAAAATGCCACCTCCTGCTCTCATCTTCAACTCTTTTAATACCTCCAAGTCAATCCTTATACCAAATTCAGATTACATTGACTGGTATCAGCAGGATCAACTTTTGTTTTCTACAATCAACTCTTCTTGAAGAGACAAGCTCTCCAACAATCACTCTCAATTCTTCAAAAATCTCTCTGTTTTAGTCCTACCATGATTCTTGTTATACATTAATTTTAGTTTAGCTAAAGGTGTAACCGGTCCAGTTTTGGATAAAATTTAAGACCAAACCGGTATGTACCTTTTTATATTTTTAAAAACCGATTACGCACTGGTTACTCCCCTAAACCGGTATGTTTGGTTTTACTGATTCTGATCCAGTTTTCCAGTTTTAATATATTAAATATATTAGTATTATTACTGTATTTATAAAAAAAATCTATTGAGAATTTATTCAACAATAAAATGTATTTAATATATATATTTTATATTTAAAACATATGTTATTTATGTTTAAGATTAAAATATTATGTTATAAATTATAATATATTATTTCATACATTATTATATATATTATATATGAAATATATTATATATAATATGAAAAATTAATAAAATATATATATAATATGTGAACCGATCCGGTCCGGTCCGATTCGGTGTTGGAAAACATAAAACCGATTCAGGATCGGATTTGATCGGTTTTTAAAATGAAAGAACTGATTCCAAACCGAACCAGTCAAAAATCGGACTGAACCAACCGGTCCGGTCTAGTCCGGGCAGGTTTTCCAGTTTGTCGGTTTATTTTTACACTCCTAAGTCTAGCTATACTTTCCATTTGAGGTGATTCTACTTTCCTTGTATAATTTTCAATCGGCTATCAACAATTGTATGTACATCCTGTAAGTCCTTTTTAATTTTCAATTTACAAGCCATACAAGGTGTGGCAATTTACATTTTTTCCTTGGAGTACAGGTTGCACAGGACTCGAGTACATTGACTCTATCTTAGTCCCGATACTTGCTAATCTTGTTACAAAAATTTGGTTTTGAGGAAGCCAAACTAGTGACAATGCCACTTGTATCTGGTGCACATCTCTCTACACATGAAGGTGAACACCTATCCGATCCAACAAAATATGGCAAGATAGTAGGAACATTACAATACTTGACTTTGACAAGGCCAAATATTACTTTTGTTGTAAATTTTGTGTGCCAATTTATGCAAGCTCCTCGAGCTCCTCATCTCATTGTTGTTAAACGTATATTTTGGTATCTCAAGGGTACCATAAATCTGGGTCTTCATCTCACAAAAACATCCATCACAACTTTGCATGGTTTTTGTGACGCCGACTGGGCAGGTTCTAGAGATGATAGATGTTCAACATCTAGTTTTGCAGTTTTCCTTAAAAATAATTTGCTATCTTAGGGGCAAAGAAGCAAGCTACTGTCGCACGTTCAATTGCGGAAGTAGAATACCAAGCCTTGGCTTCAACCACAGCTAACTAATGTGGTACATGAATTTACTAAAAAGCATTGGATATGAACTCGTATCTCCCACGTTGTACTCCGACAATATCAATGCAATAAGTATGGCCAAGAATCCAGTTTTTCATTATAGAACAAAACACATTGAAATTGATGTACATTTTGTCTGGGAGCAAGTCTCACTAGGATTGGATCATCTAGAATATGTTTCTGGAAATAATCAGGTGGCCAACATCTTCACAAAGCTACTATGTAATCCCAAGTTTAAACCAAATCGGCACAAGCTCTTCGTCGAACCTATCCCACCTTGAGTTTGAGGGGGAATGAAGAGACAAGCTCTCCAACAATCACTCTCAATTATCCAAAAATCCCTCTGTTTATATTACTTTGTTTTAGTCCTACCATGATTCTTGTTGTACATTAATTTTAGTCTAGCTATACTTTCCATTTTAGCTGATTCTACTTTCCTTGTATAATTCTCAAATGGCTATCAATAGCTGTATGTACATCCTGTAAGTCCTATTTAAATGTCAATATACAAGTCATACAGGGTGCGGCAATTAACATTTACACTTCTTTCTCTGAAGAGGTTCATGCTCAGGTAGTTGGCCTCCACACCTCTTGTGAAGTGTGGTAATCCTTAGGATAATCATTCTCTATTCAATCCAATGCCAAAATCATGCACCTTAGACTCAATCTTGCTTTTTCCAAAAAAGTCAGTTTCTATTGCTCAATTTTTCAAAAAAAAAGAAAAAAGAAATATTTTGGTGATACCCTTTCAGCCGTTCTTGTGGGTCTCAATTCTAAATATGATCCGCTCATCACGTCCCTTACCACTCGCATTGACCCTATGTCTCTTCAAGAAGTATATGGTCATCTTCTGATCTATGAGCTCCACTTGGAACACCAAAACAACTCTCTTGATCTCACTGTAAGTTCTATGAATATAGTGTCCAAAGGGAAAACTCCTAGCCATAACTCCAACAAAGTTACAAATCACTCGCGCTCCACCAATTGCAATTCCTTTGAGCAAAATTTTTGATCACGTGGGAAAGGTCAGTCCTCCAACTTGAATGGCTCACGACCCACCTATCAAGTGTGCCACCGTCCTAGGCACACTGCTATAAAATGCTATCATAGATTTGATCATGAAAACCAAGAAGAGTAATCAAATACTTATCAAGCTTTTATGTCCACCTAGTCTCCTCCTGAGCAAGCTTGGTATCCCGACATGGTAGCCACCCATCATCTTACATCTGATCTCAATAATTTGAGTCTTCATGCTGATGAGTATACTGGTTCTGATCAAATTCAAGTAGGTAATGGAGTAGGTTTACTGATTCTACATTGTGGTGCCTCTAAATTCCACTATCCTTCTAAATCTCTCTTCTTAAAGCAACTCTTGCATGTTCCCTCTATTCAAAAGAATTTAGTTTCTGTCAATAAATTCACTCGTGATAATTATGAGTTTCATCCAGGTTTTTTTTTTCTTTTTTTGTGTGTCAAGCATCTCAATATAGGGAACATCCTCCTCAAAGGACTGATTAAGGATGGCCTCTACCACTTTTCACTTCTCTTTTCTTCACCATCGAAGACTACTTTTGTTGAAGAGCGAGCATCACTTGACACTTGGCACTATAGGCTTGGTCATCCCTCCATTTGTATGGTCAAACATACTTTGTTCTCTCATCAACTTTCTATCTCTAAAAATAAGGCGCCCTCAATTTGTGACTCCTGTCAACAAGCCAAGAGTCATATATTGCCTTTTTATTTGTCGCCATCTCGATCATCTAATGTTCTAGATTTAATTTTTTTTTCAGATGTTTGGGGTCCTTCTTCTATTCCTTCTGTTCAAAGGTTTTCAATAATATATAATTTTGAGAAAATATATTTACAATTGTGAATTGTACAACCATCGTATAATCTCTTTGAAAAAAATGAATATAATATGGGATCAACATGAGAAAAATTAATTTTTTAATAGTGGATCTCACTATTTTTTAAAGTGATTATACGACGTTTACGTACTTCACAATTGTATGTAGAATTACTCGCAGCTACATTTTCTTCACAAAGTGAATTCCACTTTGTTTTTGCAACTCCAGATTCTCAAGTGGATCCATCAAATTCTCTAGATTCTAAACCCATATCACAACCATCTGCTCCTCTACCCGCTTCCCGTGATCTCATGTGTATTCGACCTCGTGCAAATATTACTAAGCCTCAACAATACACTGACGGCACCGTACGTACCATACCCACCACGTGCAATGGCTGCAATTACTGCCCCTTCCCTTGGTGAACCCACATTCTTTATAGTTGCTAGCAAGGATCCAGCATGGTGGCAGGCCATGAATATTGGATTTGACACTCTCTTGAAGAATGGCACATGGTCCCTTGTCCCTCCTCTTCCATCTATGAATATTGTCGGTTCAAAATGGGTTTTTTGAAAATCATCTTTCTATAATACCTTTTTAGAAGAGATGATGTTAACTCTAATCTCCCTGAGCTAAAAGGGCAACCAACTGAGATTACGAATACGATGAACAAAGTTTTCATGAAACCAAATGCAAAGATTGCTACCATGACAACTTCACTTGCTATGCCAATTATGGTTTGGTGTAATGGAAGGAGTACATTTTGTAATCAAATTTGTTATTACTTTATGGAATAGAAGGATACTATCTGGCAAGGACTTTGCTCAAAACCCTTTCACTTGTCTCTCCATGGGTTTAGTTACAACCATCTGCTTTGACCAAAATATGCTTGGCCAACACTAAACCAACTGGGAGATAACAATTTCTTGATAGAAATGAGAAACGCAATAAAAGCTTGGAAAATGGCTGGAATTAACATCGTATAGATTTAAGAAGATGAAATATTAGAGTTGTGTTGGTTTTATGAAAACAGAACACTGTAAAATAAAATAAAATAAAAACAGAGGAGAACTTCAACCAACACTTGTTTGATTGATTCTAAATATGCTCTACCATATGCCATAAACCAAATAAAACTTATAAGCAATCTTGAAACTATCAGCAACTAATGACAAGTTGTTCCAAAGCAAAACGTTAACTGAGTTGGCTAAAAATAACAAAAAACTAAAAATAGAGTTTATTGAAAAACTGCATCAACATCAATGTGCAGCAGCTTCAATACTCCTCGATGCATTTTTCTGAAACTCCAAGCATCATACGCAGCTTCTGAGATTGGTCTCTAGGAAGTGCCTTCGTAAAAATGTCAGCCATTTGTTCTTGTAACTTACAAAATTTAAGCTCAATTTCTCTTTTGGCAGCAAGTTCTCTTAGATGGTGATACTTGATTGCTATGTGCTTAGTTTAGCTATGATAAACTGGATTCTTGGCCATTGTAATTGTCAACTTATTATCATGGAAAATCTCAACTGGAAGTTGTTGCTTTGCTCCCATATCTTCAAGTATTCTAGTCAACCATATAGCTTGATTTACAGCATTGGCAACAACAACATACTCCGCTTCTGTTGTAGATTGAGCCACAGATCCTTGTTTCTTCGAGCCCCATGAGAAAATACCAGATCCCAGATTGAAACAATATCCTGAAGTACTCTTCATATCATCAATTGAATCAGCCCAATCACTGTCTGTATATCCAATTAATTTTGAATAAGAACACGGCTTAAACAAAGTGCCAAACTTCAAAGTGCCTTGAACATATCTCAGCACCCTTTTTGCATCACCAAAATGGACTTGACTGGGATTTTACATAAACCTGGACAACATGCTTGTAGCAAACATGAGATCAGGTCGTGTAGAAGTGAGATACAACAAACTTCCAATCAAACTTCTATAGGCAACACCATTTACCAATTTCCCCCCATCTTCTTTCTTGAATTTCTCATTTGCAATTAAAGGAGTTGCCACTGATTTTCAATCAAACATATTAAACTTCTTAAGCAAATCTTCAGCATACTTCTTTTGAGAAATAAAAATGCCATCATCTTGACATACTTCCATACCAAGAAATTAATGCATTAAACCCAAATCACTCATTTCAAAAGAATTCATCATCACTTGCTTGAATTCTTCAATCATCTTTGAGTCATTTCTAGTTATGATTAAATCATCAACATATAAGGAGACTATGAGCAGATTTTTGCCTTTGATTTGAACATAAAGTGTAGGTTCACTCACACTTTTCTTGAAGCCTTGTTCACCAAAGTAACCATCGATCATGCTATACCATGCTCTAGGTGCTTGTTTAAGCCCATATAGAGCTTTTTTCAGTTTAAAAACCTTGCCATCTTCCTTCTTGAATCATTTGAGTTGCTCCACATACACTTCCTCTTCAAGTTCTCCATTGAGGAAAGTGGATTTAACATCAAGTTGAGAGATCTTCCAACTCCTTTGAGCTGCTAGTGCAACAACAGTTCTGATGGTGTCCAACTGAGCTACTAGAGTATAGGTTTCATTGAAATCTATCTCAGGCAGTTGTGAGTACCCTTTAGCAACCAATCTTGCTTTGCATTTCTTTAATGACCCATCAGGATTAAGCTTCCTTTTGTAAATCCATTTAACTCCAATGATTTTTTTGCTGTAAGGACAAGGAACAAGCTCCTAGGTATTGTTCTTTTCAATCATCTTAATCCCTTCCTTCATTGCATCAACCCAAACCGATTCTTTCACAGCAACTGCATAATTTTCAGGTTCCAAAGAGGTATAGTGCAAGATTCATAAATTTCACTTAGAGGTCTTAACCTTCTAGGAGGTGACTCGGATCGATGAAGATTGATCTAAATTTTCAAAGTTGCTATCAGAACTTTGTGCTGAAATTGGTATTGCTGGCTGATTATCTTCATCATTTTCCATCCTCACTTCAGGTTCTTCAGTCTCTAGTATAGTCAATGGCTTATTTGAGTCTTCATCTTTCTCCCAACTCAAGGTTGAGTGTTCATCAAACACCATATCTCTACTGGTTACTAGCTACCGAGTTTTTAAATTGAAGACTCTGTATCCTTTGGATTGAGAGCTGTATCCAAGGAAAATTCCTTTTACTAACTTTTCTTCTAACTTGTGCCTTTTTTGCTCAGGGACATGGATATAACAAATACATCAAAAAATTTTTAGATGCTCAGCAGTAGGTTTGATCCCACTCCAAGCTTCAATGGGAGTTAAATTTTTCACAACTTTTGTAGGACATCTATTCAAGAGATACACATCTGTGTTAACAGCTTCAACCAAGAACTTTTTAGAAAGTCCTTTTGCCATTAGCATAGACCTAGCCATATCCATGACAATCATATTTTTCCTCTCTGAGACTCCATTTTGTTGTGGAGTATAGGCAACAGTCAACTGGTGTTTCAACCCTTTATTTTTGTAAAACTCATCAAAATTTTTAGAATTAAACTCAGTGCCTCTATCACTTCTCAAGGTTTTGAGTTTTCTACCACTTTGGTTCTCAACAAGCAATTTAAATTTCTTAAAAATTTCAAATGCTTCTGATTTTTTTTTTTTTGAGAAAGTATACCCAAGTCATTCTAGAAAGATCATCAATAAACAAGATGAAGTATTTGTTTTGACTTTGTGAAGGAGTTCTCATAGGACCACATAAATCTGTATGCACAAGTTCCAAAACTGTTTTGGCTCTCCATGCTTCTCCTTTCGGAAAGGATTCTCTATGTTGTTTTCCCAACATGCAACCTTCACACACGGCCACATTTTGATCCAGAAGAAGTAAGTTTCTCATCATATATTTTTTTGATTTAACAACCTTAGTGCATTAAGGTTATAATGTCCAAACCTTTGATGCCATAAGGTAGTTTCATCATTTTTAACCGCAAGAGTCTTCGGGTATTGCCAATAGATAGGAAAATTTCTCCCATTTCCCATCTTCACTTCAGCCACCACATGATTGTTGTTCTTTATATTGTAAATAGTGCACTGGTCATCTTCAAAGTGAAGGGAGTATCCGTTTTGCATCATCTGTCCAACACTTAGCAGACTTTGATCAAGGCTTGGAACTAACAACACATCATTTATAAATCTGGTTCCCCTTTTGGTTTTCAAAGCTACTGTGCCTTTCCCTCTTGCCTACACCAAACCACCATTTTCGAGTTTGATTTTTACCTTAACAGAATCATCAATCCAAGAAAATAGACTTGAATCCGGTGTCATGTGGTTGCTATAGCCACTATCGAGAAACCATTCCCTTTTTTGTTCAACAGTCACTTGACAAGCATAAAACAACTGCTCTTCCTTATCCTCTATGAAATTAAATTTGCTTGTTGATTCTTGTCTTTAAACCTACAATCCTTTTCTTCATGGCCAAATTTTTTGCAATTTGTACACTGAGATTTGCCACGATGAAGGCAATTTTTCTCCAAGTGATTAGTTTTCTTGCAAATATCACAAGGTTGAAAATTACCTTTTGTAGCATACTTTTTCTGATGACTCTCTCCATCTTTTGCCTTGCCCTTATGCCCCTTTTTGAAATCCTTTTGCTTTTTATTTTTGAGATTGACTTTCAATTGAAATGCATTTTCAAGAGTAGCTTCATTCCTCCTGTCAAGCCTTTGTTCATGTGCCTGCAGAGAACCCATCAGTTCATTAACTGAAAGTGTAAAGAGATCCTGAGATTCTTTAATGGTAGCAACAATCAAGTCATATTTCTCAGTTAAACTAATGAGGGTCTTTTCTATGATTCTTTCATCAATTTTGGCCTCTCCATAAGCTCTCATTTGATTAACTACTTCAATGAGTTTTGAGCAATACTCTTTGGCAGTATCAGAATCTTTCATTTTAAGATTCTCAAGCTCCCTTCTCAAAATGAAGCTACTCTTGAAAATGCATTTCAATTGAAAGTCAATCTCAAAAATAAAAAGCCTTTGTTCATGTGCTTGCAAAGAACCCATCAGTTCATTAACTGAAAGTGTAAAGAGATCCCGAGATTCTTTAATGGTAGCAACAATCAAGTCATATTTCTCAGTTAAACTAATGAGGGTCTTTTCTATGATTCTTTCATCAATTTTGGCCTCTCCATAAGCTCTCATTTGATTAACTACTTCAATGAGTTTTGAGCAATACTCTTTGGCATTATCAGAATCTTTCATTTTAAGATTCTCAAGCTCCCTTCTCAACCCTTGAAGCTTAATAGTTTTAACTTGGCTATTTCCTTGAAACTCAAGTTGTAAAATTTCCCATGCTTGTTTAGAAGTTGTAGCTCTCATTAGTCTTGGAAATAGAGATTCACTTACAGCTTGTTGCAGAGTGAATAATGCCTTTGCATCCTTCCGTTTTTCCAACTTTACTTGACTTGAAACTGAAGCACCTCCACTTGAGCTTTCACTGGCTTTTGGAACTCTAGACTCGATGACATCCCATAGATCAAAAGACAAGAACAAAATCTTCATTTTTATGCTCCAGTAGTCATAGTTTTCACCAGAAAAAATAGGAATTGATGTGGATGAACAAGGGCAGCCATTTTTCGTAAAAAGATCGAACATGGCTCTGATACCAATTGTAGGTTTTATGAAAACAGAACACTGTAAAAAAAAAAAAAGATGAGAACTTCAACTAACACTTGTTTGATTGATTCTAAATATGTTCTACCGTATGCCATAAGCCAAACACAACTTATAAGCAATCTTGAAACTATCAGCAACTAATGACAGGTTGTTCCAAAGCAAAACATTAACTGAGTTGGCTAAAAATAACAAAAGATAAAAATAGAGTTTATTGAAAAACTGCATCAACATCAATGTGCAGTAGCTTCAATAAGTTGGAAGCTATAGCTCTCAATTGTGAACTGTTTCCTAGCTCAAATGGCTCGGTGCTTGAAGGTGTAGACTTCCAAAATTACAAAAATGAAGAGAGGATGAATAAAGTAGATAATATTATTGTGATGAGAAGCTCCTCACCTTTTGATAAGCTTCTTCAATTTCACATGGTATCATAACAAAGATGGAAGTTCGAATCATAACAAAGATGGAAGCTTCTTCCCAAATTATTTCAATTTCAGTTTAATAAATAAAATAGAAAAGTATATTACTGCCATGCATGTAACTGATTGTTTGTGCTGGCTGTGGTTGTTATTCTTGAACTGCAGTCGGCTTTTATTGAGATTGAAAACACGCTAGCGGCCCATATATGCAAAATTGAATTGGGCACAGTGGGTGGTCTGTCTTTTAATTGGGACGGTTTCATGGGCTATCGATTGGGGTACAAAGTACATACCAGCTTGTGTCATGGATTTGTTGAGTGGGTTATTTGGCTCACGTATTGGAATCAATTTAAGAATACCGTGACACCTTCTGCTCTAGTCCCAGAATCTACTCATCTTGAGGTGCCAGTCATCAATGGAAACTCCACACCAACCCCATTTTAATTTAGTTTTAGCTTAGTCTAATTTCAAATGCATTAAGGAACGGGTGTCCCACATCCAACCGTTTTGATTCCTAGTAATACTAATTCTTCTCTTTAGTTTATACTAAATTTCTGCTTTTATAGGATAAAAGACGTGGTGTCTATCCAATGATGGGCTGTGGCAACTATTTCATATATATTTTTAAAAAGCCAATGAGACCGAAGAAAAAGATTGTTTGTTATTGAGTTTTTTTTTAAGGCAAATATAAAATTTTGAATTATTTTTTTTAAAAAATAGTAATAATACCCGAATGGATTAAACTGTTGCATGCATGTCATGATATGATCAGTGACAATTTTCTATTTTATTTCTTAAACTGAAATTGAAGAATCAGCGGATGACCCGTGGGCCGCTGGCGCATGCCCTGAGCCTGAGAGGGGAAGGAGATAGAATCAGAGTCCCTTTCCTTCGTTTCCACGTAATCTGAATAGCCTCTGCTCCGAAATTCAAAAGGGCTGTATGTCGGGGGCTGCAGTACTTCTCTTTCTTGGGCTTTGTTATTGTTTTGTAAATAACTATTCATTCGTCACTGCAAAGCAAACGATTTGTGTAATTGACATTATTAGCACATATACTGACATGTATCGTTTAATAAAAATTAACACGGTTTTGCTACTTGTAAATATGATGGGTCAAGGCACCATTTCTTTCAAACTTCCTTATAGTTTTGAAAAGTTAAAGGTACCGGTATTTATTATTATTATTATTATTATTATGATTATTATTATTACATGACTCGCTTAAGTAATATGTTAACTATGTCGAAAAACAAATTTTCAAATAAATTTTTTCTAAAATACTGAGATATCTATAATTTTGTATTATCTGATTTTTTATTGGGATTTGGCATACTCTGTCCAAAGGCTTTTAAGGGCGCTCATTTAGAATAGCTAATAATTATATGAATAGTAGTAAAATAGTTTGTAAATAGCAGTAAAATTATTTAAATTAAGATGATTTATTGATTTTAAAAAAAAAATTAAATAAAAATATTATAAAATTAAAAATATCCAGACCAGCCCTTAAGTTCCTTTGGGCCGAAGGTTTGATTCTGGTTTTATTTTTTTTTTCGATTGTGTTCGTAGATGAATGGGCTATCCTATACAAATTTGACATGTGAATGACAAAACAGAAACTAAAATCTCAGTGATTTGGGCCGAATTTGATTTCCCTTTTTGGATTTATGTTATGGAGAATGAAAAAGATCAAAAAAGAAATAGAAACCCATGAACTTAATTATACAGCGAGTAATGTTATATTCTATATTTTTATTTTATTATATAAAATATAACATATTTATCATCATTAGATAATAAAGAATTATTCAATAAAAGATCATCCAATAGTGATAATTGTGTTACCTCTTACATAGTAAGATAAAAGTAGGGTAGTAATGTTGTGTATAGAATTTTTTTTAACATTTCAATCATGTATGTCAATGCAACACTATATTATCATTCATACTGAGAATGACCGATTCTTGAGGATTAAGATTACTAGAGTTCATGTTAATCAGCCGCTCCAAGAAACGATCTAGACAGTCGATAAAAATATTTCTAAATTAGGTAAGCTAAGGTGCATAATCTTTAATTTTTTTTATCTAATCATTATAATTTTTTGAAACATTTAAATAAAACACAAAAAATAATTTAACATTTTCAAATCTCAAAATAAAAATAATATTAAAAATTTATATTCAAATAATATATTTATTCAATTTTTTCTCTTTTTTTTTAAAATCTTATAAAAATTTTAATTTAAATAATTTTATTATTATTTATAAATTATGTCATTCTATCTCATATCACGACTTAAATGTCAAGATAATACTTATTATCCGATGATCTTGACTGATTTTAATTGGTTTTTCTTAATGATCAAGAAAAGAGGTGAGGCATAGCCGGCCTAGGCAAAAAGTTAGAGTAAAGGTCCAATAGTCCAAATAAGTTAGTCATGTCGACACCTAAGTGCACGGGCTGGTGGAAGAATATTCTATTCTATTATATTATATTAACAAACGATTACTTTTAATAAATTAATATTAACAACTAGGCCGCAACCATTGACCATGCACCACGAACCATCCTTTCTTCCTTTCTTTCAGACGTTCTAGCAAATTCCATAGACTTTCCATCGAAAAGAAAATTCCAGACTCTACCCCACAAAGTGATCAGGCGTGGGTTTGGTCAAATAGGCACGTTTAAAATATAATGAATCTACGTAGAATAGATTAATCAAAGAAAATATCTGATACCATGACAAATTCTGAATCTAAACATGGATTATTGAAGTACAATGAAAAGGGTAAAAGCAGAGTCCTGTTAAACTTTTCTTCTGTATTATAAAACTGAGTTGCGTACAGTTTTTTTCATCAATCTACTTATACAAGAGGAACTGAATGTAACTAAATAACTAACTATCACATCAGGTCAATAACATTGAGCTACATCATCACTATCTTATAATGAAAGAGGAATACTATATAATCTCCCAACACTCTACACTCCACTTTTTTTCAATTTTTTAATATTTTTTTTTAAATTTATTCTTTTTAAATTAATTTAATTCTTTTATTTATTATTTATATATTAAATATTTGATAAAAGATAAAATAATAAAAATTAAAAAAAATATATAAAATGTGGAGTGTGTATGAATAATAGGAAGTTGTGAAGATTTTTTCATGAAAAGTGAATCATGTATTCTAAGAGTCTTTATCGAAGCTTTACTCCATCTGTCAGCCCGCAGCAACCAAACCTTACTTCTTTTCTATGGCGTTATAATCTTCTTTTGTCTTTTTTCTTTGGGAAATACTTAGGCCACAGCGGTGGCCCCAGCGGGCCCTTTATTTTATTTCTTTTTTTTTTAATGATTAAGAAAAAATTATTTAATATTATTATAAATTATTTATATTTTTTAAATATTTAAAAGTATTAAAAAATGATTTGAAAAAAATAAACCAAAAAAAAAAAAAAAATTCTAGAGCCTAGCGGTGGGTCTAGCATGACCCGTTTTCTTTTGCATTGCATGTGATTTGTGTTCGTGTTCTATTATACTACTCTCAACACTGTAATGGAGCAGAGTCAAATAGAGCACTGAGTGGTTTAAGTTCGACATATTCATTTTGAATTAAACACGAATTATATATCAAACTCAGAGTTTTGCTCATCAATTTTGATATTCACAATTATCCTCAAAATGATATTTTTCATGAACACACGATCAATAGCAAATTTTTTATAAAATAGCTAGGAGATAAAGCTTAGTTTGTTGTTGACAATTTTAGCTAGCAATAGAAAATCATCTTCTTTCGTGTACTCATGCATATATGGGGTCGTAGATTTCGATATTCTATCGCTTTATATATATATATATTATGTACACGTGTACAAGTCATGTAGATATATTCAAAGTATAGTTCAATTAAGTAATCACGATTTAAACTCGAGCTCGAACTTGATTGATTAAGTATGCTGAATAATTTTGATCATGAGCAATATCATAATAATTAAAAGAAAAATAATAGTTACAGTTGTGAAGACACAAGTGTCGTATAATCATTTTAAAAATATGAATTAATATGGGACAATGATTCACATGAAAAAAATAATTTTTTAATAATAAATTTAATTCATTTTGAAAGCGATTGCACTGCAATTACACACTTCACGAGTACTATATATAGCATTATTCATCAAACTTCGCGCATTATGCGCACACAGGGCGAATGTTCTAAAAGAGGATATATAATTAATTAGATGAAATCGAAAAGAAAAACTTGTTCACATTTCATGAAATACAAAATAAAAATAAAATAGTAACATAATGATAACTTGGTTTCCTACTAACCTTAGGAAGAAAGCAAATAAGCTTGAATCTAGATATCGCATGCTTGCTTACTCGTAAAGGACCCTGCACGGTACTGAATATAATAGCAAGAAAATCACTTACAAGCACTAAAATTCTCTTATTGGATTTATGTTCCGGAGTATGAAAAAGATCAAACAAGAAATTTGAAACCCACGATCAACTTATTTATCCATATAGCATTTCGATTATGTATGTCAATATTAAGAATATAATACAAATAATAAAATCTACATTTTTTCATCAGTTTAAACTTTTGAAACAAATAGCGATTCCACATGATATATCTCAAAGCATAGATTTTAAGTTTGAACCCTGAGTTTGCACTATACTCTATTTAATTAAATATTCTATATGTTAAACTCACCCCTTGAGAGAGAGTTTGGCTTACTCATGAGAGAGAATGTTAAGAATATAATATAAATAATAAAATTTACATATTTCTGTAAGTTTAAGTTTTTAGGACAAGTAGTAATGTCATATGGTATTAGAGTAAAAGTTTTGAATTCGAATCCTGAATCTACTTACACTCTACTTAATTTAATTAAATATTTGAAGAGGAGTTTGTATTATGACTCATACAAAAAATGACTGATTCTTGAGGATCAAGACTACTTACTAAAATTTATGTTCAACCACTTCATACTACCATTGGAGGTGATGAAACTTCCCTTAGAATGGGATTGTAACCCTCGGCAGATGGCGGTCTGAGCCACCTCCAATGTCGATATTGGTGGTCTAAAATTTTGTGGGCCAGCCACCTAGCTTCAAAGAAAAAATGTTGTTCCTGCATGCAAGTTTTCTTGACGTACAATATTAAAAGTTCAGGATCATTAATATTTGTAGGCATTTTGCAAACCAGATATATCTCATGATCAATGGCAGAATTAGCAATTGTTCTTAGGGGGGTCAATTTTTTCTACCGCGTGAGATATCATATAAAATGAAAAAATATTACAAGATCATAAGGCATAACTGTATATAAAATTAAATCTCGATAAATTTTTCAAATAATGTAGAAATAAAATTTTAAAAACACAACTTAATGTCTATTTCAGATTTTTGAAGACAATATTTTATAGAATAATTTTCATTCATTATTATTTTATAAATATGAAATATTTAGAAATTTTTTTTCTTCATAGAAACAATCAAGTGATATTTTAGAATGTCATCTCTCATTCTAATATCTAAACTACTTTATCAAATTTTATATAAAATCTATCTATTTTGGTGTCACATTAAGTATAAAATGCTGCAACTGAGAGCTTAAATAAACTTTTCCTTACTTAATGAAGTTTAGAATATAAATAATCTCCACCACTTTTTATATAAATTATCAATCTTAGATGAATTTTCTTATTTCACTTTAGATTCTATATTAAGAAAATTAATATTGCATAATAAAAAAACTCTGGGTCAATGTTAATAGTTCATTATTTTTCCTAATTTTAAATTTAATTTAATTTTAGTGGGGCCATATCCTTGGAAATAGATAATATATAAAAATTATACAAAACTTAGGGGTTATAGAAAACAATTAGAGACTAGATATGTATATCGAAATTTTACAAAATTTTAGAAAATATATGGGAATAAGAAAATTATAATTTTCTTTTGGGGGAGCCAATTTCTATATACATAAAATTTAGAGACTATTTTAAATTTTGAAACAATTTTGGTGTGGCCATTGCTCCCCTCAACCACTATGTAGTTCTGCCACTGCTCATAATCATACGTGGAGTGGAAAATATTATGCACGACATTAGTATTATTATTAAGATCATACGTGAAGTGCAAACCAAATTAATAAACATAAAACCGATCGATATCATGAGATGCACGACATTAATATTATTATCTATATATATAAACTTTCAAGATATTCGATCAATAATATTTTTGGATGGGCGCAGCTAGGGCAACCCCTGGATGATTTCTATCGAGAGGTACAAAATGTATGTTTTTATTATGTGTTTTCTATAAATATTTTTTAAATTATTTTGAATATTTAAAAAAAGTCACAAATTTATTTAATTAACTATTAAAGTCAAAAAAGAAAAAGTAAAAAAGAAAGGGGAAACGAATGCACATACGATCATTTTCCTTTCTGGATTAGGATGATCCCTTTCTGGAATATTAGGTCAGCAACGGCGACTTGCGAGTAAATCAGTTACGTTGACGTACATCTAACAGTGGGCATGGTGTACGTAGCTTCCTGGATCCGACGCTTCGTCCTCCACAAAGAATTTTTGTTATACTATATTATAAATTTATCTGGCATTTGATTAGAAGCCTTTGTCTGATGTGGACATAGCAATATTGTCCTATACGCTTTACATGCAAGTCAGCAAGTACGTCCCATAAAAAAACAAAAAAAAAAGTCAGCAAGGACGTCATGAACGGAACTAATGAACTCAGGATAATGTAGCTACAATCAACATGCCGAATTCCTTTTCTTTTTACTTAATTATTTAAATTTTTTTTAATGATTTAATGATTTTTTTATTTTTAAAAATATTTTAAAAAAATTACACCATTGGATAGAAAGAATAGATAGATCAGCTGTCGGTCCTAGCACCGCTCAATTAATTAAAGAGTAATGCTACATACAATCACTTTTGTATACTCCCTGCGTACTCCATTGATATGATTGACTGGATTAATTTTTTTTTAATACACAACCAATCATATCACTGGAGTGCACAAAGGAGTCCACAAAAATAACTCCACATAAAATTTTTGTTAATTAAAATAAATATAGTTACGGTAACCTTGATCTTTTAAGTAGGTGAACTAATTTATGAAAAAATCTGTTATTAATTGTTAATTTTTTCTCCTAGTTATCTCTTTATTTATGTCCTAATATTTTTTCTTTTTAGTATTTCCTGCTACGTACAGTAGCATCCTCCATGATCACAGTTTAAGAAGTCAATTAAGTGTGTAAAGCATAGTGAGATTTCAGAAGAGTATCATGATGTCAAGCATGAGGATATCTGTCCAGGATCATGGGGACCTTGAGTCCCAAGAAGAAGCCACCAACATCAGAAGATCAGAGCAGCACGGGGCTCTTTCGACCCCGTTAATCAAGATCAGACTTTACTTGGCTCTAACATTTTTATCTATACATGCTTTGTTTCGACAGATCCTACAGGAGATAAGTCTCATCTCAAAACAAAATGAGAAAGCTGTTTCTCCGGCTCTCAGATGTATCGGCTCATCGAGTACTTCCCCTCACGGTGTCGTGAGCACTGCCGACCCAGGAGAAGCGGTAAGCTTTTTGCTTTCTCTCCCTTAGATTTATATTGTTGCATTAACTTTTTATTTTCTGATCCATTTAAGCGAAAGAATTCAAGGCTGCGCGCTTTCATGAAATCAGAGATAGACCCAAATCCAATCGCTGGAAAACCGAGAGCTAGCTCAAAACAAGCCAAACACTTTATATTACCTTCAAAAGTACAAGAGCAGATAATGAAGATTTAATTTTCGAGATTAAACCAGCTAGCCTTGGTCCCAAAAGGGGCCCCAATTCTAGTAGAACATCTCCTTAACCAAAAACTGTAGCTAGTATTTATGGAAGGCACCAAACCAGGCCAAAATCATCCTAACTATAGAAACACCATTTTTTCCCTTTAAAAGGCCTGATAGGAGGAGTAGGCCGGTAACTTCTTAAAAGCCCAGGATTAGTTTGTTTCTAAGCCATGTGGGACTCCTCGATATGCCCCCTCACGTGTGGGCCGGTATTTTCGGTACCATCATCGTGGGTAGGTCTCAGGAGCTCATCATTAATCATAGGTTAATCTGCTCTGATACCATATAAAAACACCAATTTCTTCCCTTAAAAGGCCTGATAGGAGGAGTATAATAACTCCTTATAAAACCCAGGATTAGTTTATTCCTAAGCCATGTAGGACTCCTCAATACCAACTGTAAGCTACTTCTTGCTTTAAAGAACGCCCACAATGAAACCCTAGCTATGCAACCAGGATTACTTTCCCTCCAAGAAGCTAAGACATTCTTCCATCCAGCTCGAGCCAACTCACTTAAGCTCAATACGTGCAGTCTAGATCTCCAACTGCAGGATATACATCTAGACTATCAACAATCACATAAGAAGACAATCAAAATGATAAGCTGCCAATTCACTTTTCTTGTTGAATAGTCAATGCTAATTTTTACTATCATTATTCAATATTGTTGAATAGCCAAGTTGGTTTAGCTTAGGGAGTTTAAAGTTACAATTAAGTTCTTTGGGGAGGCTCTCCAAATTAAAGGGGTTTTTCTTGTGTACTTACCCAAAAAAGAAATTTAGCATTGATTTGTCGAGTACCTTTTTTTGTCATTGGTTTTTTGCAGGATAGAGAAGTTACAGGAAAAGTCGAAATTTCTTCCACACCACCTGATCATGTTTGCCGGCTAAACGTAAATTTGGAAGATGAGAATCACAACGATACGGCCAGTGATTCAACAGTCAATCAAGATGCTCTGCATACAGATTTCAACACGGGAATTGATGAACAAGACAAACGCATACACACAGCCAACTCACTCTCCCTAACAGAGGCTAGTCCTGGGCGCGGTTTCATAAAAATTCTTCTAGGAAATTTCAATGATATCTCCATTATCATTCAACTCATCATGGGGGCAGTACTGGCTTTTGTCTTTGGTGCTATTTTCCGCCTAGAGGGTGCTTTGGAGACCGGGGTCATCATCATTGATTCCGTTATTTTTCTACTTGTGCTTCTTCCATCGATAGCTGAATTCTTTTCTGAAAAGATCATAATGATTTCGGCACAGGAAAAACCACTGGGCATGCAACGAGCAAAAGCTTATGCCATCAGAGAGCAGGGACTCAGACAGGAAGTAGACATCAATGATATCGTCGTGGGTGACAAAGTATGCCTTGAGAAGGGGTATCCAGTCCCTGCAGATGGTAAATTGGTGTCTGGTGAATTCCTAAAGCTAGACGATGGTTCTAGCATAGATGATCAGAAGCCATTTCTCTTCTATGGTGCAAAGGTTATTGATGGAGAAGGTCTCATGATGGTTACATCTGTGGGCATGGACACGAGATTGGGTCATTTGATGAGCCAGGTAACCCATTTCCCTGACAAGATTCCCGGTGCAGCCGCTCTTTACAAGGTGAATACCATATCCCAAATAATGGGGTTGGTATTCACTTTTCTCATCACAACAGTAATTCTCATCCGTTTTAAGCTTGGAGATGAAGATGTCAAATCTAACATCACAGGGCTCAAGGCGAAAATAACTATGTTAAACGAAGTTATCAACAAGATTTCCTTGAATACCAATGGCACTATATGGATCTTTGCTGCGTCACTAGCTGGAATTAAGGGAGGATTGCCTTGGGTAATCAGATGCGCCATTGTTTGGGGGATGAACAGGATGTTATCTCACAAGGCCAATGCTAAAAGACCTTCAGCATGTCTTACCATGGGTTCAGTCTCTACCGTCTGCATTAACACCAGTACTGTTCCAGATGTTGCAGCTGACGACGACATGAATGGGATAAGAAAAGCTATAGAATGTTTCAAAACTGCTGGTATTAACGTCCTATTGTTTTCTGAAGATACTATATCGGTGTCCGCCGACATAGCTCACATGAATTGTGGACTGCTTCCCAACTCAAATGGATTGGTGCTTGAAGGTCAAGAGTTTCGAAATTCCAACGATGAAGAGAGGATGAGTAAAGTCGATAGCATCAACCACATGGGAAGCTGTTCAGCTTCTGACGAGCTCCTTCTGGTGCAGTGTTTAAAGAAAAAGGGACACGTGGTGGCAATGGTTGGGAGCAGAACAAATGACGTTCCAGCATTAAAAGAAGCAGATGTTGGACTTGTATTGGAGACCAATAGCAGTGAAATGGCCAGAGAAAGTGCTGACATCATCATCGGAGATTCCGATTCCTGTTTAATGGTCGCAGACTTTGTAAAGTTGGGAAGGAGTATATATGAAGGCACTCAGAAGTATGTCCTATTTTTGCTCCCCATGAGTATTGTAGGGCCGTTGGTGACTACCATCACAGTCTGTTCTTCTGGATATTTTCCAATTTCGATAATCGAACAGCTGTTGGCAAACTTTTTTGTTAGTTTTCTAAGTGCCCTTGCATTGCTAACTGAGCCACCAACAGAAGAACTGATGAAAAAGTGCCCGAGGATAGAAACAGCAGCATTTTTCAACAAGGCAATGTGGAGAAATCTTGTGTTCCAAGTTATTTACCAGACAACCATCTTAGTTATCTTGAAATTCAAAGGCCAAGCCATCCTGAACATCAGCCAGAAGGTTAGTATCTTCAATAGCTTTGTAATTTGCCAAGTATTTAACCTATTGAATGCAAGGGAGATGGAGAAGAAAAATGTGTTCAGGGGTGTTCTTCGTAACGGATGGTTTTGGGTGGCTGTGACTGGTATTCTGGCAGTCCAGGTGACTATTGTGGGGATTGAAACTCTCTTCGTTAGCAACCCAATATGGAATTTGGTGCCGTGGCTCGTCCCTATCCTAATTGGAATGGGGTCGTTGGTTATTGATTCGGCTTCAAAGTTTATATTGGGCGTCATCATGGACTGATCGACTATACCATCTGGCTTGCATATATAAGGAAGGCTTCGAATCTAGTTTTTTTTTAATGTCACTTTAGTTTAAGAGGTTGAACTGTTTGCTAGTTTTTAAACCATAGTAGTGAAGCAAACTAAAGGCTTATTTGAATATCTCTCTCTAATTTTTAGCTTAATATTTCTCTCCATTTTCTCAGCCTTATAATATTGATTATTTTAGAACTTTAGATATCCAATCGGCATGATAACCAAACTTCTTAATCTTGGCTTCTTCATTTTCACATAATTTTTAACCAACCTCACGATCGGATATCCTTTTTCTTCTTGCCTTCTTCATTTTTACATAATTTCCCATTCTAAGGGATCTCTCTAATCAATGTCAACTCTCACTCTCAAGTTCTCAAATTTCTACCACCCATCTCACACAATGGTTGCATGTTTGCGTTTTCCTTTCCTCAAGACCGGAACAGTGCATTTGCTAGAGCTCATAAATCATGCAGAGCAGAAGAATAATTTTTTGTATAAATACCTCAAATGTTCCACGAGTTTGTCCTACAATCCACTCTACTTCGCTACATGGATTAGTTTAGCGACCTTTCTGAAAGAAGCTGTCTTCTTCAAGTTCTCCGGTTGAGTGCACTATATAGCAAGGAGTAGAGCCATAATCAAAATTCCAAAACCTTAAACTTTGTAGAGAAAGAAAAAGTAAGAGAGACAAAGTTTCTATATTTTCATGTGTCTAATTTCTAAATGGGAAGTGTTCTATATAACTTTGCCATATGTCTTCAAAACACATGACACTTAGCCATTAAATCAGATATTAATGCCTATTGACACTAAGGACGCCCCTCTGTTTATTATATCTCTTGTTATCACATAATGGGCATGGTCTTAGCTAGGTCTACGTATCTCAACATGGTGATCTCAATCTCATTCATATTTACAAATAGATTGTGTGACAACTGACCACGCCTACAATATTATCTTAGACTACTTGGTGGAGTATATAATATCATAGATTCCCATGTTATCAACTCACAAGTAATCATGGCATATATTAAATGAAATAATCACATATAATAAACATGTCAACTCATCTAATATTATTTAATATCTTTTTTTTTCTTAATTAAAAATTAAATAAAAAACAAGTACTGCCCCTTTCCAGCAACTTCATGGCCGCAGCTACCGAGTTAGCGGTATGTTCTTGCGTGTCACTGTTTAGTAAGGTTAAAAAAAGACCCGGTTATTATCTAAGTTATTGTTTTAATTAGCTACTAATTTGCCCGTAACGCCTAATTACCATTTAATGTTTAAGTGTACGTACCATGTCTATCCAGGCCATATATATATATATATATATATATATTCAAAGGATAGTAGTTAGGCGAGTTTTTCTTGAAAAGGGATCTTGCCATTGCCGCTGACAAAGTTTACGTATTACAAGGAAACTGATTATTTGTCATTAGTTATTTCTTATCAAAATAATTATTTTTTGCTAAAATAAATCTATTCCCGTTGCAAATAATATTTTTGTCGCAAATAGCTAATTATAAATGCTCATTATTTTTGTAGTGACGTTGCTGCCACATTTATAAGCACAAGCTGCATGCAGCAAATGACTCCAAACACTTAAATTAGCAAGGATATTTCACAATCCAATCGAAATACAGAACTCATCAAAACATTTATCAAACGTGAAAAAAAATAATCAGAATCATCAAGTCGCATACCATTAACCCTAATCAAACTGGAACTATCTGTTTGAGTACGTAATTGTGTACAAGTAATTGATTGTGTAAATCATGAAGAATGAAATACAAATGTGTCTGAATCATGTCGTATTTTTTTATGTGTGGACTAGCATAGTCATAATGTGAGCCCATAATAGGCTAGGCTATTTAGTAAACACTTGAGGATCGAAGCCCTTACTCTCACCCCACATATATAAATGGAGTTTGCCCATTATACTTCATTCCAGTCATTTGTGTCATTGAGGGAAGAGAGTAAAAGTCTCCTCAACACACAAAACACTAGATCATCATTGGAAGACACACAAGTGATCATCTTCTAACTATGGAGAATGTATGTTTTCTTCTGTTCAATTAAGCATGCTGTGATGATAGACAGTAATGATCTTATTTTAAATATTCCATCAATTGGTATTAGATAATTTTGTCTCATTTTCATGGCTGTGAATTCATTTTGTTGTTGAACCTATAAGTTGTGTATAAATTTATTTTAGTGACTAAATTTCGATCAAACGCCAATATCTATGTCTTCCTTTACCTTGTTCATGGAGAAACTTCGGTCGTAGCTAGTAGACTCATTTTGTAAGTTGGGGTAATACTTTGACAACGACTGTGTTGGGTTGTGGTGGGAGTAGGACACAACCACAAACACCCAATCCAGGATATGGACTGGTATGGTCAACAATTGAAAAATAGTGTGTATTGCTAGCTCCTTATCTTATCTTTTACATTAGTAGCTGTTGTGTTATATACGAGATTATCAAAAGTATTTCAAGAATAAAAAAGAATTAAAAAGAATTAAAAAAAAAAGAATTGAGACATTAGTAGCCGTGAGACATTAGTAGCGGGTCAACTCCATTTCCTTGAATCAATGGAGTGATTCAAGGAAGCTTGTTTGTGATGGTCGTTAGTGTATGAGACTCATGTTTAAGTGTCCATTATGTACTGGGACACTAGCATAAATTTGAGATACATATTTTAAGAGAAACACTTCCCACCGGTCGGGCTAAAAGTCCCACAAAAGCAGCCCTCCATTTAGCTAACTCACGTAAGAAAATACAATATAAGAAAAATACACTCCACCATAGAGAATCATGGTCGTATGTAGCCCAGTTCTTTTGCCTTCTCATTTGCACCACCCGCCCCTCTCTTCCTAGATGCATCCCTTTGCACTGCCCACAGTCCGACTCCGATTCAAGTAGTCTTCCCACCCAAACTCCGGTTAGCCATTGTCAAGCTCTTCAACTTGATTTTCCGCTGGTTCTCCTCCTACTGCTACTTCGACATCATCGAGATTGATAGAGTCAACACCAATGAGCTCTACAACGTCGTCCAACTCTACCTCAACTCCTCCGTCTCCATCATTGGTAGTCACTTCAGCCTCACCCGCACCCTAAACTCCAGCGTCATCACCTTCGGCCTCTCCAACAATGATAGCATCGTCGACAACTACAATGGTGTCACTGTTCTCTGGGAACATGTTGTCATGCAAAGGCAAGCTCAAACCTTCTCATGGCATCCTTTACCAGAAGCTTGACCTGGTCAAAAAGCTGTCTTATTATCTCTGGAAACGGATTAAACAAAGTAAATTAACTTTTTTGGTCCATTTTCATGGCTTTCCAGCCACAAATTCTATAAACTTTAATCCGAATTTTTTTTTTCAATGCAAATGTGAAGTTCTGGGTTTGAGTTCAAATCAATCTTGAGAACCCTACAATTACTTCATCAGTTTTTGTAGCCAAAAAGTTTTCTTTTTCTTTGTTCATCAATGGTTTGCTTGTTCTATTTTTAACAATATCGTTTTGAAAGATCGCCGTCCCGCAAACACACCCTCCCACCATCTTTCACACCGAAGAAGAGGCGCAGAAGCTATTGTCGTGCATGCTGTTGCTTCTTCTTCCTCTGCATCTTTGTTCTCATCCTCCTTCTTGTCCTCACCGTCGTATTTGTCCTATTCTACCTCTGGTTTCAACCGAGACTCCCAGTTTTCCACCTGCAATCAGTTTCGATGGGTTGAAATCAACTTTGAGGGGGTGCGAGGGGTAAGGGACTCAATCGCAAAGAAGAGCTTGCCCTTTTCTGGTGTAGTGCTGCTTCAGGATATTTGTGGTGCAAAGCTTATGTGTTAGTATGTGATTGGCAGGCTATTATTTGGCTAATAGCAGCCAGACTGGTCCTAAGGATTTCCTATAATTTACTATTTTGAGGAATAAGGATAATTTAGATTGCATTTTCACATGCTTAATTACTTTCCTTCGTGATGTCCTTAGCTTTTGGGAATCCCGGATTATCTCTTCAATTATTGGCCATCAAAACACTAATGGTAACTAATTAAGAGGATTGGCATGAGTCACTCACTATTAGCTTGGCAATTATGAATATGAATTTAGCCTTAAGAATTGAGATACTCGCCAAGCCTACTAATAAAAGCAATACTGAGGAGAATACTCACTATAAGAGTTGGGAGCACTCAAATAGGACTTGTCTTATGATAATGAGGCACACCATTGACATGTCTATTAGGCAGAGTATTCCCTAAATTGATAATGCCAAATATTTTCTCGAACTATTGGGAATTAGTTCACAAAATTTGACAAAGAAGAGAAATAGGATGAATGATGTATGATATGAATATTTGTTAAATATTTTTGTTTAACTAAAACAGCTTACATAAATTTGAGACTCTTAGCCTCATTTTTTAGATGCTCTTTTTCCTCATAAAAACATCATGTTATCCTTATTCAAAGGAGCTGGCAAGCAAAATGAAGAGTCTAGCAAGGACTTCAACCTTTTGTTCTCCTGCCAAATGACTCCTTCATGCATATGAGACTCCTGAACAATTTGTTGAAGTACAGTAATTTGTTCATTAAGTCTTTCCATTTCACGGGTTTTGAACTGTAGTAGCTGGAAAAAAGCAATTATGGATGAGGAGTAGCGAGTCCCAAGACTCACCAGTTTGTAGATGGCATCGAAGTCTGATTTATTGGCCAAATTATTATTCTCCTACTGCATCATGGCACCGATGGCAGATATAGACAGAATTGGTGGTTGAGGTGTAGGATATCTCACAGAGTGATTGAGGGGATTAATGGAGGAAGAAGGTTGAGCCATTGCAACAAGAAAAGAAGAAAGCTTAGAGAGTGAGAATGCTAATGGAATTCATAGAGAAGAGAGAATTTTTCGTGAAATGGAAGAAAATTAGGACTGTATTTACAGAGAATCGGAGCATTTCAAATTCTTGGAAATCCCGCTTGATTTTCTTTCGGCTCTTAGACAACATTCAAGGCTTGTCGGATAACTATTGCCGAAAGGCTATCCTACTAATCTAAATCCCTCAAATCTCAGTAAAATCTCGTTTGTCAACAACATCAGGCGATTTAAATCTCCTTCTGCATTAGGTTGATAGCACTAGGCTTCAAGGTTTTGCAACAATTGTCGGGATCCAGGTGGCACCAATGGAAAAGCACCTATTGTGAAAGGTGACCCATATGACTCATATGAGATTGTTAAAGTCTTCTAATCTATTAAGATAGTGGGAGATATATTTTTGTATTTATTGTGAGCACTTGGTTGCTACATTTCATTGTGCATATATTTTGTGTTAATTATGAGATATTTTGTGTTTGAAAGTGAGACGCTATGAAATAGCCTCATTGGGCTTTATTTGCGAATCAAGTAATTATCTTTGTGTTGATATGTGTGTTGTACTTGCATATTATTTGTTTGGATATCGTTAGTGTAGGTACTTGTTGTGTCATGCATCCTATCAGTGTACTCATAACTTGTTGCTTATAGATGCATTTGATCCAAATTGTGTTCTTTAAATGCAAATTCATATTCAATTTATGCGTGTATGACTTTGCTGCCCAAGTGAGAGTTTGTCATAGTTTTTTATGTGTGAACTAGCATAGTCATAATGTGAGCCGATAATGGGCTAAGCTATTTAGTGAACACTTGAGGAAGCCCTTACTCTCAACCCACGTATATAAATGGAGTTTGCCCATTATACTCCATTACGGTCATTTGTGTCATTGAGGGAAGAGAGTAGAAGTGTCCTCAACATACAAAACACACTACAAGAAAATCAGGTCATTTGCAACACTTAAAATTGTTGCAAAAAAGCATCTAAACTACTGCATATACTCATTTCCAGCGCTTTTAACTTCCTTGCACGATCGCCGCTATTATCGCATCTTTTTTGCCCAAAGCAGAGATACAAAATATTTCGCTGCTAAAAATAATTTTTGCAGTGAATTTTTTTCCTTGCTACTACTCTTAACATCGCTGTAATTATCCTCATGCTCATAAAGATATAACGCTGAGAAAACTCAATTATAGCATTTCTAATCCTTGCAAATACCTTAAAAATCGCTATAATTAATCTCAGGTATTTTTAGCAAAAAATTTAAAAATTGTTGCAAACACTCTTTTGCAGCGTAATTGAGATGCTGAAAATAGAACCAAAAGCGCTGCAAATAGAAAAAAATTATTGCAAATCTGGTCATCCATGTATGGCAAAATCGTTGTTAAAATTTAATTGCAGCATTTAAAATCGTTGTAAAAACTCAATAAATCGATGCAGTTGGATATTTCCAGCGAAAAGTTTAAAAATTGTTGCAAATGATTATTTGTAGCGTAATAGTGATGCTGAAAATAGAACCAAAAGCGCTGCAAATAGGGAAAAAAACTGTTGCAAATAGGGCCATCCATGTATGGGAAAATCATTGTTAAAATTTAAATTTATTTTCCAGTATATAAAGAACTGGAAAATAAACGTGAGCAGAATATGTGGAGGCTCGGCCTACCAATGCATGAATGCTCAAATGTAAAACAGAGTAGTGAAGCAAAACTTTCTTTTATATATACTGAAAGTAAGCGTCAAATAGATACAAGAATTCAAACTTACAATCTTAAAATTAAGTTTGTAAGGTGGATAAGGATAGCAGGGAGTTGGGATTCTCTCTGGGATAGTGGTCAATTTGTTCTTAGAGTTGAGAGCTAAATTGGCCGTGTCTTGCAAATGAAATGAGGAGTCCTTTTATAGAGTAAGGAAACTCCTGTACAAGATAGAATCGTCCCGTAAATCACGGGGTGAATAGTGAATGAATAGTGACTTTTTGTCACTATTTACTCATGCTGGCAATCTGACGCCGAAAGAAGCTTTGTCGTCTTCTGCCGATAGTAATCTTCTTTTTGCACCGAAAGCATTTCTGTCTTCTGTTGTGCAAAGTGATCAAAAGAAAGTCACCTTTCCTCCCCTGCGAAAATGAAGGTGGTTGAGTGACAGCTGGATAGTGCGCTGGTGCGCTGTTAGGGTCAGGTCTCAGTCATCTCCCAAGTTTGGCGGGTAGTCTTCTGAGTCATGGCCGAATACATTGCTGTAGGGGTCTGAGTCATCTGACGATGCTTGTGATCCTGCAGCTGATTCGTCACTATTGCGGGCTTCTGCTTCCTGTTGGAGCTTGGTCTGCAGTAGTTGAAATATTTCTGTGCTCGAAAGGTCTGTAGTTGACTTGTCTTTCGAGGATAGTGGTTCTGCTGAATTCTTCTTTGTTGAAGATGACTTCTTCTGCTTTGAAGAACTCGAGCATTCTGGAGCCGGTTTGTCACCTGTTAGGGAAGGGTAGGGGACAATGGCTTGGATAGGAGAAGGAGAGGGAAATTCCTCCTTGCATTTCAGATTTGGCACTATGGGTGGAAAATCTGAAGAGACTCTTGAGATAATTTCATCTGAAAGATTGAATTTATCCCACCATTTAATGAAATATTGTCTGACCAATATATCGCTACGCTTTTCATACGACCATTTACAAATCCATGGTGGTTTGTATTTGGCACAGAAGTGAATAAGAGAAGATAATTTGGCATCTTGCCCTTTTACCTTGTTGGTAATGGAAAAGTGTTTGATGACCTGCTGAAGGTCATCGGGGAATATTTCAATGCTGGAGCCAAAGTAGCACCACCACCGTTGAAACCACAGAGGAAAACCATTTTTGGATCTTTTGTTAAAAGAAAAGAACCAGGAATGTGACATGTCTGGGGTTTGATATAAAGGGAATTTGAACCAGGCTTGAATATAATCATAATAATTATAAACAGTATCTGTTTCAGGATTAAGAGTTTTGGAGGTAGAAGGGTGGGTGACCCATTATTCTTCCGTCATGACATGGTTTATTTGGCAATTATGAAAAATGATTTTTGATTTGTCAAATTTATCAAAAATCGGTTTGATAGAAACGGAATTGGTTTTTACCATGATTCCGAGGTAGAATTTGAGATGTTTGGCTGGATTTTCAGGGATCCAGTGAAAGTCTCGTGGAAAATATTCAATTGCAATTTGGTATGGATTTGTTTTAATTGATTTCTCAATATAAAACAGGCTGTCAAACCATACCTTCTGATGATAAGGTGCCTTGTTGGCACGGATAAAGTTGCCTGCCGGTCGCTGTCCTGTTACTGCCAGTGGATTGGCAAAGGGGTCACAGGGTGTGGCTAAGGTTGAGGCAAAAGAGGCAGGGGTTACCAGTCTGGGAACTCGCCCTAGGCTGGTAAATCTATTGGCTATCTCCAGTGGGGAGGAAGCCGTGGTCAAAGAAGTTGTTGGTACCGGAGGTACAAACAACTTGGATATTGAAGAGGTAGAGGAGGAACTGGGAAGTCCTCCTGGTTTCTTCTTCTTACTCATGGTTTATTCTGCAGGAATTCACGGGTAAGAAAATCAGGAATGGAGTTATCCGATCCTTTAATATATTCAATGTCAAAATCAAAAACACTTAAAACAGCTTGCCATCGTGCAAAAATCTGTTTTGATGCAATGTTTTTAACATCTTTTTCTAAAATTTCCTTTGCTGACTTACAATCAATCCTCAAAAGGAATTTTTGGTTAAGCAAATCAGACTGAAATTTAGAAATACATAAAACAACAGATAGTATTTCTTTTTTAACAGTACTATAATTGTGCTGTGCAAGATTCCAAGTTCCGGAATGGAAACGAACGATTTGTTCGGAGGAACCTGGTGAAACAACTTGTTTCAAGATGCCGCCATAGCCTGTGTCACTGGCGTCAGTTTGGACAATCTTGAAGCTATTTAAAACAGGAATACCAAGACATGGAAGAGTTTTGACATGTGTCTTGATTTTCTGGATAAGTTTGGTGTGAACGTCAGTCCACGGAGCAGGATTAGTTTTCAGTCTCGCGAAAAGAGGGCGACACTGTTTCCTCATATCCTGATAGAAATCAGAGATGTAATTCAAAGAAGCAAGGAATCTTTGTAGTTGGTTCTTGTCAAGAATAACATCTGGGAATTTGTCAGCAAACTCAATAGCTCGCTGGATAGGTTTGATTTTTCCTTCGAAGATGTCGAAACCAAGGAATCTGATCTTGGTCTGGAATAGTTTTATTTTCGAAGCTGATAAGACAAGTCCATTTCTCTTGATGACTGCAAGAAACGTTTCAAGATGTTTCCAGTGTTCATCAATAGATTTGGAGAAAACAAGTACGTCATTGATGTAAACGATGGTGAATAGGGTGAATGACGAAAAAATGTCATTCATGATATTTTGGAATTCACTAGGAGCGTTCTTCAGCCCAAATGGCATAACATTCCACTCGTAGTGACCCAGAGGGGTGGTGAAACCAGTCTTGTATCTGTCTGACTTCCTAATTTGGATCTGCCAAAATCCAGACTTAAGGTCAAACTTAGAGAACACGACTGCACCTTCTAAACGTTGAATCAAGTCTTGTTTATTGGGAATAGGGTACCTAATCCATTCTAAGACTTCATTCAGTGGTTTATAATTTATGACCAGACGGGGTGTCCCTCGCTCAATTTCAACTTTTTTCTGGACATAAAACGCTGCACAAGACCAGGGTGACTTGCTATGCCTAATGATATTTTTAGCAAGAAGATCCTTAATCTCATTTTTACAAAACTCAAGGGTTTCCCGATTCATTTGAATGGGTCGCGCCTTGGTGGGTATTTTGGATTCAGAAAATCCTTTTATGTAAGGCAAAGAAACTTCATATTTCTTCCTATGCCAGAATGCAGTAGGAAGGTTTAAACAAACAGAAGAAATCAAAACCTTTTGAAAATCTGCGATCTTCGCCTGGAGCAAAGGATCCTTTAGATTTTCGGATATGCGTTTAAAACGAATTTCTTGTTTTAGAAAATCAAGATGTTTTCTTTTTTGAGAAATCAACGTTAAAGATTTTCTATGACAATCACGTTCAAACTTAGATGCAAATTTAAATTTGACTTTCTGTCCAAAGGGGTCAGTGGTGATCCCATCATGTTCAGAAAGAAAAGGATAAATTATATTTAAGAAAGGTATCCCCAAAATTACATCATAGGAAATGTCTTTGACTAAAACAGATGGAATTTTAAAGCAGACATTGTCCTGGCAAACATGAGCATCATTTAGCTCATAACGAATCTTCATTTTAGATCCGTTTGCCGAGAATAAATTCTCTTCGGACTTTTCAAAGTACTGAGTAGGAACTAATCCTTCGCGGATATAGTTCAAGTCAGCACCTGAATCAATCAAGGCAATAGCAGAGAATTTGAAACTACGAGCAACAATTATCTCTACCAAACAAAACCATTTCTGCGGAACAGAATGGCGAAGCACACAGACATCCTTATCAGAAGGTTCAGAATGATCTGAGTCGTTTGATTGATTGCCTGAAGGATTTTGATCAAATTGTTTATCAATTTGTATTTTTAATAAATCTTGTTTGAAAGAAGCATTCTCAGATTTAAGGGTTTTAACCTCTTCTCTGAGTTCAGAAATCTCTTTTTTAACAAGATTAACTTCATTTTGTAAATCCTTTATAGAAATTTCTTTGGGTTTTTGTTTCTGAAAACGTCCCAAAGTTTCATCAAAAGAAATCTTCCCTGAAGACATAGGCTCTTTGCGAGTCATATTCTTCTTAAGCTGTATGAGATATTTCTCTTTCAGCTCAGGGTCCTCAATTTGTGCAATAAGAGATAAGAGCATGTTTTCATGTTCTTCCTCTTTAGTTAAAATACGTTTCCCGTTGGGATCCTGACCTAAAACATGAATTGTTTTTCGTTCAAGATTACAACAAGAATCTTTACAACCAAACTTAATATTTGGTGAGTTGTGATGATCAGAGTCTGAATGATAACTTGTATCATCAGAGCTTAGTTCATCCTTATCCGAAGACATAGGAGATCCATTTTCGAGGAGTCAAAACAGATCTTCTTGGTCAGCGGCATTAATATGCAACTCATTAAGTTTTTTCTTAATCTTGGGCTTCTTGGGGCACTTATCTGCAAAGTGTCCTTTCTGGCCACAAGTAAAACAAGTTCCCTTTGTAGAGTTTTTAGAAAACCATTTTTGAAAAGGTTTCTTTTTTCTGGAAACCGATTTTGAAACTGGTTTTTGATAAAATTCATTATGGGGTGTTCTCCTGTGACTCCCACGAGGTTTGGAAAACCTTTTTACAGTTTTCTTTTGTTGCCGAGATGGCGCAATAGGAGGAAGGCCAAATTGTTCACAAAAGTTTCCCATTTCAAATTTGGCTTTCTTTCTATCGTTCATCTGTTGGGCAATCATCCTATGATCGTTACACATACTAATACCAAGTTTCTGAATAAGACTAATGATATCACCATAAGTATAATCATTATAATTCAGTAAACCCGAGGCATCAGTAAGTGAATCCTTAACCTTAATGGCAAACAAACGAGGCAATCCATCCACGAATTTCTCTTTCCAGTAAGGCATATTAGAGTCATCCCGAAGCATAACTCTGGACATAAAGACATCTTTATACCAACGGTAGTCAGACATCTTATTACATCTCAAATTATTCAAATAATCAGAGATCCGATTAGTTATGTTGGAAGGTGTTCCAACAAAATGTTTAATTAGGGTATAAATCAGGGTGTTGACTCCATCGGGCGTTCCTTGCCCTGGGATTTCGTCAAACACAGGCAAACCTTCTTCAGTCTTTTGGACTGCAGAACGGATTTCACCTCTTGCCGCGTCGGTAAGATGTTTATCCCACCAAGAACGAAGCATGCCTGAGAATCCATTGGTCAGGATATCAACAATATTAGGCTGACTAAGATTGTTGTTGATATAAGCATTAGCAACCATAGACATACGTTGGACAGTATTGAGGATTTCCTGCTCAGATAATCCATCAATATTCCATTCATACATTTGGTCAGCAGATACTGAGAATTGAGATTGGAAACCTCTTTCTTCAAACTGCAAGTCAGGGGGTGTGGGTCTGGAATACCAGTTTTTCGTAAGACCAATAGGAGTAGGTCCTTTCGAATAAAGTCTGGCAACCGTGGGTCTTTCCAGAGAAAGATCTTGAAAACCATTTTGAATTAAGTCTATTTTCTGTACTAAGGAATTATCAGACAAAGTGTCCTCAGACAAACCATCATGGTCCAAAGTTTTCACAGAAAATGAATCATCAAAATTCACCCCTTTGCTGTCTTTGCTTAAAGCGCTGACAGAGGGTCCTTCTTGCTTAACTTCTTTATTGATGTTAGTAAGCATTCGATTAACCTTATCGAGAGTACTATCAGCCGGTGTAAAATCAATTTTTGGCCTTCTCTCGGGTAAGATAACCAAAGGTTTTTCAATTGTTTTGGCAGGTTTTTGGAAAATAGGTGTTTCAACCATATTCTCGATACGGTCTAATTGTTGACCTATTGTATGGAGAGATTGGTTAACAAAATTGTTTTGTTCAATAATCTTTTTTGTTTCGAGCAAAACATTTTCACCTGGTTTTGAAATCTTAAAAGGAGAAGCTTTTATTTCAACTCCTTGATGAGAAATCAGGATAGTTTCCAAAGGAGGGTGGCTGGTTTTAACAACAGTCCTGCCTTCTTCTTTAATAAAATTTGTCTTTAAAACATTTAAATTCTTTTTAGAATCATCCTTCTTAGAAGTATAATGATTCTCAAGAAAATCAAAGAATAAGATGTGTTTGTTAATGGCTACCATCTTATCCATTCATTTTCTACGAATCCTCTGTTTCTCAGAAGGTGAATAAATCTCGCAATAAGATTTTCTCTTATCACGGTTTTCTTTTGATTTAAACTCAGCAAGTAAAGAAATTAAGTCAATTGAATCATGCGTTAGTGTTTCATGATCAAGATAATTCGTCCTGCTCATCATACATAATTGATGATGAACTGGAGCGACCATATCAGAAGCAGTAGGGGACAAAGAATTGTCCTCTTCCTCCTGTGCTTCTTCCTTTATGGATTTATCTTTTGCAGAATACATGGCAGATGTAACCTGGGAATGGGTTGAAATCCCTTTCAACTTTAGATCCCTTAGATCTTGGTTGTTTGGAGTAACAGTAGATTGAAACTCCTAGATAATAACCGGACGAGAAGAACGTTGTTCTTCCAGGTATCTGTTGATATTCGCATCTCGAATACCTGGGTCCGAGCTGATAGAGGATCTAGATCCAGCGAAAGAATTTCTTCTTTCATTAGAACTAGATGTATCAAAGGATATCTTTACAGTACCATCCATGTACTTCTTGATATAACTAAGATCTTCCTTAGGTTGAATTGCCACTGGTGGCAGCTCTTCCTTAAGGGTCCATTCTGTTGGAAGTTGGATATCCTTCCAATAGAGTTTCTTGGAAGTTCTGATGTTAGCGTTCTCAGTAGAACTACACATTAATAAAGTCTCATTTTTTGGAGACTTAATTTTAGCCCTTGTCTCAAGGCTAGAACTCAAAACTCTGTAATATATATGGTAAACTAATGATATGGGTCTACTGCCAGGTTTCATGTTAAAACCGGAAGTTAGAACATTCAAAGTTAAAACAGACAGAACATTTGCGTCATGCAAATCAACCATCAAGTCAGGATAGCAATCAAAATGAACTGGACCATCCATAAGAGAAGTTTGAACTACTCCTAAGGCACTGTCTTCAAAATTCATAAATCTACCATCACGCAAACATAAAAGAACAGAAGCATTGATACCTTTTCTGATCAAAGGTTTCACTGCTACCTGAACAGATGCAATATGCATGAATTTAAAACCTTTTTCTTTAAAAGATTTTATTAATTCTTTTTTAAATAATACGCATTGTTCTTGCGTATCGGATATTGAAAAAGTCTGTTCCACGGTTTTCACCTGGGACAGGTTTTTAGATTTGAAATTAAACCAAGGCTGGTGATATAAGGAATTAACCTTGATCTTTGGCATATGCCATTGATCTATATCATCAATCCCAGTCTCATTTTTTGAGATGTCACAATCTTCTTCGTTAATTATATCAGGAGGCAAAGCCGACCTGGAACTAACTGATGAACTAGATCTAAACATCTTGTTCATCTTGGTCACAACTGAAACAAGACTCGGGGTCCTTCCTAGACCTAGGTCAATACTACTTCCAGCAGCAACCTCCGCACATACCGGAGGGCCACAACACTAACCCAACCTCACTCCACGTGCCTAAAACGCCTGTCCCTCGGCTAACATGGCAATCTAGGAGCCCTTCTGGACGCTAGTGTATACGGCTGCGGTGGCGGCCGCGAACTGAACTGTAGTAAGACTTAGAAAAGAGGAGAGACAGAGTGTCTCCAGATATGATCAAGAAAAACAGGATAGAAAGATAAAATTCAGCAGTTAAAATCCAGACTTAAGGTCAAACTTAGAGAACACGACTGCACCTTCTAAACGTTGAATCAAGTCTTGTTTATTGGGAGTAGGGTACCTAATCCATTCTAAGACTTCATTCAGTGGTTTATAATTTATGACCAGACAAGATAAATTTCAAATCTTGTCTGGTCATAAATAATTTTTATTTAAAAATTGTTGCAAATAATTATTTGCAGCGTAATAGTGATGCTGAAAATATAACCAAAAGCGCTAGAAATGGGAAAAAAACTACTGCAAATGGAGTCATCCATATATGGAAAAATCGTTGTTAAAATTTAATTGCAGCATTTTAAAACGTTGCAATTACTCTATAAATCGTTGGAATAGACCAATTTCTAGAGATTTATTTAAAAATTGTTGCAAATGATCATTTGTAGCTTAATAGTGATGTTGAAAATTTAGCCAAAAGCGCTGGAAATGGGAAAAAAACTGCTGCAAATGGGGTCATCCATGTATGGGAAAATCGTTGTTAAAATTTAATTACAACATTTTAAAACATTGCAATTACTCTATAAATGGCAACGTTTAGATTTATTTCCAGCGATTTATTTAAAAACTGTTGCAAATAAACATTTGCAGCGTAATAGTGATGCTGAAAATAAAAGCAAAAGCGTTGGAAATAATCTCAAACTGTTGGAAATGGGGTCATTCATTTAAGGGAAAAAGCGTTGCTAAACTTTATTTGTAGCATTTAGTATTGCTGCAATTGGTATAAAAATCGATGCAATTGACTTTATTGTGTATTTTTTTTCCCTCTCTTGCCAGATACGTTGGTTATATATATATGTGTGTCATTTTCATTACTTGATCTGAAATATTAATAATCTTATTAATTTTTCTTTTATCCTGTTCATGTCAGAAACAAAATAATTATTTAATCAATTTATTACCTAACCTGAAATAATAAATTAACTTTTTTTTAATACCTTAAACTTTAAATGACGATTAATTCATCATTCATTGATATCACCAAAAGTTTTTCACCTACATGAAACGATCATACATAAACCTATGATTCTTTCTATTCCATTGCTATATAACACTTATAGTGTTTATCCAATACCCAATTTAGAAATAGGAAACATGAAGAAAAATTCTTGAAACATTCATTATAAATCAAAATTTTGAGCAACTTTTTCCTCGAATATAATAAATCAAACACATTCATTCATCTAAACCCAGTGGGAAATTCACATTAATGTAGTTATGGGCTATATACATTGGGGTGGACCAATTTCTTCCCAAAACCTACAACTTACAAACTACTAAATATACAGATCCCATTTCTTGCTTCTAAACATTAATTGAAAATGTTCACATTCATTCAAATTGTTTAACTGTACTGCTCCTCTATGGACTAAAATTATATCATGACATCTATAACAATGTGCACCTGGGCATTGTGGCTTGGGTAGAACAGTTTCAACACGTCTGCATCATGTGGGGAGGGATTCATTGTTCAGCATTTCTGATATTTCGATCTCTCAAACTCCAATCTGTCAATGATAAATATAGAGAGCCGTTACGTAAACCGATTAAATTAATAGAGCATACATTGGCATGAACATAAAAATAATATTCAAATTTGAAAACTTTAATGTTCTTTCATCATCACCAGAAATGGAGGCCTAAACATAATTAAAAAGTGATTCAAATAGAGGAAGAAATATTGTTAAAACTATAGCAGAACCTTTTTGTAAAAACTGTCAGCATGGAACAAAACAAGGTAGAAAATCATCTCACCTCTTCAAACAGTAGATAGCACGAATTCTGCATATTTGTACCTTCCCTCCACTTAGTTACACACCCAATCCCCCAAGTATTTGGGCAAAATGTAAGGACAGATGAGGTTGGAAGACACCATGACAGAATTTGTTATAGAAACTTTTAGAACTGCTATCATGTGTTCGGTGCTATCTTTTTAGGTGCTAAGCGTGAGGTAAGAGAGGGAAAAATGATGGAGTTTTAAACTAAATTGAACTTAGTCTTCTTAGAAATGAAATTTATACCAAAGTTCCAACCTTGTAGAGTGAATGTGTATAAGCTAAAAATAATTAAATTCTCTAGAAGAAAGATGTGAGAAAAGGAAGGTGAAACTCAGATCATAAATTCTGGACATCCTATTTTACTAGCAATCATTTAAGACCCATCACTTACAATATATATATAAGTGCAATCAAGAATTACTTCAGAGAAGTGCTTACTTATCAAATCCACCCATAGTAGCTAATGCTATTGCCACCCATATCAGCTAATGCTATTGCCACGCACTTGGAATTCAATGACAGCATGGGCATACTTAAAAAAAAAAAAAATTGTGAATAAATCCACATAAAGAAAGAATCTGCATATGCTTGTAGCTTTTTGTTGTTAGGATCAGTAACCACTAATTCCAATATCAGCTAAACAATTTATAGACAATGGATGACATTTTTGGAGAAAGAGGTGATTTAGGAGATGATGCGAAGTCCTCAAAACCCTATTCTTTAATCCAAAAGTATTTATCCTAGTCACAACAGAAAGGTTAATTCATAAATACCTTCAAGTAATGGACTGATTTTTATGATTTAGACAAGAAGACCTGCTCATGAGAGAACTTCAAAGTATCGACAGAGTTCAGCATCATTAATTATAGTTAAAAGGCTTGAAGCCACTAGGTTAGTACTTAAACATGTTTGATACTAAATATCTCTTATCTCATAAACTAAGTTTACTTAGTTCGAATGAAAAATCTCATTCCTCCCAATGAATGATCAAATCGTAAGCATCTTCCCTGAACATGAAACAACAATATATCTTTAAACAATGAAGTGATTCACTTTTTCTTTTGTTCTAATAAAAAAACTAGGAGGTTATTAACTAATTGCTTGAATAAACGTGTGGGGAAACAATACTGGAGTGTAAAGTCATCATGTAATCATTACAATATTGTAATGAACCTTTTGTTGGATTCTTGGCCCATAGTTTCAAGATTTTCACGGTTTTTTTGTCTATGTTTGTGATAGGTTACAGCAAAACAGTTTCTGTGACGCCCCCAAATTCCGCTTGGGATTGAACGGATATCTGAAGCATCAGGACATGCAACACATGGTTACCTGCCCCTATTCATGACATATAAAATGTAATGTTCCTAATATGCATATAGCATTATGCAATATTCACAGCGGATAAATTTTTTTTGAGCAATACTATGCACCAAACTTATAATATCCCAAATAGTTAAATCGTAATCCAAGCATGCTTAACAAAATAAACATCCACGATTTCAGTATGAGTCTTAGAAGACTATAACCTCAAAAACATGGGAGACCAAACTCCATATTTACATTACTATAATACACTATTGAGGAAGTTCGTCGAGTAACTCATGTAACTCGACTAACGAGGCCAGAAAACTGTCCAAAAACTAACTATGGAAGATGTAAGCTCGTCGTCTTGTCTGCGGCGTCTAGTTAACCTCCTTCAGTCTACGAACATCTGCTCCCTGCTCTAATCTTGACACATTGCCTACCATTCGGGGGGAATGGTAGTTGGGACTACCACGGTGAGATTTGATTACAAATCTCAGTAAGTTAACAAGAAACTCCCACACAGGTTAAAGATGCATGCATGGTAGTAAAAACATAAATGTATAAGTAAAGTTGTACATAAGCATAGCATAATTTGACATATAGCATGACATAACCAGAACTTAAACGTGAACTGAACTTCACTTAACATGACATGAACTTGAGCTTAAAACATAACATGGACTAGCAACATAACATGAACGTGAAACTTGAAACATAACATGGACTTGAAATATAGCATGAACGTAAACATGCATAACATAAATATGAATTTGAAAATAACATAAATTTAAGTATAATATGACATAAACGTGAACTTGAGACATAATGTGAACGTGAACATAACATAGCATGAACGTGAGTTTGAACATAACATAATGTGAACATGAAAATAACATGTACGTGAACATAATATAACATGAACTTGATCTGAAACTTGACTTATCATGCACTTGAATCTTGACTTAACATAAACTTGGAATCTTATTCAATTTTTTTAATTAATAATGTGACCATATGGGTGCTACACCGGTCCCCTAGAGCCGTGTGTCCCTGTCGATTACCGCAACACAACACAGGTATCTAGACCAGTTGTGAGTGCGTTAATACGTACTCCACAATTGTTGTGGCCCCACGTATTCTACGTGTTACAATTGCTGTGTCTCACGTAGTGTATGCTCCACAGTTGTTGTGGCCCCATGAATACACGTAACATAAAATATGGCACCATCGGCGTTAGTGCCTGGCGTGCTCTGGTAACCAGTTATTTAGGCCCCATTTGCAACCTGTTGACTGTACCTCGTCAACCCAGGGAATTTCACACCTATTTAGACAATCTAACGTGAACAAAGGAGTTCCACTAGAATATTACCCCATCCTATCATTTAGGGTCGTGATTGACATGAATATCTTAACTTGAACATGATCTGAAACTTATATGAACTTTACATAAGGTGAACCAAGCTTGAGTCCATGGCACCTCATAACATAACTTGTGGTGAACACGCTTAGATCCGTGTCACCCTTAACATAACTTGTGATGAACATGCTTAGGTCTGTGTCATTCTTAACATATCTTGTGATGAACACGCTTAGATCCGTGTCATCCTTAACATAACTTGTGATGAATACACTTAGGTCCGTGTCATCCTTGATCATAACTTGTGATGAACACGCTTAGGTCCGTGTCATCCTTAACATGTCTTATCTTTCTTAATGCATGAGATATTATTTAATATCATATACTTTTCTAACATGACGTATACTTGTAAATGGCACAATACGATTTAAACATAAATATTCCATGGCATACATGTAACATATGTCATGCTTAACATGGCATACTTATAACATACAGCATTGCATGACATAAAAGATTGTGTAACAGATAAATACTCATGAAAGGATAAATCATGCGTAACAGATAAACATGTGATGACATGGCATATATGATAACATATATACATAAATTGTAGTTCCCTTACTCATCATACATACACAATAAACTGATAGTAAGTTAGAAACTAACTTACCTCGATCGTGGCGTTTTACGAGAATAAAGCACAAAATACGAGGAACTGTAAGAGGTCATTCTAAAAGTTAGAAATTTAATTACTAACAATTAGAAACATGAAAACAAGCTAACTTAGATTAAAATTATCATTTTAACCTCTACATGTGGGAAAACGACAATTTTACCCCTAACTTAAGAATTTCATATCCTAACTCCAAAAATTTCTAAAATTTACATTCCTCATGTAAATTTTGTCATAAATTCAAATATCAACTCAGAAAAATTTAAAACAAAACACAACTATAGAAAACACACTATGGCCGAAACATCCATAGGCCATTTCTCTTGATTTTTGTTGCAATTCCTTCCAACTTCAAAACTTATGCTTAAACCAAAATTTTCCAACAAATATCTTCCAATCCTAAGTTTAAAACCATACTTAAAACATCTATTTAGAAAAGACTTATAATCAACACCAAACTTGTTTTTGTAAAAAGATCAAAACACTTGAATCACAAGATTTGTCCTTAAATCAAAACATCTCTAAGAATTCCAAAAAAAATCAAATCTTACTTCTAACATATTCATAACATCATCATAAGATAAACCATGTTTTAAATCATCAAACTAAAGTCACCAAAATCACAAAAATAACACTTGGAGTTTTTGGTTTTACACTTAGTCCAAAAACAGAAACTTTTTCTTAACTAGCTTTGATAAATCTCTTGATCAATGGCTTAAGAAAGTGAGATCTTTGAAATAAAGCATCACATGGTTTAAAAACTTGTCCTAAATAATATCCAACCATCAAAATTAAAATCACATGGCTAAAACTCAATAAAACATGGATCTAACCTAAAAACATCAAATCTTAGGCCTAACTGAAATTCTCTTGCATAGAAAAATCATATCTTTGAAAATAATGCTAAATATCTCCAAACTAACATCCTAAAATGAAAATAAGAGACTTAGGATCATCATATAAGAATATCAAAGCCATTAGAGTAAGCTCAAACCATGAAATATTCAAACTTTCTCCAAATAAAAACTGTTTTTCCACTTTCAGTTTTCAAGTTTCTAGATCTAAGAAAATCTATCATCAAAAGCTTTATTCATGCAACAAAACCTCAATTAAAACTCTTAAACACATGCTAAGAACACTCCATAAAATTTTCAGACCAAGATATGTCCATTAGCTTGGTCAAAAACTCCAAAACATAACATACTCTCCAGATTCACGCTCAGAATGACCTTTCCATGGTTAAAAATACTTTTGACTGACCAAATGACCATGGAATGATACGAAAAATATATCTACGGAAACTAGACTCAAATAGGAACAAGTTTTATGAAGGAGTCATTATGTGAAATTACTTACAAAGGGTCTAAAATCTCCACGCAAAAACACACAGAAAACTGCCTGAGAGAGCTCTTTTGGGTCTCTCTCTAAGAACGGGGTGAAGAAATGATTAAAGTGAAGTAAGTGTATCTTGCATGACTCAAGACTTCTGTAGGAGGAATATATGAACCTTAATGATCATTGAGTGGAGGTAGACATGTGACATAAGGTGGAGGATAATGGGAGGCAAAGGATTGCCTACAAAAGCTACGAGGCATGGGGCTTGATGGGGTGGGTTCCACCATATTATTGAGTGCAGCTTGAGGCAATGAATGGTCTGCCAAGTGGGGGAGGAAACTTCTCCAAGAAGCTTTGCCAAGGTGGCCAAATTCGTGGGTCTTAGTGGGCCTCAACCAAGTGGGTTTCAATTTGGGGTTTAAAGAGGGTTTGGTTAGGGTTTGAGATGCTATCAGGCCCAAATCCAATTTTTCTTGGCCCAATCAAATTTCTAAGGTTTAAAATGTTGAATAAAGATATCATAATAGGAATTTGAGAAATTAATAGCATGTGGAAGTGATTTAATCAAGTGATTAAACACAATGCTAGAAATTGGATAAAAAAGGGTTTGAATGCCAACTTTAGGGTTTGGGAAAACCATTTAAGGTTTCGGTTTCAACCAAATTTTTGGGGTTTCAAATGGATTCCAACCATTTAGGGTTTTACTAGGGTTGAAATCCTTTTGATCTAACTCAATTTGGTTGATCAGATGAAAAATGTTTTGCTTAGGTGGCATGATCTCACACATTGATTTCCTTCACAAATCCATCTAATGGTTTCTCTTTGTGCCAAGTATCTAATACTATTCATTATGTGTGGTTAAGATCTTGCCAAGTGTCCAAATAAAACTTCTCTAACCTAATTTGGACATTTCACACTGTGATTTTGAAACCACTGCACTTAGTACGCTTATCGAGGTTACTATTCACTCCGAAAAAGCGCATAATAAACTTAGTATTGAAAAATTCTAAATATTCAACTGAGTCTAGTGGCGTAAACTATAACGTAATCTGACATTTCTAACTACCTCAAACAATTAAAATCGCATTTCTGGCATCATAGCAAGTGATAACACTGACTATGTTGGCATGCTAAAATATTTGGGATTAGCCGATTCGTGAAAACTTATGGAGTTTTCACGAGGTTTCTAATATCTATAGAAATTCCACTATTGAATTTTTAGCGGGTTGTTACAGTTTCTCTGCAGTAATGGAATTTTATTAGCCAAGAAACTTTATAAGGCAGTCATTTCACATCTTTTTCCTTCTTATTAACATATCTTAATTCCAACAAGTAAACCCAATGTCTAAAAACTCCTGTTAAAGTACTATAGAATTTCAAAGTTCTATAGTCATGGAGATGTCCAATGACTGATGAAGAATTTGCAAGGGAAATGCTGGCTGGAGTAAACCCCATCATCATTCGTCATCTCCAAGTAAACATAAGAAACATAATCCAAACTTCCCGATCATTCTACCAGTCCATCAAACAGTGCTGGACATGGCTAATTTCAGTCATCCATTTTTCTATGGATCACCACATTTTTGGATGATTGGACTAATTGGTATAATTAAACAGTTGAACGCAAAGTCATTCAGGGACCAAAAACAGCATTGGGGTTAGTCTTGTTATTTTAAGCAAGATCAACACAACCTTCTTTCTGTTATGTGACTCGTTGAATAATACTTTATGACATTATGAGCATTAACCAAAATTGGTAGTGTATGACTAAACTTTCTCCATTCCACATAACGAACAACATCATTTGGATTTTTCAACCAATACCCAAAATCCCAATTATACAATCAACCAAAGCATAAAATAAAATTAAACCAGAATTTTGTTTACTTCAATTACTGTCAAAACCCAGCGCAATCATGCAAGTAGTCTCAATTTACCAAGTACCAGAAACCAAACAAGAATCTCAAACAATCATAGTCCTGTATCACCGGGAAACTCATGCAAATAAAACAATACCTACTTCAAAGCAGAAGACTAAAATAATCTGAACCAGAGAGAGAGATTGTGTATACCTCAACAGTCCATAATGAAGAAATTCCAACAAATCAGGTGGGTGTTCTTTCCTCATTTCCCGAGTGAAATCCTCCAAAAATACTTAAATCATTTGAAACAAAGCAGAGAGCTAAGACCTCAAAATACAATTGAATTTGAGCTCAGAACCAGAACAAGAATAATAAGTCGCATTTTCTTTAACATGGGCTCTACTAAATTCTCTAGGAAACATAAGAAGAGAAAACAAAATTGAAAATTTTGTAATAATCCAAACATTCAAAAAGGAATGAGAGGTAGTGATAAGATCCCTATTACTTTGTTTCTTTTACTTTAGTCTCACCCAACCAAATCAAATCAAACGTCATTATTCAAATAAATGCAATAGTCATTCACTCTCACCCACTATTATCCATTATTAGTTGTGCTTAATTCTCCCATAATATATATATACTCACCTGATCCATCCTTGTCACCTAATCCATCCTACAATATCACAGAAAACATCAATGACCTCAATAACTTTGAGAGAAATATTACCAAAAAAGTAGCCAATAATGAACTCCAAGGAAATCATCATCAAATTGTTTCTTGCTGACCCTAACGGAATGAAGAAGCCCTAACCATAACCATGGAAGAAGTGAAGAACTTGAATCAAGGATCCAAGTTCTAGTTAAAAAATGAGACAGCTATACTAATATGCAATGGACATGTATAGCTGCCATCAATATTTGAGCAATTGCAAGTAGCAAGCTGCAGAAGTGGGGGTTAATTGTATAGATTTTAGTAGTTATGGGACCAGTTATGGATGAATGTTATATGAGTTTATGAAGATTAATGTCTTATGTGATGCACATGTAAAAATGATATTAGTTGTAAGGTGCATGAGAGAAAATGTCTTAAAGCTAGCAAAACAAATTCTATCAGCAACCATGCCATATAAATTAAACAAGAATAATAAAACTTACAAAGAACTCTCTTTTGTTCTTTAAATCATATAACATCAGCTACTCAAGTCTTTAGAGTTTCATATTGAATTTGATTTCCATTTATTTAAGGTGTGATTCTATCTTCTTCTTCTCTTTCTTTTTTTTTTTTGGGGGGGGGGGGTGGGGGAGGTTCGGGGGGGGGGTGTGAATCTCTTGCTCTTTTCATAGTTTGTTAGCCAAGATATCCAATAAGTGTTGTTGGATATCTTGCACTAATTTGCGATCTTTTATTTGGAGAATAAACCTGGTCAAAGCATTTATTTTGGAAGCTATTAGGAGATTTTGTTGGGATTTATAGAACCATATATGATCAATAAATAAATTGAAATACAATGTTGAGTTAACAAATGTTAAGAAAGTTGCATTCTTGACTTCATCAGTGATGAGGAGTTTTGTAATCCCAAAACTTAAAAAGATTATTGATGAGGAAAAGAAGGTTTCACATGCTTCATTAATGGATGACACAGAGAAGGCCATATTGGAACCAGCAAGAATTAAGGTCAAGCTGAAGGTAGAGAATGTTGATATTTGTTATCCTCCAATTTTTCAAAGTGGAGGAGATTTTGATCTGAAACTGAGTGCTTCAAGCAACGATTCCAACCTTTACTATGATTCGAATAGTGTGATTATATGTGCAATTGGATCTCGATATAACAGCTATTGCTCAAACGTTGCTAGAACTTTTCTGATCAATGCCAATGCCTCATAGAGCAAGGCTTATGAGGTTCTTCTCAAGGCACATGCTGTAGCAATTAGTGCTTTGAAATTTGGAAGCAAGGCCAGTGCTTCATATCTTGCTGCTCTCTCAATAGTTGAGAAGGATGCCCTCGAATTGGCTGCGAGCATGACTAAAACTGCAGGGACTAGAATTGGCCTCAAGTTTCATGAGTCGGGTCTTAGTCTTAATGCTAAGAATGATCGAATACTAAAACCAGTGCATAGTAGTTAACGTGTCACTTGGATTCCATAACTTGCAGGCTGAGACCAACAACCCAAAAACTCAGAAATTCTTGGTGTTGCTAGCTGATACAGTTATTATGTGTGTGTGTGCGTGTCCAACAGTAATATATATAAATCGATGTGCATTATGTGCTTCTTCAGCTTGTGAAAAATCAGGAGTTAAGATAAAAGGACCCATATGGCGCCTTTACTTTTGGTGAATCCCTTGTGAGGAGTTGTAGGAAATTCATATAAAAAATAATCACATGTCAATTGCCCAGATGGGCTAGATTTTTTTTGTTCTTTATCACACTAGGAGCTTCCTTCAATCACAGAATGACATCCCCAATTTTATATTACTTAAATACAGAGTTTTGCTGCTACTATTTCTGTTCCATTTTGCCAATTTTCTTGAGAGGTTCGTTCATTTCTTCTAGTTTAAATAACCTGCTTAATCACTCATAACTATAGTGTCTAAAATGTGTTAAGGCAGATTAACAAAAACTCAATTATTGCCATGCGGGGTTTGAATCTGAACATGTACTTTGCAAGCTTGTCCTACACCCTAGCATTCCTTGCACCAATGGTCAATACCGTTGCATCTAACATTTGTTGGGCAACCAATGTACTCGGATGTATTTTATGCTAATTGATTATGAGGATCTACTATTTCTTTTCAAATGATATATACATCTCTATTTCCATCATGCTGGGTGAGATTTAAAATTATTTTCATTAAAGTGTGGAAGTTTTTAAGCATGACATCTCTGTTTATTAGATGTGATTATACTAGTGAGTGAGACAATATTCTTTGAATGGAGCACTAGGAACCAATGTGACATCATTTGGTTCTTATTTCATTTATGCAAGAGGCCATAATCAGTATGGACTATAGAACCAAAAAAACATTATAAAAGTAAAAAAATACTAGCTGCAGCCTTTAAAGTAAGACTATAGTAGCTAAGTCAACTCCATATTAAAGGAACATACAATATCTTAAAAGAACTTTAGCACCTAAAATGGAGAAGATCAGAAATAAGTCAACTCCATATTAAGTCAACTCCACATGTGATAGTATACACGAATGTCATGAAACAGAATAAAAAATAATGGAGAAGATCATCAAGTGGTTATGGCTATGGCTATGGTTGGTGAGAAGTAGATAGGAACCTGAAGCTTAGATTCAAGAAAGCCGAGGAGGGTGCCCGGAATTATCCCTCTGATGCCACCTCCATCAATGCTCAACACAGTCACCATCTTTCCCTTTGCAAGACCAGTACTCGCCATTCAGGTCTAGAGATCTGCGCTTCTTGATAATATTGATGAATTTCTGCGTCCTTAGGGAACTAATATCAAGCTTAATATAATATATGCTTTGCATGTGTAAGCTGGGTGACTAGCTATATATATATAGAGTACGAGGTATAGCTGGATTAACCCTCTGAGACATTAATTAATAGATGCTATGAGGTCCACATATCGTGATTCGTGTCTATATATATCTCTTTGAACTAAAAAAAATTTAAGATAAAAAATTGTATAGAAACGTGCATATATTCATAGGTGTATATATAAATATCAAATCCAACCTCGGATATTTGTGATAAAGACAGTTTGTTAAAATCCTATTGGGAGCTGATCAATGCGATAGAAATTTGAAGTGAATATTAATATTTATATACACACATATATACACACACTTATAAACATATAATATGCAGTATATCAACATGATCAGCCTCAAATATTTAAGACAACATGCAACTCAAAACATTACTCAAATATTTATATAAGTTTTTCTATAATTCTAATATTATACTTTTTTAGTTTTGACAAATTAGTTTACAATTTCTTTTTTTCATTTTTTTAGAGAACGTGATCAATATATATATATATATATATAATTATATCATTAACTATATATAGGTAATTATTATAGGGTACGAATATAATGGAGCACTAGTACTTGCAATGCATGCATGAGTACTGCATATGGGCTTTATATAGTAAACTTAGATTAATATAGATAAGTGAACTAGGACTTAGACAATTTCACTCAAACTGCAATCCCAGCAGATCAGAGGAACTTTGAGGGAACGATAAATTGCATAGTTGCAGCTTAATTCTCAATCAGTCCATGTACAAAAAGTAAGATTTTAGGATAATGTTTGATTTCCTTTAAAAAAGCAGTTTTATTTACAGCAGAATAACATTCTTGATTGTGTTTCGCCTATCAGTAGCAACACTTTTCTTGTAATTTTTCTTCTCTTTTTCTGATACCAGATCAAGGAGAATAAGCAGGAAAACTATAAATGGCATCAATCCACAACACACCTACTCAGCTTAGTGTAGTCCTTATAATATAACACTCTAACTTTTAACATTGAAATTGTTGTAATTAAAAATTTATTGTTTCCACAGCTACCTTTTTTTATTTTGCCTATTTAAAGAAGCCACAAAGATATAACCATACTCTTCATCCATCTTTCACTTTGGTAGGCAAAATAATAATGACACAGCAGTCTTAATAAGAAGATATTAAAAGAAGCAACAGTCTCTTAAAATTTTTGCTCTATAACCATTATATTAATAGGCATAGCCAAGTATACATGGCGTATACAAGAGCACTATAATATAAGAATTTTTAGTATAATCCAGGCAAAAAAATTCTTGAAAAACTGAAGGCTATTTAGAGTTTATATAGACATAAAAACGCAAAAAATGCTTTGTCCTTTTCACTCTGTGTAATTCATTAGTTCAAAAAAGGATGGATGATCTGTATGTGAAAGCATTTGATCATAAACTATAAAAATTCCCAACAAACAGTCAATCTATTCATCTTCTTCCGGTAAGCAAGATAATTTTTCCATGAGTCAAAAGATTTTGACAAAAAAAATGTAAGTGTGTTGCAGAGATAGCAATAAAAATCATGGCAAGTAGTGGTAGATATAATTACCCCTGAACTAGCATATTCTAACAATAATTTGAATCTCCACCATAGTTTGCATGGAAATGCTCTCCTGAATCTTTGTGTTTAGATCTACATATACTAAGTGACCTTTTTAATGCATATCCATACATACTCTAATGGTCAGGGAGTCATATGTAAAAGGTTTCACTTAAAGCGTTGTCAAACCAATGAAAAATCATGTATCACTGCTTGGAAATTTTATGAATAGGAAACAATTGCATTGCTCAAGGATTTCCAATGAAAAGAATGTTGACATCCTAACAACCGATCCTGATTTTCTTGGTAATATGCCAAATCATAGAAAAGAAGTTGCATCTTTTCATTGTAACATAGCATAACTCTAAAAATAGAAAATTAAGGCTAAAATAAATCAAAACCCAATAATAGAATAACATAACACAATTTACCTCATCATGACGCATGCCAAATGTCTTTCTGTTGAGTTTCACTAAACCAACTGAAGAAGCTACGTGCATAAGATTCTTCATGAGTAAGTCAGGGTGTATGCACAAGAAGCTGAAATGGTAAACAAGGATAAACCATGGTTACATTATTTGGGAATAAAATCTGGCACTAGAGACAAAGCTAATAATTTGCAACAATATATGAGCCCAGATTCCTTTCTTGGAATTCAATGACAGCATGGTCATACTTAAAAAAAAAAACTGTGAATAAATCCACAGAAAGAAAGGATCTGCACTAGAGACAAATAAAGAATTACTACAAATACTCAATCGCTGCAAGACAAGGGAACAAGGCCATTGGATTAGCAACTGAAATGTTTAGCATCATTTATATTGGTTTTTGGATTGAGCTATGGCTATATATGACTGAAAATAAATGAATATAGCAAGGATGAAAGATGGATAAGGATGAAACTAGAGAGAGGGGCATTATATATGTTAAAGCTCAAAGTTAAGATGGCAGCTAAATAAAGTTAATTGTTTAATAATCTTTGTGAACTCAAAAGGGAAGAAAGAGCAAAGATTGGCTGATCATTCAGATCAGGATCATGTGCATGGCATGGAGGGGATTCTTTCACATCCCCTCCATGTTGTTTTGGAGTTTAATATATAATGTGGAACACAATGACTAACTAAATTCTTTAGTACCCCAAATTAATTGGCATAAATTTATGGCTGTCTTCTTTATCCCAACACTTCCAACCCATGTTTCCCAACTTCCAACTCCTCTTTAATTAGATGCTAAGTTGATGATGATGATGAACATCTAGCAAACCGAAGTCCATTGGAGATTTTAAGATTTGCACACCTAGTTTAGCTAATCAAATCTCTGCCACCCTTGATTCAGGAAGATAGGGAAAAATAATAATAATTCTTCAACATGAAATTACATCTGGAATCATCTTCCCTTGTGTACCACATCTAATTCACAATTGGTTTTCCTAGTTTCATACAGATCATCATCATCTTCAATACCTATATATACTTCCATTTCAGTACTTTTTTTTTAATTAGATTAACAATAGTTGGACTAAGTACCCTATTTTCTAATGACAAATTAACTAAAAGATTAGAAAAACCATCAGGATTTTTCCAAAAAGAAACAAAAAGCAAGGCAGTCCAGTGCACTTATAAACAAAATGAAAGTGCATATTTTTTTTTCTCAAGAATTAAAAATTATTGCTGAAAACACCCACAGATAATGATATTTCCTCTGTTTTTTCTATATATTGGGGCCTCCCTTCAGTACCTCGATAGAGAGTTCATTACTAAGACTCTTAAAGACAAAAAGTTAATTTTGCCAGATGTTTAAATCCAAATCTATCTCAACTAAGCGAGACTACTACGCATAACATGTTGCCAAGCAAGACTGCAGACAAATTACTTGAAACCAAGAATGACAGTTTTCAAAAGAGTAAGCAACTAGGAAGGCAAAGGATGTAAAAGCTAGCTAAGGTACTTCATGGAATTAAATACCTAAGTAGCCATAGCCGATAATGGAGACGCTAGGTGTTGTGCCTGTCGACCATAAACACTAGTGCTGTAACTAATGCGTCAGATATCCTACTATAATCACTACATAGGCAAGAGCCAAACTCAAAGAGATACACCAGGTCCAATTCATCAACAAAAGAGCTAAACTACATCTAACAACTGAACTAATATTTATCAAAGATTTATAATAGAGAAATTCTTTATAAAAGATTTATATGAAGAGTCAAAACCACTTGTAACTACAATAGACCCTTTTTCAATCACACACATAAAAAAAAAAGCATAAAGGAAGTGCTGAAATTAAAATTAAAAAGAAAAAGACCTTCATGGATTTCATTGTTACCGATGGTGCAGCACCTCCACATAAACAACTTTCACTCCAATCTAAAATAAATAAACTCATATGATTTTGCCCAATTATTGGAATAACTCACCAAAAACTAACCATAAATCTTTGGCAAGTGCAGCAACTTACTTGGCAATATAAGTGGAGATGCCAAAATTGATACAAGCAAGGCTCCTACGAGAATGACAATATTTTGCAAGGAGTTAATTTAATGCTCTTAGAACACTTGACCTACTAGAAGAAATAATTTAATCTTCATTCGACTATTTCATATAGTTAGAAAAAATAATTTCAAACTGTATTATGCTGACCCTAACAGAATGAATAAGCACTAACCCTAACCATAGAAGAAGTGAAGATTACCAGTAAAGGTACGAGGAACCACTCCAGGGAACTCCAAATGATCATTCTGATTAACTTGAATCAAGGATCCAAACTAAACAATTAGATCAAAAGTAGAATTCCAAGCTTAATAGAATATGCAAAAGATATTGAAGATACAAAAAATCAACACTTACATTATCCAAGTGATGTCGATGATAAAGAATATCATTCATTGCCTGGGTGAATAAAAGATTGACAAAATTAGAAAAAAAAAATAGAGGATGCCACATAGTTCACTAATATTGATCAATGTCTAGGGTTCTCACTTAGTTCCCAAATACTTAAAGGAAGAAAAAATTTAAGGTTCAGTGTTCGAAACGAACAAGAGGACAACAAGTTTCTGCAATATAACACTCGAAATTGCATTTATTTATTTGATACTCTAGTCCTTTTTCTTGGAAATGAAACAAGCACAACAAAAGATTTAGAGAACTAGCAACATACAATGCGCATTTCATCCAGAATTTGAAATGCGTGTCAAAAGCATTTTCTGACTTTTTCCTCCATCGTAGGTCACTAACAAAGCTTGATTGATCGAGTGAACAGGTATATAGATGGAGGATATCCAAAATGTTGGCAACCTTGTTTGGGCCCATCTCCAAAACAATAAATATCATGTTACATATAGGATGAATGTTGATCAGAAGATGCAAATTGATTGTCCCAGGAGATGAATCTGGTGGGAGAAGTCCAATAACAAAAACGGTGTTCCATGGAAAGTTACATATCAGATTGGGGAAGGGTAAAAATAGTGGTGGGTTGGGGTTTATCACATTGAGGATTTTAGTTTAGCAAACATATGGTAAATTATTGGTTGGAAATTGGTAAAGGAACCTTGAGGATTTTAATTTATCAGATTGGGATCCAGCTTTGAATTTCCCCATGCTTTCAGTTCCAAAATCATAACCATTCGTTTATTAGTCAGTCTAACATAAGAATATTTGTATTGATTTTAAAATACATTATAAGCAATTCCACAGTTACATTATACATACACAAACACATAGGCAATTGATGCATAAATTGAAAGAGCAAACCACCCCTGTTTCTACTTGACCCAAACGGTTTCATTAAGAACATATTCTCCAAAAAACAGAGTATCTTATTGAGTGAAGGGGACGATGGATGGAAGCGAGTTGGATAACCCACTACTACAGGAAAAGGGTTTGCTTGATGTCGAACGGCAGATTTGGAAATGTCAAAAGTCGCACTTTTTGAACTGGAACTAGCATAAGAGCGAGTCATGCACGACAATGAGTGGATTTTGATTCCGCAGTCGCCAAATCGATGGAGTAGCTCCGCTGTTAGTGATGGATTTTGGTGGAAGAGATAGCCGCATAGCTAAGCATTTTGAGTGGGTTTTGCTTAATGTGCAGGTAGAGAGAAAATTAATGGAGAAGAAGAAGTTGGGGAAGAACTGAGAAGATGAACTCGAGAGATTTGGGAGTGTACGGGAGCAAAGTGATGGGGAAGGGGGAAATGTGATTTAAGGGCGTTTCGGCGCCCTTTCATTAAAAATGTAATTGCAGCGAAAATATCCGTCGCTATAAGCTTTTTCTCTGTTTTAGCGATTTTGTCCTCTGCAATTTAAGTTAAAATCATATGCATTTATTTTGCAGCGTATTTTTCCATTGCAATAAGTAAAAATCGTTGCAAAAGCAAAAAGAGAAAAGTACAATGGTAAATGTCTGCAGCGTACACCAAAAACGTTGGGATTAATAATCAATTGCAGTGATTTTATTTTCAACAAAATAAAAATCGTTGCAAAAAACTTGATTTCTTGTAGTGACACTAGATCATCATTGGAAGACACAAAAGTGATGGCTGGCTCATCTTCTAACTATGGAGAATGTATGTTTTCTTCTATTCAATTAAACATGCTGTGATGATAGTTATTAATGATCCTATTTGAAATATTCCATCAAATCATACAAATAAACCATTCTTCGTTACGATATATAATATATATTATAATTTTTTTATCATTTAGTATTTTCTCTTTCCACCGTTTCATTTATTAACTATAAAGCAAAACTTGAAAAGTTACTCTAATGCAGAGTAAAAAGTATATATTATTCGTGGATTAATACGCGAGTGGAGCAAAGAACTGCAAAAGAAATTAAAGTACATGCAGCCCATTGAAGTACCGAATAATTAAGTATGCACATAAAAATGGCATTGAACTAAAATATCTAATGAATTGCATGCAACGTACGAGAAATTGGAAGCCGGCCAATATATATTGAGCAAAGACAACATACAAAAGCTTAATAGAGATCAGAGACGAAACTCAAGACGAATCCTGACCTTCGGGCTGCCAAACTGGGCAACGTCTTCTAGAATGCCGGAGCCGCGGATCACGTAGATTTCATCATTCTCAAGTTGTTGGTGGGTCCCTCCATATGCGGAAACCATTTAAGCTCTTTAGTGGCAATTTAGTATTTTCGAATAAATAAGATTTTATGTTTTATGTTGTGCCGAATGTTGGGCATGAGTTACGTGAAAATAATTTAAATGAAATGAAATAAGATGAGATTAAATATTTTATTAAAAATTAAATAAAATATTATTATAATATTATTTTTTAATATTAATTTTGTTTTAAAATTTTAAAAAATTAAATATGTTATTATATTTTATGTAAAAATTATAATCATTATATAAAATGAAATGATATAGGTTGAATTTAAACATCTAAACCATTAGAAAAGAGAGAGAGGGAGTACGATTAAGGCAGCTGAAATATCCACTCAGCAGTAGCAGCTCGAAAACTTCTAGAAGACTCTGGTGCACCTACACTAATCGAAGAAAAATTCTATTTGCAGTCTTCACTTGAAAATTGTATGTGCAGGTATTTTATTAAAAGAAAAAAAATATCATTTTAAGATGAATATTTTAGTAATTTTAAAAATTTTAAAAAATTAAATTACCTATATCTGCATTGCAATCTCTAAATAAAGATTAGATGTAGCATTGCTCCTAACCGAATGGTTACCAAGTGGTCCCAAAATCTGTTTGTAAATTCAAATGAAATTACATGTAAATGCCCAGTCATTTCTTTAAGACATTCTCTGTCATTCTGTATAAATAGGATCTACGGGCGAATGTACAAAGACAGGAAAATATATTAAAAAAACTCAGTAGATCCGTAATGTGATAGAGGAATTTTTCCAAACACCTGCCGTGCTTTTTTCCTTTCTTATCATGGTAAAGAGCTCGATAGATAGGACCCACGTCCAAACCTCTCTTCTTCAATCTTCATTTTTTCTTTTCCTCATCTCAGACACAGAATTCACCTCATCCTTAATCTTCCTTTTTATTTTTCAATGGCCGCCAGAGACAAAGCAACAAACACAGCACTATCTCTTTCATCACCACCCCTCAATTCCTCCATTGTCTCCTCTGCATATCATTTCGTAATATTGTGACACCTCAGCAGAATGCACCTACACCGAATACATGCAGCAAAACTAAGATCAAAGCAGAGGAAAATTCACAAGTTTTAGAAGATGCTTCTATAACCGAATAGAGATTCTTTAGCCATCTGTCATTAAATTATTGGCACACTTGTATTGTTTTTTATGTAATATTCTCTATAAATAGAACACTCAAATGTATAGAGACTCACGTTGAATGAAATGATGAATTCTAGGAGCAATCATTGTCTTTGATGAGTGTAGCATTTCCTCAAACGTTGTGTTTATTTTGCCTTTTCTAAACATTTAGCATGGGATCTAGAGCTCTCTAAGGACTCACGTCCTCTCATTCCTTCTGTTCCTTTCTTTTTTCATTCACTTCCTCTCTCCATGGCTTCCTCTGTTAAATCTCCTTTTGATAAAAATCCCTTTCCCAGCCTTCTTCACACCGCATCTCACTTCATCACCATCAAGCTTAATCTAGACAATTATTTTCTTTGGAAAGCTCAAATTGAGCCCTTCTCATCAACTTTATGGGTACGTGGATGGTTCCATTCCCAAGCCCCCCTTTTCTTTTACTGGTTCTCCAACTCCTGAATACACTACCTGGCTTCTCCAAGATAAATTGATTATGTCTACACTTAACTCCTCTCTCTCCTAGTCTATCCTAGCTCAGGTTCTAGATTGCAAAACATCCTCTACGATCTGGAAAACTCTACAAAATCTCTTTGCTGCCAAGTCCTCTGCTCATGTCGTTCACACTCAATTTCAACTTTCAACCCTTAAAAAAGGGTTTGAATCCATTTTGCGATTACTACGCTAAAGACAAATCACTTGCTTCAACCCTTGGTGCAGTAGGTCATCCTCTCACCAATCAAGAATTTTCCATATATCTCCTTGCTGGACTTGGGATTGATTATGAGTCCCTTGTCACCTCTATCACCACTCGTCCTGATTCACTCTCTCCCCATCAAATTTACAGCTACTTATTGAATCATGAGGCTCATCTCAATCATCAAACACAATCCCTGCTCTTGGGTTCATCCATTTCTACAAACACTACTGTCACAAATTCAGGTTCTATACTGGGTCCATCTTCGAATAGTGGTCGAGGCTCTTCTTCTCGTCGACGTAGGGATTGCAATGGTGGACATGGCAACTCTAGCTCTGGACGTGGACAGTCATCCTCCAACTGCTTTCAAAATTGAAACGATTCTTGCCCAGTATGCCAACTCTACAACAAAATTGGTCACTCTGTCATAACCTGCATTCACCGATTTAACTATGCCTATCAGGCCTCCCCCCCACCCTCATTCACTGCCAACTTCTCCCATGTTCCCCCTTCCCCCAACAATATCTCCCAATGGTTCCCAACACTGTGGCTACCTACCATTTCACCCTTGACCTCTCCACCCTCAACCTTGACTCCACGTCTTACCAGGGGTCTGACCTTGTCAGCATCGGCGATGGATCGTCTCTCCCTATCCAACACACTAGCTAGGCTCACCTTCCGTCATCTTTCGGCAATTTTCTCTTAAACAACCTTCTCCATGTCCCCTTGATTTCTAGAAATCTTCTTTTTGTAAGGTAATTTTGCACTAACAATAGAGTTTTCTTTGAATTTCACTTTGATTTTTTTTTTTTTTTTTTGGTGAAGGATTTGCATACCAAGGTGGAGCTCCTCCAGGGTCCCGTTGAGAATGGCCTTTATGTTCTTCTATCACCACCTCGCTTGTCCTCCTCTGGCTCTCCTTCCTCTATCTCACCGCAGGCTCACATTGGCATCCGTACCTCTGCTAATCTCTGGCATTATCACTTAAGGCATCCATCCCCTTGAGTCACCCGTTTCACTCTTCATACGTTCAAGCTTCCCACAACGAATAGCACTAAGTTTTCCTTCTGCTTTGCATGTGTACATGCCAAAGCCCACTCCCTTCCTCACCCATTTTCTCCCTCTCGGTCCAATGGGCCATTTCATCTTTTGTTTGTTGATGTATGGGGCCCTGCCCTCACGTTATCTACCTCCGGCTGTTGTTATTTCCTTTCAATAATAGTTGACTTTTCAAAATTTTTATGGTGCTTTCCTTTACATTTAAAGTCTAATGTGCCTTATGTTGTGTTAGCTTTTCTTCATTATGCTAACACTCAATTCTCGCACAAAATCATGTCTATTCAAACCGACAGTGGTACTGAGTTTAAACCTCTTCGTCCCATATTTCAATCTCGCGGTAACCATCACCATATCGCTGCTCCTTATTCCCACCAACAAAACGGCACCATTAAATGTCGCCATAGACAAATAATTGAAATTGGATTATCTATTCTTGCCCATGCTCATATGCCACAAAGGTATTGGGCTGAAGCCTTTCAAACGGCCACTTATCTTATCAATTGCTTACTAACCCCGATCCTCCACAATAAATCTCCATATGAAACATTATTGGGCTCTCCTCTTGATTATCTATCTCTTCAAGTCTTTGGTTCGGCCTGTTGGCCCAATTTAAGACCATATAATCGCCATAAAATTGATCTTCAGTCTCTCCAATGCGTCTTTCTAGGCTATAGCTTGGATCATAAAGCCTACAAATGTCTCCATATTCCTACGGGCTAAGTATATGTGTCCAGAGATGTAATATTTGATGAAGTTACATTTTTGTTTTATAATATCTCCATAGGCCCACCTCCATCTCTGTCTCTGCACACTACTCCACTTCCCTCATCCATCTCTTTACCAGCCCATGTCACAAGCCCATCTCTTATAATTTCCTCACCCCAGCCCGATACAAGCCCTCCCTCCTCTTCTAACCCTAATTCACATTCCCTTCCTACTAATAGTGTGCCGTCCACCCTCGACTTTGTCTCTTCTTCCTCTGGTTTTGATATACAAGCAATCTCACCCTCTTCCTCTCCTTCGACCACCTCTCTCAGAACCACCCACCCCATGACCACCAGGTGCTTCATCCTAAAGTGCACACGGATGGCACTATTACGTGGCCTTCCAAACGCCCATATGCTTCGCTCACTATCTAGACCACTCCCTCCACATTCTCCATCATTTATGAGGAACCTTCCTCCTTTGAAGCCAACAAGTATTTTGAGTGGCTTGTGGCTATGGTAAATGAATTTCATGCCTTACTCCATAATCGCACTTGGGAGCTTGTCCCTTTTACTCTTGATATGAACATCTTAGGCTCAAAATGGATTTTAAAGACCAAGAGGCGTACTAATGGATCCATTGAACGCCGTAAGGCTCGGCTTGTGGCCAAGGGCTTCCATCAGTAGCCTGGGTTAGACTATCATGAAACTACAGTCCTGTCATCAAACCATTTATAGTCAGACATATTCTGTCCATAACCGTCACCTTCAATTGGCCTCTCCACCAACTTGATGTTCAAAATGCGTTCTTGCACAAGGACCTCAAGGAAGCTGTTTTCATGAAACAACCACCTGGGTTTGCTCATCCGGAATACCTGTCACACTTTAGTAAGTTAAAAAAAATATATCCCTCTATGGTTTAAAGCAAGCTCCTAGAGCTTGGTTTGCCAAGTTAACTGATCAATCAGTTTCTTTTGGGTTTGTTCTCGGGCTGATTCCTCCCTGTTCATACTTCATAATGGTTATGATTGTTTGTTTATTCTTATATATATTGATGACTTGATTGTTATCCCATTCGTAATGGTTCTGATTGTTCGTTTACCCACCTTTCACCAGGTATTTGGTCCTATCCCATTCGGAATTGTAAGATCATAGTCGTAAACATATTCTTTATTATCTGTCATGTCCAACAAAATTTCAGCAATATTTCCCCATAGTTCTCCAAATATGCTCATCTGGTTGTGTGCACCGACGATTAACACGTTGATACACAATCACCGAAATTGTATATCCGGAAAGCAAGGGATGACGCTACCAAAATCTTAATTCTGAACATATAACATATATAGTTCAATAGTTTACGAGAATGATCTTACAATCCCAAACTGTCCACTCTGGACAATTCAAGAGTTATCAATCTTTCAATTCATCCGGATTGATAACTCTCGAACGGGTCTAAGGTTTTTTTTGATGAACAAGTAATGCAAGATATGCTAACTTGTATCAAAAAACAATGCAAGATATGGTAATTAAAAATCATTTGATTAATTTAAATATTTAGTATTTAAGTATTTGTATTATTAAATATTAACTATTTGTATTTTAATTAAAATTCATTTGATCAATTTAAATATTAGTATTTAAGTATTATTAAATCTTAACTATAATGTCTTTTAATACAAATTCATTTTATTAATTTAAATATTAAGTATTTAATATTACTAAATCTTAACTATTTATATTTTAATTAACCTTCAATTGATTAATTTAAATATTATGTATATAAGTATTATTAAATCTTAACTATTTTTATTTTAATTAAAATTCATTTTATTAATTTAAATATTAAGTATTTAAGTATTATTAAATCTTGAATATTTGTATTTTAATTAACCTTCAATAATTTAAACATTAAGTATTTAAATATTATTAAATCTTAACTATTTGTATTTTAATTAGCCTTCAATTGATTAATTTAAATATTATGTATTTAAGTCTTATTAAATCTTAACTATTTGTATTTTAATTAAAATTCATTTTATTAATTTAAATATTAAGTATTTAAGTATTATTAAATCTTAAATATTTTTATTTTAATTAACCTTCAATAATTTAAACATTAAGTATTTAAATATTATTAAATCTTAACTATTTGTACTTTAATTAACCTTCAATTGATTAATTTAAATATTAAGTATTTAAGTATTATTAAATCTTAACTATTTGTATTTTAATTAAAATTCATTTGATTAATTTAAATATTAAGTATTTAAGTATTATTAAATCTTAATTATTTGTATTTTATTAAAATTCATTTTATTAATTTAAAGATTTAGTAGTATTTTAATTAATATTGAAATTGAAAGATTTAAAGATTTAGTACTATTCTAATTTCTAATTAATATTTTAATATTGTTTAGACATAACGTTCAAACGTTGTTAATAAGTGTTCGAATGTAATAAACCCGTTCGAAAGTTAATTGTGTACTATTCGAATGAGTTTATTCCAAATTTCAGTTGTTTTCAACCTCTGAAAACCCCAATAATCACTAACTCAGTACAACAAACGAAAATACACAATATCACAAACTCAGTACAGCAAACGAAAACACTCGTATTCAAACTAAAATGAGAATAAGATAGCATATATACCTGGTTTTGAGAGATGAAAATACAAGGAGACCATATGTTATGCCCAAAACGAAAATACTCTTCAAAAAGCAGTAAAAATAACCTCTTAATCCGAAAATATAAGAGATGTATAAAAACTATTAATATTTTGGGGCTGAATTGAGGGAGAATGTCACTGGTTGGAAGATTTGCCTCTGGGAGCGAGACTGAGAGCGGTGGGAAGAGAGCAAAATTGTAAGGTTCTGTCGTGTAAATGTAGAATATTTGCATTCGAATGGTTACTTACTAAACGTTCAAATGTGAAATAATGAAGCGGGAAAAATTTCCCTCCTAAATTTTCACGTTCGAAAGTATAATATTACACTCGAGCGTTAATGTTTGTTTACCAAAATGTTCAAATGCTTATTGTTAAGAATTTGAACGGTTTGAACTATGTTTAGTAAAAAAAATTTTGCACTATACCTTTAAATAAAATAACAACATTAATATCTAATATATAATATACTATATTTTAGTAACATAGTAATATTTGTTTATAATATACAATCAAGCATATATGTTAATTATATTATATTTTACTATAATATAATATATAATATCATACTACATTTCATATTATAGTCAAGTATATATATTAGACTATATGTAATATATATATGGTATCATGGCATACTGTCATCTATAGTAATAGCATATATAGTGTCATCTAATCAGATTATAACAAAAATATAATATGATAATATAACACTTTCTAGTATAATATGTACATACTATCATATATAGTGCCATCTATAGTACTAGCATTTAGAGTGTATTTTAATTAGACTAAAACTAAAATATAATATATTAATATATTAAACTATATATGACATATATATACTATCATATATAGTGTCATCTATAGTGCTAGAATATTTCGTGTCATCTAATTAGCCTATAACTAAAATATAATATGTTAATATACTAAACAAGTCATAACATACATTTACTATAACAAATATGTGATCTTTAACATCACATATATGTTATATAATACTATAATATACTATCGTATAGTATACTATATTATATTACATCATATAATTTATATATAATATAATATATACTATATTAAAAATAATAAATATAATATATAGTGTATTATATATAATAACATATATTATAATATATTATATTTAATATTATAATAAATTATTATGATAATAAATAATATATTTAATAATATCATAATTAGATAAATTTCAGTTTATACGTTCGAACGTATTAACGTACCGTTCGAACTGTGTTGCATATATAAGTTGCCGTGAACGTCATTTTCACGGACGCCAAACGTGTGCATAACTTCCTTTCAAGGCTTTAACCGTCCATCTCCGTCGTTCAACGCCGTGAACAGTACCCACTCGAAGCCTCTTCCTCTAAGTACTAATATTCTTCTTTTTCTAACCATTTTACCATTTATATTTTAGTTTTTGATGGATTATTTGTTTGAATTAGGATAAAGCAATTTATCCATCAATACGCACCGTAGATTTGCTTTAATCCATTATAGGAAGGTCTATTTAGGTTTCTATTTGATTTATTTTAGTGAAAAATCTATTGAATTGAAGGATTCCATAGATTTCAATAGCTGAGTTGATTCAATCTGGAATACGAAATCGATTTGCATACCATTCAAACACTATAAACATCGTTCAAACGGTATCAACTAACCATTTGAACGTTGTTTTAGACATTCAAATGGCAAGAGCAATCCAACTCGTTCAACCGTTCATATAAACTTTTGAACATTACAGGTACCAATTGATCACTATATTGAGCGTTGGAACGGTAATAGTTATACATTCGAACGTTATTTTATATGTTCGAACTGTAGTAGCCAATCCAATTACATTCAAACGTTGTTTTATATGTTTGAACTGTACAGGTGTACCGTTCGAGCACTATTTTAAAAGTTCGAACAATATAATTAAATTTATTAATATTAGTGAATTGTTATTTTTATTTCATATTATAGTTCTATTAAATTTTAGCGAGAATAATTTCTATATTATAATTAAATTAATGCCATAATTTATCACTTTTTTTAAAATATTATATTTCTATTAATATTAATCTAATTAATATTAAATAATGTGATATTATTTATGAAAAGTTATGTTGTTCACAATGTCTCACTTTATTAAATTGCTATTCATTTGAAAGTACTATGAATAGTACTTTATTGTATTTTTATTGTTAATGTTGTATATCTAATTTTTAATTGTAAATTTCAGGTTGATTATAATGTCTTCTTCTAAGGCGGGATGTAAGTGACACAATCCTGCTGAGACTAGTAGTGGTCCAGTCAAGGAGAGGACTGTTTCACTGGAGCGACCAATGATGAAGATTTCTGATTTCCAGAGTCTTGTCTGGGAGGGTCATTCCCTGCCATCAATCTTCAGCGATCATGGTTAGGGACCTATCCTAGATGAGAGAGAGGAAGCATGAGAGCCAGTCTCTTATATTGACATTGTTGTTAAGTTATATAGAGAGCTCGGTAGTGCCAGCCCAAATGACAGAGGGACATACAGGATTACTGTTCAAGAATTTTTAGTTGTATTTTCACGGGATGGACTTGCTGAGCATCTCGGTATTCCTAGGCTGCCAGATGCATATCTAAATGTGGTGCATAGAGAGTCTGATCCTTCAGTTGAGGAGGAGGCATCAGTTTATACTGATGAGATCAATACCTTTGCTGATCATGAGGTGGGGGATTTGGTTATTGGTCCAGATGCTCCACTGTATGACGGGATGAAGAGCATCAAACAAACAAATCTATCTTCTTTCTTCAAGATCTTGAATTTGATAATTGCCAACAACATTGATCTTCAGTAGCATAAGATAGAGGTTGACATTGATCGGATGAAATTTATGAAACGGGTCGCTCGTGGCGTTCCTATCGACCTGGTGGGGTATATATTCGATAAGATTCGATCAGAGTCTTAGTACATTTCGATGGATATACTGCCATTCAGAATCCTGATCACTCGATTTCTGTTATCTACTGGTGTTGTACATGATGTTGCCAAGCGTAAACGGGAGCCAATGGGACCGATAAATAGCACCACGCTCTCACGCAGCACAGGACACTCGAGACTGTGTCTTCGTGGACATGTTCTAGAACCGGTTGATCCTCAGAGAGATGCACAGCTGGGAGATCATGAAGTATTAACTGCTGAGACATCCACACAGGCCAAAGCATCAGTAAACAATGTTACTTATGAGGAGATGGCTGAGATTGTGTATGTAGCGATCAGCGAACAGACATCAGCGGTTAATAATTACAACCTACCGTACAATTCTCAACCTCAATTAAAATAATAAAAGAAATGTGAACTAAGATAAACAAAAATCCCAAATCAAAATAAAAGTAACCCACCTATCGCAACGTAAAATAAAGAGAGGAGTATATTTTCTTTCAGAAAGAAGCATATCCGATCGTCCAATGCAAAATGAAAAAATAAAAAGAAAAACAGATCTTCACAGAAAAAATCTCTGACCGACTGAAACACATAAACCCAAACACTCAACATCAAAAAAGGGAAAAATGAAAAAAGAAAAAGAAAAGAAAGGGTACAACTTCCATGGAATGAAAACTAAAAAAGTTAAAAACAAAATCACCATTATCTTCACGGAAAAAATAACAAAATAAAAAATCCAACACCAAAAAATACCGTACAATGCTGAAACCAAGATCAAAATTCGCGAAGAAACTGTCCTCCACCATAAACAGCTCTAATCCAACCAACACCCCCCCCCCCCCCCCCCCCCCCCACCCAACCAACCACAAAAAAAAAAAAAAAAAAAAAACAAAAAAAAGAAAAAAAAAAGATATCCCACCATCGAACACTACATCCCCCCAAAAAAACTCATATTAAAACTTGAAACAAGACCAAACGGAAGCGTAGAATAGGAAAAAACCCCGTATATCATTTTTACAAACGAACAAATGCAGTCCGTTAAGCTCGAAAAAACCGCAACCTCTAGACTCAAAGAAAAAATCAGCTTTTTATCAACCAGCACATCGAAAAAGCAGCTACCAATCTCATGCCCACGAAAAAAACCCCCCGCACCAAAACTGAGAAAACAAAGAACAAACCGCAACGCAAAGTGCTTTAAACCCATCCCATCCAAAAAAAAAAAAAAAAAAGTGATCTTGGATCATCGTCCACGACATGGTCAAAAAATAGAAAGGCACAATGCTAAACCAAACGTCAAAACTTCTCCTAAAAATCAAATCCTCAAAATAAAGGAAACTACACGCATACAACAAATACAAAAATGAAGTGCATCTTTGACCACGGGATGAGAACAAAAAAATAAAAAAGTACAACCCTTAAAACTACATCAAAATTTCTGCACTAAAAATCAGATCTTCCATCAACCACCACCACATTCCCCTGAAAAAAAAAAAACCACAACCAGACATAATAAACACCAAAGCAAAATCCATCATCGACCACAAGATCAAAAGGGAAAACAGAAAAATTACAATCGGTAAAGCAACATCCAACACATAAACTCCCCACAAACGATAACTGATGGCATAGAAAGGCAATCCCAAAATCAGACCATGCATGAGCTGCAATGACATACATCGGGAAAAAAAACCCACAAAAACAGCCAGGAGACAAAGAAGCAAAGGGTGGGTTTTATGTGAACCCGAGGGATTGGAATCCCTTGAATCCACAATTAAGTTGAGAACTCATTTAAGAAAGTTAAAATCAAGTCAATGATTGTAAGAATCTAGACTCGTTAAAGAACTCATTTCAAGAATCTAGATTATATTAAAATCTAGCCCCGCTAAATAACCTGTTCTGAGAACCTAGATTATAAAGGAGGAACGTCACAAATGTTGTAATTTACCTTTGATAAGTTCAAAAGTTCAATAAAGAACAAGAGGAGATAAACTCAATTCACAATAAATAAAATTTATCAAATTTCATAAAAGTTACATAAACTTAACTTCTTAATATGAGGTTACAAAGAGTATTTAAACCAAAACGTAATTAAAATTCTAGCCAAAAGAAATCACCACCTTTTAAAAATACCCTTGTGTGAATAGTGAGCGACTACAGTACTGCTACAGTAATTTGGCTACAGTAACTCTTTTGAAATCCTAGTTTAATAAAATAAAATATATGCGGGCCAAGCATCCTCAAACCTAATTATTCTAGACTAATTCATATAACTAATTAAAAGCCCTTTTAATAAAATAAATAAGTTCAAGACTTTCAATAACAATAGGCCCAAGTCGTATCTTTCATAGTGTATTACATGGATGAAAATTGGATCTCCTCTTCTCAAGTTCATCTTGAGTGTTAGGCTCTTGCTAATTTCATTCCAAGTGAATTGCACTCATTCTTATATAGTTTTCTTGACCTTCTTATTAGGGTCCTTTAACCCCCCCTCCCCCCTGCGAAAAGGGAAAAATAGATCTTGCACCAACAACTACGCAAAACCCAAAAAAGGAAAACCCTACAGCCTTGGATGAAAAACGAAAACAAAAAATAAAATAAAATCCCTAAACCAACAGCATAAACCTCAATTCCATTATTTAAACTAACAATTAAAAAAAAAAAAAAGACCTTGCATTAGGAACAACGACATACACGGGGTGGAAAAAAAACCTCACCAACACCCATAACACAAAGAAGCAACGTGCGGGTCCTCTAAACTCCCCTCCCCCGTAAAAAAAAAAACAATAGTGGAAATATAGGTCTTGCTTCAAAGACCACGCATACCCAAAACGGCAAAAAAGTTACAACCTCAAAACATATCAGCATCGTAGCGCCTCGTAAAAGAAACGCAAAGACCAACAACAAAACCATAAGATAGAATGCAGGGAAGCAAAGGGGTTTAATTTTGGAGAAGCAACACGGAAGGCAATATACATAGAGATAAAGAGAAAATAAAAAAGGCTAAAAGGTAGAGAAACCATAGAAGAAAAAAGAAAATGAAAATTCAAAAAGGTAAAGATACCAAGAGAGAAGATGAAAGAGAACAAGCACAAAAAATAACAGAGAAGATAGAAAGGCAAAGATCCAAACAAACATAACATCTGATCCAACCGCACCAAAAGATAAATAGATCTCCAACTACACGGACACAAAGCTATAGAAACCGGAGGCAAAAAAGAGACAACACAACACACACGTGAGGAAAAATAGAGGATGGAAAAATTACGGTAGATTACTACAGCTCGGCAATTGCGCTTATATAATAGGTATAGATATAAAGTAAATAAGAAGGAATTGAAAAAACAAGGAAACTCTATAGATTGGTTATACATATGTTAAAATTGAATAAAATATTATTATATTATTATTTTTTAATATTATTTTATTATAAAATTTTAAAAAATTAAATAATTTTTTATATTTTATTTGATAGTTTAAAAAGATGAAAACTCTATGTATAGTCATTTTTGTATACTCCATTAATATGATTGATTGTTTTTCAAGCCTGAATCTTAAATAAGGAAAATTTACCATATAGGTCCTAAGAGTTTGAGCTTTTTCCAAACTAATACCCATGGTTTGAAAAAGTTTAAAACTAACCCCTAAGACTAGGTTTGTATTTAAAAATAGTTCATCCATACAACCTTTATTGAATCAAAAACGGAAATATAATGTGACATATCCGCTACATTACATGGCATTTTTCTTATTTTTGATGGGAAATAGACTTCTATCCATTCATGAAAAAATGAAGTTACAGCTGCGACTGATAATTACAGGCAACAAGCCTTAATTACAAGCCAACTACTTATCTGTTGTAAGCTCCCCCGCACATAAAATTCATTGTGCCGGACATTGTTTAACTTCAAAGTTCTCAAGTGACAAGACCGTTTTGAGATGCGAGACTCTGTAATAACAGAAAGGTCCATCTCGGCTTATCTTGAGAATACACATACCACCCCCACCCTCCCAAAGGAGGAGAGGGACACGCACCCTTCTCCTCCTAAAGAGGAAATGGACTGGTCTGCTATGAACAATAAAGTCTAATAACTTATTTCTCTTTATTTTTATTATTTAAACTAAGACTAGAAATACTAAAAAACAATGGCTCTCCAACAAACTGTCCATGATGCACTTCTAAAAGTGTCTGACAGGCCCCACCATCTCCTGCAGCAAACATGCACAAGCATGCGTGAGTGCCCAACAGATCCTTCACCAAGCTCCACGTTCTTCTGCTCCTTCTAGCCCAGGCGCACTTCTCCTCCATAGCAGGATTCAAGAATGCCACCTTATGCCAAACTGCAGGCCTGCAGTGAAAACACGGTCTGCACTCCATTGAGTCCCCATCACTGCAGCCCTAAAGCCTTATTGTCACACAGCCAAACGAAACTAATCCAACATAGACTTGAAACAAACCAAACGAAAAAAAAAAACTCGATAACTAACAACAAACCAAAGAAAACCCAATGTGCTAAATAACATGAAACACTAAAAAACCTGTAAACATGTAATGAAACTAGCTCTAAATCGGCTATCATCATGCACATTCCTATGTTCCCCGGCAAAACCCGTGAATCAGACTTCACCCCATTCCTCTATTTTTCTTGGCCAACAACAGAGCAATCCATGTTCATCCTGGAAAGCACTTCTCCTTGGCCAACATAGAGTCATCCATGCACGTCAGCATGCATCCACCTCCTTTTTTGGAATCTTTTCCACAAAAAGCATTTCTGCAAGAAACACACCACGGCTCTGCATTTCCACAGGAACACGCTGAGAGCACCACCACCACATCCCAGACTCACTTCGAGACCTCCCACCTCCTTTGTAAAGACCAACACTCCCAGCGGTGAGTTTTTGTTTAGGGAAAGGCTTGGAGTTAGCCAACTAAGCCACGACCCCCACCTTCATCGTGTTAGACTACCCTGCCCAGCTACGGGTTTTTATGTGATGGAAAACAACTCTCCACCTCCCTCGTGCATGAAGACCACCCCATTTAGCTGATTGGAATAGTATGGTGGATGTCTCGGCTCAGTACATGGTATAGGGCTATCAAGCCTCCATAACCACAGCCAACGAGCCCTTATTTACACCCACAGACACCAAAGGTGGAGGATAGCTAGAAAAAACAAAAGAGAAAGGAGGTGGGGAAGGAGGAGCCGAGGCTCCCACCTCCCCTCCCGTGGTGTTGCTCTAGTTTGTGCTTTAAAGAGATGTAGGAGCTTCTCTCTCTAGAATGGAGGAGTTTGGGCGCTTCACCTTTATGGCATTTTTCTTATTAGATAAACCACAATGGTACTGCACGTGCATTTCAAATAGGATAATGATACCATGCTACTTTCTTATAACTCCTCTACTACTCGATAATATATTTGAAATTTCTGATTTTTTATTATATTTTTAACATTCTTCATTGTTAAAAAAATTAACACCCTTCTACTGCATATGCATATTTTTATTATTTGCATGCTATTGTAAGCTGCATTTAGACGTATCTCATTATTATAATTTTTTTTTAAATTTTCATATAAAATATAATAAATAATTCAAAATTTTCAAATCTTAAAAAAATAATAATATTAAAAAATAATATTCTAATAATATTTTATTCAACTTTTAACTTTCATCTAAAACCATTTCATCTCATTTCATTATCCAAAATAAGCCTAAATAAGTTTTTTAATTTAATTTAATTTTTTAAACATCTTTAATATTAGAAAATATATATTTATATATATAAACTCATTAATAATTATTTTCTTAACCATTAAAAATAAAAAAATAGAAAAATAAAAATATATGAACACATTTGATAGTCTTGTTTAAAAATCATACTATCATTTTTCTTAAAAAAAAATTAAAAAAGCACTATACCATTGCACAAAATTAAATTTCATAAATTCTTTAGAAATTATAAAATGACATTTAGGCTGAGTTTGGTTCCTTAACAGCACCCATTGTAGTTCATATTTAAATTGTCCTCAACATCCAAACACACGATTTATACCGTTTTGAGTCCAGTTCAAATTGAATTATTTGTGGGATCCATACCTGACAAATTTTAATGGCTCTCCCTCTTAATTTTCCATCTCTCTTATAGGGCCCACATGGCTGTTACCATACTAGCAAACGACACTTTCAATTACTTTATGCGGTACCTTATTAATTTTCAATATTGGCACCATGGCTACAGGTGAGTTTTTACAAAAATAATTTTGTCTTTAGTGCTGGCAGTGAGAAGGAATGCTAGGTGAATAGTAGATATGATGAATTTTTTTATATTTTATAACTTTTTATGTATATCTAAACTTATCTTAAATGGATTTTACAAAACTCACTTAACTATCTCAATTTATTACTATTTATGAAAGATTTAACTCTACTCAACTTGATATCCATACGTAACGTAAATTAAACGAGCTTGCGCAAAACTGTGGGTGCCTCATGGGAAAGATAATTTGCGTCTGGAGTTTAATGGACCGATCTCATGGGCTTACTTCGGCCTAATAATGGACTGTATAGTGAGATGTTGGGCTAATAAGAACGAGGAATCCAGGTCGGCCTTCATCCTCTCTCCCGTTTGGTCAAAACTCTTCTTATAAAGTAACATACGTACGCTTCGAAGAAGACTCCTAGAAAGAGCTTATGAAAAAACAAACAAATTAAAGTAACGAAGAACAAGAAGAAGAACAAGCTGTCCTACAAGAACTTATGTCGTACGTAGTATGGAGTATACTGTAAAAGCTTCAATGAAAACTTTATCAACTCGTTTTTTCCCTGTTTCTTCTGTTTTCAGACGCACTTCACGGGCTTATATAGAAATCACATGTACAGGTTTGAATCGACCGTGATCCAAGATGAAAATGTGGCATGACCTATTCCACGCCACCATTAATATCATTTAAAACCTAAGTGCATCCTAAAAACTAAAAGAACCCCAACTAAAGTACTTAAATCTATAGCTAATAAACTCAAAAATTATAATAAAAATGATTATTTGTGCAGACGAGTTATTTGTGATGAGAATAAACTAATTTTAATATAAAATAATCATTTTCGTAACATATAATATATAACTGCTTACAAATAAATGTTTTTCGTATAGTTAATTAAATATTATAGATTCATATTGTCCAGCAATGTAATCAAAGGCAATGTAAATTGCATGCACCGGTCCGGAATTTTATTTCAAGTCATTAGGCCCTACGTACACTCATTTATTTTAATGCAAAATAATTGCTTCTAGCCTTTGTGCTTTATGCCGTAAAGTAGAATTCAGGATATTTTCCATATTATATTAAAATGTTCGACTGTTCATCCAGTGTGGGAAAAATATTTTGGAACTGATGTGGTTACCTTGCCTCCCATGTACGGTTTGACTCTGTAGTTTGGGAATTGATGCAGCAATATGATACCACTATCCTTACTCGTTTTCCGATTATTGCTTGGGGAATATGAAAGATACGTAATTTGATACTTTTTAAGTAAGCAGAACTTATTGTCTATGCAATTGTGGATAGGTATCCAAAAAAAAAAAAAAAAATGCAATTGTGGATAGTTATTTTACTTATGTTAAAAACTATAAGCAGGTCCGGAACTATTGACAGGTCCATAAAAATTTATCCATACTTACTTGGCATCTTCGGACGTGGAAACAGATCTTTGATGGGGGTTGTTTTTCACTCTTTAAAATATTTTGGAGTGTGTGCTATTTTACGAAATGAAAGAGGGGATATGCTTATGGTTATGCCTCGGAAGGAAGATGGGATTTATGCAGTACTGGATGATATTGAGGCTCTGCTTCCTTGCGAGACTTACAGATGATGTATCATATGAGACTTTCACATTTGGTACTGAGAGGGACTCTCTTGTGATCGTTGAGGCACTTTGTTCCAACCAAGAGAAGTAGTTAAGTTTTGGCCTTTTGATACGAGAGATAAGAATTTTATTATCCTCCTCCATTCCATTAATGTTCTACATGTTGGTAGACAAGAAAATGATATGGCTCATTGCTTGGCACGACATATACGTTATGTGAGTGATACTATTCAATAGTGGTATGAACCTCTTGATTTTATTTTGGGTAGCATTATAGTGGATGTTTCTGGTCTTCTTGTTATGTGATTTTCTTTGCTATTTACGTTTGAATTGGAAGACTTTAATTTTTGTATCTACTGATTATATGAATGTCATATGTTATTTCTCAAAAGAAGAGAAAAAAAAGAAGAAGAAAAGAGCGAAGCTAGCTAGCTGATTCTTGTTTCCTATGAGGATTATTGAAGTATCTTGCCAGGAAATTGTAAAGTACAAAAATTCTAACTTAGGAAATATTTCCTCCTTAGGAAAGTCCCGAAAGGAGTCGGTCAGTTGATGTTGTGGTTGACGCAATCTCATGCAGATCTTTAATTCTTGACCAGGGAAACACGCCGAAATTGCCCGGAATGCTCGAATCTTCATAAAACCATAACATCGTACGTACAAATAGTGGTCCCCACGCGGAATTGATCGCGGCATTTTCCTAGGTGCACGTAAGGATTTATATGCAGATCTAGCAGCTATCCGTGCTCATTCAGCTAGCCAGACATGCATCATATAGCTAGCTAGATTAACATAATCCTTAGATACTTTTAAGGTATTTTTTGAATTATCATCTCCTGTATTTTTCATATGTGATTGTATAAGAAAAATCAAAGAAAAAAGCAGAGTAAAAAAATACTTTAAAAAGGAAACTTGAATACAATTCTTTAGAGTTTGGTATAACTATAAAATAAATTAATGCATAGCCAGAAATACTTTCTGCTATATTGAAGAGTTGCAAGTTGCGTGTAATCCAAGTAAATTGTTAAAACATTAATAGTTCAAATTGTGAATATAACTCAAGTTGTCTGGTAGGATGCTTGCAAGTTGTAATTGGAACAATGATTTGGATGGATTACGTCTTTGCTGAATCAATTTAGATATCCTATTAGCCTGTCAGAGATATATTCCACATTGCATTGTCTTTTATTATTAGTATTATTGTTATTCTTAATTTATCAAAAAGTATTATTGTTATTATTACTATTATTCTGCTTTTAACCGTAAAAGGGCTTATTGGATAAATCTACTCATATTAGGTAGTGAGCAAATCATAGTACATCATAATTGTTGAAAGTAAAAAGAGAACACTCTTTACTATACAAGAGAAAATCATTGCCTAAACAGAAAACAATGTTCAATCATTTAACCCTCTGTTCTTTTGTTTTATGGTATAATGCTCTGTCATATTTATCAAGTTGGCAAACAAGGTGGTAAGTACAATATTGTAAATGTCGAAGGTATATGTTTTTTTTTTTTTTGGTTTTTGGTGTTTGGTCTACCTGGATTTCCAAGATATGTCATGGAGATTTATTACTTATAATAAAAAAGTTGGTCTTGTATTTGATTTGAGATGTCCTATGGAGATGCAAAGATCAATACATTGTTTTTTTTCATATAATCACTTGAAGTGATATTTTAGTTTCTTAATTAATACAGAAGTTCAAGAGTTTCAGTATTACTGCAATGACTGAGTGTGTTTGTATGATTCTGTTGTTATGATAAAGTTTACTTGCCATTTTCTTTTGATGATCTGGTTTTCTCAAATAATTTGCTCAAGGTTTAATTTGTCATACTTGTGTTTTAATTTTCTACTTTTCTTTGAATTTGTTGTAATTTTAACAGATGGAAGAAGATTCTGTAAGTTGTAATGTTGGTATAATCCAAGGAGTTGGCGACTCCTCTTCTATTCCATTGGATGTAGAAGAGCTTGAGACTCTTTCAACCCCTTCTTCATTCACATATATACAACAACCTACCCGTTCCATCCCACATTTACTGGAAAACTATATTAGAGTGCAACCTATTGACTATGATAATCCAAAAGCTCAGTGTAATTATTCCATTAAGCTATATAATTGTCACTACAAGAACGACACTTCATTTATGTTACACCACCTCCAAAATGCATGTGAAACTTCCTCTCTTAGAATTAAATGAGTTGAAAGAAGTCAATCCTCTAGTGTTAAGAGGGATGTGGAGGGAACAATGTGTAGTCCACAAGGCCTAGTGAAGTACGATGCATAAAAAGTTAGGATGTTAACTGCTAAGTATTTTATTTGGTGCGAATTATCTTTTAAGCTTGTGGAGCATGAAGGTTTTATTGAATATGTAGCTGATTTAGAGTCTCGATTTACTTTGTCATCCCAAGCCACTTTAAAAAAGGATTTTATTAAACTGTATAACAAAGAGAATATCAGCAAAAAAAATTGTTAGATGGTAAAAGAATTTATCTTACCACCGATACTTGGACGTCGGTGCAAAATCTGAATTACATGTGTATTACCGTACATTTTATTGATTGCAATTGGAGATTGCATAAAAAATATTTAAGTTTTGCCAAATTCTTGACCATATGGGCGAAACTATTGAGAGAGTGTTAAACTCGGGATTGCATGAATGGGGCGTTGATAAAATTTTAACCTTCAAAGTTGATAATGTATCCTCAAATGATGTTGCTGTTGATTATATGAGAAGGCGAATAAAAGACAATGATCGTACTATATTGGGTGGTGAATTTATTCACATGCAGTGTGCTGCCCATATATTGAATCTGATTGTTATGGAATGCTTGAAAGATGTTTATGATTTTGTGTCAAAAATTAGGGATGACGTCCGGTATGTGAAATCCTCGCCTTCAAGATTTGCCAAGTTCAAGGCTTGTGCAGTAAAGGAAAAAATTAGTGGGATGGTGATTTGTTTGGATGTTCCTACTAGATGGAACTCCACATATTTGATGTTGAGTACAGCTGAAAAACACAAACAAGCCTTTGAACAATTTGTGTTTGTGGATGACCAATTCGTAAACTCCAATAGCAATGATTGGAAAAATGCACGGATTTTTGTGGAGTTGCTGAAAGTTTTTTATGATGTTATATTGAGTATTTCTGGTTCTTTATATGTGACAGCTAATGTATATTTTGAGCAACTTTGCACAATTGAAGATGCATTAAATAATATGTGCTTGAGTGATGATATTATCACTAGTACTATGGGCATAAATATGATAAATAAGTATGAGAAGTATTAGGCTGGCACAAATAGGTTCAACTTGATGATATATGTTGCTTTTGTACTTGATCCATGATATAAAATGATGGCAATGAATTTCTAGTTGCAAAAATGTGGAGGGTATGAGTTGGCGAATAAGATAGAGAACAAAGTTAAACTCCTTTTAGGCCGCTTGATTAAGCAGTATAATATATTTCGTGTGGCTAGTAGGAGGAGTTCTAATGTGGCTCAAGGGAGGCCAAGCACTACTAATATAAATATTGGTAATGAGAGAGCACCGGTTCCTACTAAATTTAAGATCATATTCACCAACTTCCTTAAGGAACGGGGTGTTACGGAGTTTAGATCGGAACTAGATAGGTATTTTTATGATACGTGTATAGACGACTTGCTCAGTTTTGATATCTTAGATTGGTGGAGAATTAATGCCTCTAATTATCCTATCCTTACTGAAATAGCACGTGATGTTTTAGCCACTCTCATTTCCACTGTTGCCTCGGAATCAGCATTCATTATTGGATGATGTATATTAGATCCTTTTAGGAGTTACTTGTCTCCAGAAACTGTTGAAGTTCTCATTTGCATTCAAAATTGATTAAGAACCAAACCAATCAACATTTGGGATTTGGAAGAATACATACAGTCGATGGACCTTGAAGGTAAGTTTGAAACGTGAAATATTTTTAATAATATTTATCTAACCCGATTTATTATCTATCTAACTCAATTTTTAATTTTTTTTAGATGATCATCTAGCTTCATCTTCAACCATGGTTGATGTGAGTCTCCATTCCCATTCATGCTGAAAAGTTTAGATCCTGTTATAAAAGAGAATATGTTAATCTTCAATGGAGGTAAGAGATTTGTGTATTCTTTTTTAATTTTGGCAATGGAGAATATGTTAGGTTTGAAACCTAATGAAAATTAGGTGGCCACTCTTTGCTTGTAGATCTCAACCTGTCCCCAATGACCCAAAAGAGCTTCATGAGTATGCCCCTCTCTTAAGGTTAATCCTCTATACTTCACCATATCACTTTTATACGGTCTATGTACATTTTACATTATATATATATATACTCAGTGAATTATATGCGTTCCCTCAACAAAGAAGTTAGCTAGGAAAGAGATTCTGATATTATTTGGTCGTCGCGTTCAGAATTTGTCACATGCAATATGGCCATTGGTTTTGAGGACTTCTATATTTTTTGGGTATCTTTGTAGTTTTATATTTGTTTCACTCAGACACTTTAATGAGTTTGGAGATCCTTCTTCCGATTGGAACGTACTTCACTTACTAGTATAGTCGTCAAAACAGGAGGAAAGCCTCCGTCATTTTTAGCTTAATGTTTGGGATCTCATATTTAAGCCAAAAAGGTACATTAATAATATGCTTAAAATACAGTTTGATTTGGGCCTTTGTTAGCTAGGCTGGAGTTAAATTGTGCAATTTGGTTTTAGTTTATAATTTATAAAGAGAATGAAGTTCAATAATAAAACACTTATAGCGTGCTTTTGAAGAGAGGTACCGATGGATTGCATCAAGTGTTGGCAGTTTTGTAAGCTGATTGCTTTGTATAAATAGGTCATACAAACAAAAACACTACCTTGTAGCTCGGGACATACACATCGATTAACTTTAAACATCTACAAACTCTCTCATGTCATGCATCAAAACTACAAACATCAAACCCTTGACCCTCCTACTACTACTTTCCTTCCATCTTTAGCTTCATCAAGAACAATGTCATTCAGAAACTATTTCCTAACCTTTCCTGTAAATTAGCCAAAAAAATAAAAAAAGACACAAGCAAAAATGTTATAGTGGTACATGAATACCAATCCCATATTTCAGCAAATTGTGATTATCAGTGAGATCACTATTATCAATAAAGCTATCATAAAAATCATACACATTTTTAGAATCATCATCATCTATTGACTCACTTTCAGTATAGTCGATATCTTCTTCTGCATGTTCATCATTGATTGCTGTGTATTTTTACCTTTGTGTCTGACAATCTAGTTTTTGGGTGTAGGATCCTCGTTCTAGAATATAGGTATATGCACTTAGAATTGATACCAATGTTGGTTGGATTTTTCACTTACAAGATTGCAACTTTCATTCGAGTTATAGAGGAATCACTTCCAGTTGTTGGGAAAAAAAAAACCCACATCCAGTAGTGAATTATGTAATTTTTTCAATAGTCAATATAGATGAATATAGAATATAGTATTTCAGTTTCAGCATTAGTTTTTCTTAAATATGTAATTTTGATATGTTTTCTTGAAAAAATTGTAATATAATATAGGCTTTCAGCATTATTTATTTCTTGAAAAATAATTTAATAATATAGGCTTTGTTAAAAAAAAAACAAAAAACTCGAGTATAGGCCGGAACCCAAATTTCCAGGTTGTAAAAACCCAGATCAATCCAGGTTCCGGCTCGAGTCATAACTTGGGTATATTCGGGCAGGAACCTGGGTCGAATTTGAAATCCGAGTTCTGGATCGGGTATATCCGAATTTCCCATCCGGTACCAGGTTGCTCAACCCTATTCGGAACTATTGACAGGTCCATAAAAATTTATCCTTACTTAGTTGGCATCCTCCTCCATGTGGGACGTGGAAACATATCTTTGTTGTCGCTTTTTTTATTCTTTAAAATATTTTAGAGTATGTGCTATTTTGCTAAATGAAAGAGGGGGTATGCTTATGGTTATGCCTCGGAAGGAAGATATGATTTATGCAGTGAATAATATTGAGGCTCTTGCTTCCCTGCGAGACTTAATTACAGATGATGTATCATATGAGACTTTCACATTTGGTACTTGAGGGGGACTCTCTTGTGATCGTGGAGGCACTTTGTTCCAACCAAGAGTAGCAGTTAAGTTTTGGCTGATATGAGAGATAAAACTTTAATTATCCTCCTACATTCCATTAATGTTCTATATGTTGGTAGCCAAGAAAATGATATGGCTTATCGCTTAACTCGACATATACGTTATGTGAGTGATATTATTCAATAGTGGTATGAACTCCTTGATTTTATTTTGGGTCGCATTATAGTGGATGTTGCTGGTCTTCTTGTTATGTAATTTTCTTTGCTATTTATGTTTGAATTGGAAGACTTTTTGTATCTACTGATTATATGAATGTCATATGTTATTTCTCAAAAAAAAAAAAAAATCTACTTAGGAAATATTTCCTCCTTAGGAAAGGTCCCGAAAGGAGTCGGTCGATATATGTTGTGGTTGACGCAATCTCATGCAAATCTTTAATTCTTGACCAGGAAAACACACGCGGAATTTGCCCGGAATGCTCGATCTTCCAAAAACCAAAACATCGTACGTACAAATAGTGGTCCCCACGCGGAATTGATCGCGGCATTTTCCTAGGTGCATATAAGCGCGACTCATGTGCAGATCTAGCAGCTAGACATGCCCATTCAGTGCTCAAGCTAAATGATGAACATGTACGGAAGCTCTGGCCATCAAGAGTCTGATCAGGAACATCAGATGATGGTCGTCCAAACAGGTAGTAACAGTACTACTACGCCAATAAAGCGTTGGCGCCGGGCTGTTTCGATCCTTCGGGAGCGAAATCTACTTGCATCAAAACCGGCGGCGTATAAATCAGCTGAGATGGGCTCTCTTAACGCTCTCCATGGAGTCTCATCCTCGAATAACGAATTAGGAGCAGCAGCAGTAAGTTTCAAAATATGATTTTATGTCCCTTCGATTTGCGAGTAATTGTTTGTAGCTAAATATGTAGCTGGATCTACGTACAGTTGATCAATCGATATAAATGCTAAAGAAATGTCTTTTCTTATACAAGAACTAATTATATATAATATATATTTATATACAAGTGAGAGATTTTATATAAAAATCTTATATTATATATTTTTATTTAATTAATGTGTAATTTATTATTTATTATTTTATTTTAATATTTTAATATATGTATATAAATAGAATAATAAAAATAACAAATAACTTATTGGATAGGTGGAGGCCATATTTAGTATAAGCTCGGGTAGTACAGCCACAACCGCTAGTTGTTTTGTATGTTTTTTTTACATATATTTTTTTAAAACTTTTAAATATTTATTTTAAAAAATATAATATTATTAATAAAGACTTAATTACTCATTTCGTAAAAGAAAAAATAAAAAAAAGTCAACGATAGTATGTGTCCGACGAGAGCTACCAGCAAGCTCCCAAGCATTTCCCTAAAGTTGTGTTTGGTCACACAAAATTTTTATTTCAAATACAAAATTTTCATCTCATCATTATAACTTTTCTAAATTCCTATATAAAATATAATAAATTATTCAATTTTTTCTTAATTTTTTTAAATCTCAAAACAATAATAATATTAAAATATAATATTTTAATATTTCATTTTAAAACTCAAAATTCTTATCTAAGAATTCTCAGTGGCCAAACGAAACCTGGTATAAAGCTTCATTGTTGGCATTTCACACGTGTAATAGAAGTCTCATGAGGGTGGTTTTTTTTTGGGGGGGGAAGCATAGACCATAAGTAAAAACATTCATTTATAAGGGGTTCACTGCAAGAAAACTGGACACTTATTACCATTTATTTCCTGTAAAAATAATTATATCATGCTAAAATGAGACTATTTTAGCAATATATAGTTATCTTTATATATAAGAAATAAGTGGTAATAACTATATAATTTTATAGTAATTGTGGACATGTGGTTGTTAAGCGAACGACAGGTACACTTGGTTGTTCTAGGGGATTAATGGAAGCATAGATAGCCCAACTGACCAAATCTGATTGTCTATATATTACAGAACACTACTTGAATTAAAAAATCTGTACACTTGAGATATAATTAGTTAGAGCTAATTAGATTACATAAAACTTTTAAGTTAAATTGAACATCACCACATGATGGGGATTGAGTAGTACTTGTACAACAGCTTCATGACCACTAGCGGTACTCCGGTCATGCATTAAGATGATTGTTCAAGATGGACTCTTGGAGACCGGTTAAGGTTGTGCTTGGCCACACAAAATTTTCATCTCAAATACAAAATTATTATTTTATCATTACAACTTTTCCAAATCTTTATATAAAATATAATAAACTATTCAACTTTTTCTTAACTTTTTCAAATCACAAAACAATAATAATATTAAAATATAATTATTTTAATATTTCATCTTAAAACATAAAATTCTCATCTGAGGAATTTTCAGTGGCCAAGCACAACCTAAAAGTTATTCTTTAGAATAAGAAAAAGTAATGTTAGATACAATTTCCGGTTGTAAAGTTATGTTAAAGTTTCTTTTTTTCTCTTTTTGTTGTGATCCACTTAAAAAAAAAATACACACTTACATATATATACAGATTAAGAAGAAAAAGAATGTGTTTTAGCTAGGATTGGTCCCTGGCGGCTTCTTTATGCAAGATCCTAAGTAAGATGATCATGAGTTAGTTCCTATCTTTTAAAATCACAACTCAATGATTTATATTGTACTCTGACAGACAAGGAAAGCTACTTTATATAGCATGTAAAACTCATTTATTATTTCAAAATTTGAAGTTCCTTCGTAATGAAGTTCCAAAGTGTGAACATAAATGAGAGAGAAATTCCACAAGTCTCAAATAATGCCCATTAACTCAAACTAATAACATAGTAAAGAATTATATTATTTAATAAATATTCCAATGGTCCCTTGTGTTCTTTGACACTTATTCAAAACTAGTACCCCACTTCTGCCTCCTAAGCAGTTATTCCTCACGCTCAACTAGTGATCTCACTCTGGTTTCCTATTCCTAATTTTCAATTGGCACTTCAAAGTTATCTGAAAAATATTAGAGATAAGGAGTGAGTTTATCAACAATTCAATAAGCGAGATCCTATACTAATACTTAGACATGAGCTATTTTACTATAAGAAAAATAGGATTTTGGTTGCGAATAGTTTTTTCATTGTAATAAATTAGTTATAAAAATTTATTTTTCTTATAGTGTTTATAAAATACATAAACTGGACTGTTATCAATACCTTTTAAATATTAACAGAAATATATTATTTCAATGATTATTCTATATATATATGTGTGTGTACACACACACACGAACGAGACAATCGTTGCAAGAATACTGATCAACATCATGCAAAAGCAAGCATAGAACTGAACTGACATTAATTAACAGATTATTGATAGTAGTAAGTAGGTTATTATCGACAGTAGTAAGTACGTGTGTCTGTCGACTGTCCCTAGCTAGCTAGCAAATGATATAGAGGATTCCTCGAACATTAATTAATCCACTAAAATTGATCATCTACTCTCTCTCTCTCTCTCCCCCCTATTGTCAACCGCCAGTTTCGATTAATAAATATTAAAAATCAATTACTATCTAATTACTGATATCTTGTAGCTAGTCGGATATCTTGCAGGATTCACCAAATACGGGAAGCATAAATCTGATCTCATCCGCAATATCATCATCTCAAGTTTCCATAGATCTTGTTGGTCAAGAGATCAGCGAATCATATCATATCAGTGCTGCTTCCAACCTCCAACAGGCAAACATTAATCACTAGTAACTTTTATTTAAAATTAGCACGTAGTTTTGCAGTTTTACTAATTATATATATACATATATATATATATATATATTTATATGCATGCCTAGCTCTTTTCTCTAACTTATTTTCTTCTACTTTGGCACAGTTCGTAATATAAATAGCTTAATTTTGACCCATCGTGACGTTCACTCAAAACAACTGTTGTGAGATTTCTAATCATAATTGACATAACATTAACAAACAAGAGCAAAGGATAGAAGATCAAGTTGCTCAATCAAAATTTTGGAGATTGAAATTATATATATAATAATTATAAGCCTATATATAGAGGTTCTATTTATTGTGTAATGCATATATGTCTAATTAAGGTATAATGCTAAATGAGATTTTTCATTCAATGTGTAGCTATTTCTACCCACGCTTAGCTATACGACTAGTTATCATAAAATTTAGCTACTTTTCCCAAAAGAATTTGCAACACTCGTGCTTGAATTTGGAAAAGCGCCCAACTTTCTCTTGAGCTACCAACTCATGATCAGTTTGTTGAAGAAAGTTCACAATACTTATATATCTTGTGATTGATATTGATATTTTGCAGGATCCACAAATTACACTAGGAAGTGCGGAAATCTCATCGGCATTGCCTTGTGTTTCCATCAATGTAAATTTGGATGATGAGATTGAGAATCATAACAATGATCCAGAATTGCAAAGAGCAAGCATTGCTAGGATTGTAACGGAGAAGGTTCTACGTTCCTTACAGAAGTTTGGAGGCATCCAGGGAATTGCAAAGGCTCTTAATACCGATTTGGAGAATGGAATACTTGGTGATGAGACTCCTGCACATTATGGCTTCTTTCATTTTAACTTAAAATATTGGAATCGTTATATCATTTTCCTTCTCTCTATGTCGGCGGTGCTGTCACTTGGCTTTGGGATTGTGGAGGAGGGCCCAAAGACTGGCTGGTACGAAGGTGTCATCATAATTTTTGCCATCCTCATTCTTGAGGTTGCTCCTTCCGTACGTAACTTTTGCCTTGAGCTTTCATGGAAGATCCTAGAAAAGCAGAAGCCCTTGGAAATGCAACCATTGGAAGTCAATGTCTTCAGAAGGGGATACATTCAGAAAATATCCATCTGCAAAGTTTTGTTGGGGGACATAGTATGCCTCGATAGCGAGTATTTGGTCCCAGCTAATGGTTTGTTCATATCTGGTGAATCCCTAAAACTGGATGGCGAGCTGCAAACCATCATCAATGAGGAGAACCCGTTTATGTTATGTGGTGCAAAGGTGATTGATGGAAGTGGGCGCATGCTAGTTACCTCTGTAGGCATGGACACAACATGGGGTGGTGATCATTTGATGCACTTTATCAGCGACCATGCCAGGCCCTTCAAGACCACACTTCCAGCAGAACTTGAAAAAGTGAGTAGCTGCATTCAAATTACTGGGCTTCTAATCTATATTCTTCTCCTTGTAGTGTTGTTCCTCCGTTTTAAGCTTGGAAGAGATGATGTTAACTCTAATCTCCCTGACCTAAAATGGAAACCAACTGAGATAACGGAAATGATGAACAAAGTTTTCATGAAACCAAATGCAAAGATCGCTGCCGTGACTTCACTTGCCATGCCAATACTGGTTGGTGTAATGGAAGGAGTACCTTTTGTAATCAAACTTGCTATTACTTTTTGGAATAGAAGGATTCTGTCGGGCAAGGACTTTGCACAAAACCCTTTCGCTCTTCTTTCCATGGGTTCAGTTACAAACATCTGCTTTGACCAAAAAGTAATAGAAGCTTGGCAGAAACAAGAAACGCAATAGAAGCTTTGAAAAGGGCTGGAATTAGCATCATGATTTCAGAAGGTGAAATATCGGAGGTTGAAGCTATAGCTCTCAATTGTGAAATGTTTCCTTGCTCAAATGGAATGGTGCTTGAGGGTAAAGACTTCCGAAATTGCAGCAAGGAAGAGAGGATGAATAAAGCAGATAATATCAGTGTGATGAGAAGCTCCTCGCCTTCTGATAAGCTTCTTCTTGTCAAGTGTTTGAAGGAAAAAGGCCATGTAGTAGCAATGGTTGGATACAAAACGAATGATATTCCATCAATAAGAGAAGCTAATGTGGGAATTGTGATGGGGAGCAGTGAGATCCCCAAAGAATATTCTGACATTGTCATCATGGAAAGAAATTTCAGTTTTTTAGTTGAAATTGTAAGGTGCGGAAGATGCATTCATGATAACATTCGGAAGTACATCCAACTTCAGCTCACCCGGAATATTGCCGGGCTTTTTGATAACCTCCATCACAACCGTGTGTCTTGGATATTCTCCTATTACAGCAATCCAATTGCTTTGGGCAAACCTTGTTGTTGCCCTTCTTGGCGGTCTTGCACTACTGACTGAGCCACCAACAGATCATCAGAAATCGATGAACAAGTGACCATTGAGACAAAATAAACCACTTATCACAAAGGCTATGTGGGGAAAGCTTTTCAGTCAAACTCTATATCAGACTGCCATCTTAGTGACCTTCCAGTTCAAAGGGCAAGCTATCCTACGAGTTAGTAAGAAGGTAAGTGAAACCTTGATTTTCAATTGTTTTGTTCTCTGTCAAGTATTTAACCTAGTGAATGCAAGGGAACCGGAGGAGAAGAATGTGTTTCGCGGCATTCATTGTAACCGATTGTTTGTGGTGGCTGTGATCGTTATTCTTGTACTGCAGTTTGCTTTTATTGAGATTGAAAGTATCCTAGCGGGCAATGCAAAATTGAATTGGGTGCAGTGAGTGGCATGTCTTCTAATTGGGATGGTTTCATGGGCTATCGATTGGGGTACGAAGTGCATACCAGGCTATGTCATGGATTGGTTGAGTGGACCATTTGGCTCATGTATTGGAACCTAGAGTAACACGCTCTGGCTCTGTTAGAATCTACTCATCTTGAGGTGACGCGCGCTCATCAAACTCAGACGCCAACCCCATTTTAGTTTAGTTTTGACTTGGTCCAGTTTCAAAATTGTTAGATGCGGGACACATGTCTCTTTGACAGAACGTACCTAAGGAACATGTATCTCACATCCAACTAATTTTAATTGTCCGCATTTAGTATTAAAAAGGCACTGATCGCTATCCATCGATGGGCTGTAGCACCTATTTCAGGTTTTACTTTACTCTTTTCCCCCCAAAGAATTTGCTTGCTTAATTAATTATGTTCCTGTTAGGCTTCATTGCATCTCTAAAGAAATTGAAAAATTCTATACATAGTCTTACACATCACGTACCATATTTTTTTTTCTTTTATGAAATATTTGATATATGAATAATGAGTAAAAGAATTTAATTAATTTAAGAAAAATATATTTTAAAAACATTTCAAAAAATATATAAAAAAAAATTGATGTGTGGACTTATGTGTAAAAAAGCTCAAAGAAATTTATAAGCATGCACCGAACCCGTCTCAATCTAAAGGCGCGAGCCATCGTTATGATGGGATGATTCCAAGGTTTTGAATACCGTACCGGATGACGTACAGGTCAAGGCACTGGAATGAAATATTTCGGTACCAATACCGTTTCTTGTACCGTTTCGGAATAGTCGATATATGAATAAATTATATATATAAATATATATATATAAAAATTATATTTCAAAATAATAGTCTATATATGAAGAAATTATACATGAATACATATATATATATAAATTATAAATAGTTTGACCTGAATTGAGGGTAAAAAAATAAACTTATAGTATGAAGAAATGAAAAAAAAAAATTAGAGGCCGAAATACTGGCCGGTACATGCCGAAATATAAGCCGATACGGCCGGTACAAAACAGATCATATGTCTATACCGAATCAGTAGTCAGTATGGTACGATTTTCAAAACAGTCGGTGATTCGCCAAACACAAGCACGTCATGCATTACGTACGTAAAATGTCTTCAAAATGTCAAGCTTTCCTCGAAAACATTTTCACTCGATGTTAACGCGCGTTGTTTATCATCGGTAGATCCTAAAGGATCTTCCAAAACTTTGAACGAAACTTCAAAGAAAAATCTCCCTTCAGTACCCCTCTCTGTCATCCACAAACACTTCAATATTATACAAACAAGAAAAATCTAAATTAAATGACATTTTTTACATGACCATTTGGCTTGGAATTGGAACCGTTGTAATTGAGACACCAGTAGAGTTCTCAAGTAATTCGTAGAGTTAAACACGTCGAGCACCATTTACCATATAAAGAACTGAGAAGTACTGCTGCAAAACATGTACTGTGTATAATATATATATATATATAGTATAGATTAATACTGCCCACCATCTTATAATTTGATATTAATTATTTAATATATTTTACTCATAGATGAAGTATTTAATATCCAATCAACAAATGTTAAGAGAGGATATAATAAAAATAATAATAAATAATTTATTTCTACTATCAAATTTTCACGAATATAATATATTATATTGGTAACTTTTGATTCACCCCAACTCCTGATAGCAGCTCGGACCCAATAAATGTAAATAAATAAATAAATCACGAAAAATGAGTCTCCTCTAACCGTTTCTCTCTCGTCGTCCTCCTGAAGGCGATTAGGGCGTAACGGCATAGGTGGTGGAAATCGGCTTCATTCACTCAGGTGGAGGGAGCCGTGTGAGTATCGTGTTTGCCCTGGGTAAACAGAGAGGTTCGATGGAGGGATTGGAAGATCTGTGGAGAAATCTGAAGCTGAATGAGGAAGAGTGCGATCCAATCGATGTCCCGTGGAGAGATAATGCTGAACTAAAAAAGCTGGGGGAGAGGAGCATCCTCGGGAAGGTGTTCGCGGAGCGAACGATCAGAGGGGAAATCATTAGAACCACCATGGAAAAGATATGGAAGGTGAGTAAACCTCTTACTATCCGTGAGCTTGGATCGAATTGTTTTGTGATTTCTCTAGTTAATAGAAAGGATAAACTGAAAGTGTTGAGGGGCTGCCCGTGGTTGTTTGACAACCACCTATTTGCGTTAATGCCATACATAGGGAAGGCTCAGATTCAATCGGTGGAGTTTTTCAAACAGAATTTCTGGATCCAAATGAAAAACTTACCGCTGGATTGTATGAATCGAGATATGGGAGTGAAATTAGGGGAATCCATTGGGAGAGTTATTGAGGTGGAAGTGCAAGAAGGAGGAGTTGCTTGGGGTAAATTCTTGAGAGTGAATGTTGAACTGGATATAAGGAAGCAGTTGGCGAGGGGAAGGACTGTAAATGTCTTAGGAGAGAAGCTGTAGATTCCTTTCCAATACGAGAAGTTACCTAGGATTTGCTTAACTTGTGGCTGTATTGTTCATGGTGAGAAGGGATGTTTGCAGGTTAGAGGAGGGGCTGGACAGTATGGGGCTTGGATGAGAGCAAAACAGAGAGGTAAGGTTCGATTTGAGCCTGGCAGTGAGGGGGAAGAGGAGGTGGAAGGGAGTGGGGGTATTAGGGATAATGTTGAGGAGGTTGTGGGGTATGTGAAGGTGGATGTGGAAAAAATAGTGAGTGAGTTGGAAAGGGATGAAATAAAGAAGAGAGGGGGGGAGATTGTATTGGGGAGTGTGGAAGAGGAGAGGGGGAATGAGAATCCTGAAGGGCTGGTAGTGTCACCTAAGTGGTTGGGTAATGATGGCCAACTTAGGAGGGCAGGTATGGATGTGTCTTGTGTTATGGAGCAAGCAGGAGGGGGGGAAGTGAGGGAGGTTGTAGAGAAGGAAAAAAGGGAAGAGAGGGAGCTGGAAAAGAAAAGCTAGAGGGTTGGGTAATAGAGAGGGTTTTAGCTCCATCCTGGCTAAAAGAGGGCATGAGGGTGGGAATGAAAAAGAGAGTGAGAAGGAGTTTAAAAAAAAGAAAATGAATGGAGATAGTTTGGAGTTATTTGATATTAATGTGATGGCGGAGGCTGGAAGTCAGCCCCGCCAATCATTATGAATTGTCTAAGTTGGAACTGTCGAGGGTTGGGCAACCCTCGTATAGTTCAAGACCTTTGCCGATTGGTAAAGGAGAATAAGCCTTGTTTGGTGTTTTTGATGGAGATAAAGATAAAAGCAGGAAGAGTGGAAGCTTTAAAAGGGAGGTTGGATATGGAAGGTTGTTTAGTAGTGGATCCAAGGGGTTTAAAAGGGGGTTTAGCTCTGTTTTGGGCTAGAAGTATTGATCTGGAAATTTTAAGTTTCTCTCAATGGCATATAAGTAGTAAAATAAAAGGGGAGGGAAGGAATAAAAAATGGGTGTTTACAGGTTTTTATGGACACCCGGAGGCTTCTAAAAGGGTTTGGTCGTGGGATTTATTAAAAATTTTGGAACCAATGGCAGGAGAGGCTTGGTGTGTAGCTGGGGACTTTAATGAGATCCTGTTTCAAGTTGAGAAATGGGGGGGAAAGCAAAGAGAGGAGAAAGGGATGGGGCAATTTAGGGAGGTGCTGGAGGGGACAAGGCTTGCAGACCTAGGGTATGTGGGATGCCCTTATACATGGAGTAATAAGCATATGGATAGTACCTTCACAAAGGAGAGACTGGACAGATTTGTTGCCAATCCAGAGTGGAGAAATATTTTTACTAATGTGAGGGTGAAGGGGTTGACTACTCTAAGCTCTGATCATATGCCTATTTTACTAAAGGCTTGTGGTTCCTATAGAGGTGTTGTTAATAGAGTGAGTAGTTTCAGGTTTGAAGCTGCGTGGGTTAAAGATAAGGAATGTGGGGAGGTAATAAGGGAAGGATGGGGTTACCAAGGAGTGGATGCAGGGAAGTTGAGGGGTGTGCAACACCTTTTACATTCTTGCAGTGGCAGATTAAGGAAGTGGGCCAGGATAAAAGATAGAGAGAGGGGTAAGGAAATTAATAGGATGACTGGGGAAATAAAAAAATTACAAGTTGAAGAGGGACCAGAAAATGTGGAGCGTATTAGGGAGCTTCAAGAACAGGCAGGGATTTTATTAGTCCAAGAGGATATTAAATGGAAACAAAGAGCAAAAAAGAATTGGTATAAACTTGGTGATAAAAATACTAAGTTTTTCCATGCATGTGCTTCTCAAAGAAGGAAGAGAAATCAGATTGAAAGTGTTATGGATATGGATGGGAGGATATGGGAGGAACAAAAGGATATTGAAGGGGCTTTCTACAACCACTATCAGGCTGTGTATAAATCTTCTGACCCCTCAAGGGTGGATATTGAACAGTGCCTATCAGCAATGGATAGAAGAGTAACAGAGGAGATGAATCAGGAGCTACAGAAAAATTTTACTAGAGAAGAGGTGGAAGTTGCTGTAAAGCAAATAGGGCCTATGAAATCTCCAGGCCCAGATAGATTTGGGGCAGCTTTCTATCAGTCCTATTGGGATGTGGTGGGGGAAAAGGTGACAGCAGCAGTGTTGAGTGTGCTGAAAGGGGAAGAAAATTTGAGGATATGTAACCATACTCATGTGGTCTTGATTCCAAAGGTGAAGGAGCCAAAAACTGTGGGGGATTTCAGGCCAATTAGTCTTTGCAATGTGTTATATAAAATCATTGCAAAGATTTTGGCAAATAGATTGAAGGGAGTGCTTGACCAGGTTATTTCCTCAAATCAAAGCGCATTCATACCAGAAAGACTTATTACAGACAACATTGTGGCTGCCTATGAGATTGTACACTCAATGAAAGTGAGACATAAGGGGAGAAATGGTAGTATGGCTTTAAAGTTAGACATCTCAAAGGCATATGATAGAGTTGAGTGGGACTTTCTGAGAGCTGTAATGGTAAAATTGGGTTTTGGAGAGAGGTGGGTGGGGCTCATTATGCAGTGTGTGCAATCGGTATCCTATTCTATAATGGTTAATGGGAAGGCAAGTAACTCTTTTGTTCCTTCTAGAGGCTTGAGGCAAGGTGACCCACTATTACCTTACCTCTTTCTTCTGTGTGTAGAAGGTTTGAGTTCTCTTATAAATAATGCTGAAAGGCAGAGAGTATTAAGAGGGGTTTCAGTGGCAAGAGGGGGGATAAGGGTAACACATCTACTGTTTGCTGATGACTGTATTGTGTTTGGACAAGCATCTTGGCAGGAATGGTTAAAGATAAAACAGTTGCTTGAGATTTATGAGAAGGCATCGGGGCAGTGTTCAAACAGGCAGAAAACTTCTTTGTTTTTTAGCAGAAATGTTAGAGAGGATATAAGGAGAAGAATAAGAAAGGATATAGGGGCTGGAATTCAAAACAATTGTGAAAAATATTTGGGGTTGCCTGTGATGGTGGGGAGATCCCAATATAATACTTTCAGAGGAATTAAGGATAGGGTGTGGAGTAAAATTAGTAACTGGAAGAATCTTTTTCTTTCCCCAGCTGGGAAAGAAGTGTTGTTGAAGGCTGTGATCCAGGCTATACCCACTTACCATATGAATGTTTTTAAACTTCCAGTAAAACTGTGTAAAGAGATTGCTGCTTTAATGGCCAGATTCTGGTGGGGCTCTAAGCAAAATGGGAATAAAATACAATGGAGGAGTTGGGCCAAGATGGGGGTGGCAAAGGCTGAAGGGGGATTAGGATTCAGGGAGCTTCAGAGTTTTAATAAGGCTCTCCTTGCTAAACAATGTTGGAGGGTCTTAAATATGCCTAATTCAGTTGCTGCCATGGTGCTTAAAGCCAAGTATTTTAAAAATTCAGATTTGTTGAGTGCAAAGCTGGGTTGTAGTCCTTCAAAAATCTGGAAAAGCTTGTGGGGGTCTCTTGAGTTATTAAAGGAAGGGTTGGTATGGAGAGTGGGAAATGGGGAGAAGATTCATGTATGGGGGGACAAATGGGTTCCACGTCCAAATCAGTTTTGTATCCAATCTCCTAAGGGTAGTACTTGTCCTGAGCTTAAAGTGAAGGATTTGTTCATAGGAGGCAGATGGAATACTGGGTTGGTGAGAGATTTGTTGCTAGAAGAGGAAGCTGATTTTGTGTGTGGCATTCCTGTTAGTCAAGCTAATGCAGGGGATAAAAGGATATGGGCTCTCACGAGGGATGGGAAGTACAGTGTAAGGAGTGGGTATCATTTGGAGAGGGCTCGAAGGTGTAGAGATGTAGGGGGGACTTCAGAGATTAAAAATGGTAGAGATGTTTGGTTAAAAATCTGGAGTTTGAATACACCTGAAGTGGTTAAAATTTTTATATGGAAAGCTGTTGTTAATAGTCTCCCTACGAAGCAAAACCTGTTTAAACGGAAGGTGGTGGACAATCCCTTTTGTCCTGTGTGTAAAAAAGATGAGGAATCGGTATGCCATGTGATGTGGAGTTGCAGGGCTGCGATGGATGTATGGGCGGATTGTTCTAGTCCAGTTCAAAAATGGCCTCGAGTGGAGGGGGATTTTATGGATCTTTGGGATCTGCTGTCAAAGAAATTGAAAGGGGAAGAGTTGGATATGGTGGCAATTATTATGAGAAATATATGGTGGAGAAGGAATAGGTTTGTTTTTGAATCAAAATTTATTGGACCAAAGGAGATATACATGCAGGCTAAGGAGAGTCTATTCTCTTTTGTAGAGGCAAATAATGAAAAGGGAGATGTTACACGGCCTTCAAAGGTGCAGATGGGAAATTTGAAATGGATAAGACCTGGAAAGGGTTTTGTGAAGGTTAATTGGGATGCTAGTTTGGATTTGGATAAGAGGAAGATGGGAATTGGGATTGTTGTGAGGGATGAGAAGGGAGAATTGATGTTGGCTCTCTGTAATCAGTTGCATGGGATCTATACTCCTGCTGTAGCCGAGATAAACTCTTTGTGGAGAGCTTTCCAGATATGTGCCGAGTTACAGTGGACAAGGGTCATCTTTGAAGGGGATGCCTTGGGGGTTATACACTCAATAAATGGAAAGGAAAGATGCTGGGAATGGCATGGGCAGATTATAGATGATATCAAAGATTGTTTGGATAATAGAAAGGATTGGTCAGTACAGTATACAAAAAGAGATAATAATAGAGTAGCACATAGTTTGGCAAAGATGGGGTTAAATGTAGAAAATGAGTGTATATGGATAGAAGGGGGTCCGGAAGGAATTCTTCCAATTGTAATACAGGAAAAACTCTGTAATGTTTCTGATTTGAGGTAATACAGAAGTGGCTTCTGTTTTCAAAAAAATAAAAAATAAATAAATAAATAAATCACGAAAAATTTGGATTTTAAAAACAACAATGATAAAGACAAACAAAGAATATTTAATTTTCTGTTTGTCAGATAAGCTCATGAAGCCTCCCGATTATTTGGCTACGTATGCACAGGTGAATTTTTTTTTTTTTTTTTTTAGGTAATAAGATATTTTATTCTAAGTAAATTGGCATATAACCCAAGTATACATGAAGTATACAAGAGAATACACATAAATACAAGCTAAAACCAAAAAGAACTAAAATGAGACATTACAAATATTCAATCCCTTACAAGATTGTGCACCCAACAATTTAAAGTGCTAATGAAAAAATCCCTAAATTTCTCCATAGTGTATTAACAATCATCGAAGCACCTCCCATTTCTTCCACGTGAATTTTTGAAATCATTGGAATTGGTTTATGCACCTGCAGAAACATATTTTTTAGCGATTAACTTTGTCATTTAAAAAAACATTGGATTATTAATCATTAAGTCAAAATAATAATAAAATATTAATTTTTATTATTATTAATTTTTTTCCTAAAATTAATTTTTTAATATATATTTTACAATTAGCATCCACTACATATATTTGGCAGTAATAATACAAATATGATAATAAAAAATATAAATTGTTTTATATATTATATTAAAAATATAATAAAATGATAAAAAAATATAATATATTGTAATAATAAAATGAAGGTGAAGGTGAAGGTTTGTAGTATTGTTGAGGGAGGGAGAAGAGGAAAGGGTTGTGAGCAAGGTTTTGAATTCTGTTCCATTCTAGTCGGAATGGTCAGAATTTTCCGTTCTGGTGTAGTGTCCGAAACACACCCACCCCATTCCGTTTCGTTTCAAATTCCGGTTATTCCGGTCCCGTTTCAGCTATTCTGATTAAATTTCGATCATTTCGACCGGAATTGAGCATTTCGGTCTCCATTCTATTTCGGGCCGTTTTTATAATTTTCTTATACTTAGATGATATTTTTGTAAATTTTAAATCCAAACGGTATTTAATTAATTCTAAAATAAAAATATATTTATATAATTTTAAATTTTTTATAACTTTAAATAAGTCACCTCATTCTCTATTTTTTTAAATATCATTATTTTTAATAATTTATCAATTCTTTTATTTTTTTTCTTTATTTTTGTGTCTTAACTCAAGTTTGTGATTTTTTTCAACATATATTCATTTTATAAATATTCAATTCTTCTATATATATACACATACATGATACACAGTTACATATATATATATGTATTTATTTGATTAGTTATTAGTTTATATATACATATAAATATTTATATATAATATATAATTAATCTCGAAATGGTACACTGAACTATACCGGTACCAAATATTTCATTTCAATACCTTAATCGAAATGGTCATCGAAACGGTATTCAAAACTTTAGTTATGAGAGAGAGTGGGAGTAAAGAGAAGTAATTAATAAAATAATATTTGAAGAATGAATAGTAGATTTCCAAACTTGTAAAAATTCTGTTTATATGGCTTTCTATTTGCATATGCATGTATCAATGCTAATACTCACTACAAGAAATATTGGCTTTTGCCACGAGTTTGTTTTCTACGGCATGCTGTCATGGGAAAAAGTGGCATTTTGCCAGTAAAATTGTTGGAGAGAATAAAATAAGCATTTTCCCATGAAATTGTCGTGGTCGGTAATGTTTGATGGCAAAAGATTTTTTCCTACCATGTCCGTAGTTTTTGTGACCAACTTATCTTTTTACTACAGAATAAAGTCGCCACAAAAAATTATTTAATTTGTACCCTCATCAGCGTGGCTTATTTACTTTTACCCGCTATTAAATAAGTAATTTCCACGAATATTACTCGCCACAAAAAATCTTCATATTTTTAAATAACTTAGCATCCCCCAAAGCTACGTCGTTTGAGGGCAACTATCTACTTTCTTTCCCCGCCCCCCGGTTTCTTTTTCATCTCCCCCCTTTTTCTTTTCCCCCTTACTCGATACTCCCTCTCTATTCTCGGTGAGTTTGTTGCTGCCCTTCCCAATCTGTGCATTTTGTCGTGCTGCCGCCACCTTGCCGAGGAGGTGAGTCTCTCAATCCTCCATCTACATCTTTCTCTATGTTCGTGTGTATGTGCGTCTCTATCTCTCTCTCTCCCCGTCCTTTTCTCCCACTCTCTATTTTGCCCTAATTATCTATCTTCGGTCATAGCCCTTAATCTCTCTCTCTCGATTCCATCTTCTTATGTGGGGGATCTCGGCCGGAGCATGGACAATGAATGGCTCTGTGTTCTTCAATTTTTTTCCCTCCCGTTTTAGGTAAATGTATTGTAAGCATGCTATCTGAGCATAGTGCTATTGTCTTCATCACTGTTTGTTTTGATTTCATAAATTTGGAATTCCTGTGTGTTTGGGTAAATTCTTTTGTTTTTTTTTTAGATATTCCTGTGTGTTTAGCGTTGAGTTACTATAGATGTTTTTAGCTCTCCCCATATGAAAATCTGGTGTTTTTCCTTCTGAGTCTTCTAAATTGTTAGGCATTTTTGCGAAGTTACTTCAAATTTCTCAAACAAATCGTTGATGTATTACAAAGTCTTGGGTTCATAGGACTGGGAAATATGGGCTCCAGAATGGTGGATAATCTAATAAAGGCAGGATACAAAGTGGCTATTAATGACATGTAATGTTTTTTTTTTTTTTTGTACTTCTTCTTGACTTGCGAGAAAAAAAAGTAATCAGATTTCAATTGATTATTTCATTCGTTTTGCATTCGAAATGAGAATGATTCACTTAGTGTAAATTGAATTGATTCTGTATATGTGGAGGCCAATAACTTGCAGTTCATACCAATTAAGCCCTTTCAAGTGTGATATTAGCTAACTTGGGATATTTGATTATTTTCAGAAACTATAATGTCTTAAAGAAGTTCTCTGACATGGGGGTTTCCACAAAAGAAACACCTTTGAAGTAATTTTACACACATGACTCTTTCAAATTGAAGAAAACAATTGGACTTGGTACCAAGGTAAAACTTTTTCAGTTGTTTCCACTTTTCTAACTTGAAGCATGTTATTATATTTATTGTCTGTAATGGTAAAGATATGTCCAACTTCTTTAATAACAATCGTACTAACGTTCAGTAGGTTAGTTCAATGCAAGGCTACAAGTTTTGTTTGAATATGATCTAATAACAAACATGTCTTTTACTAGGATATTCACATGAAATGGTAGTGGAGTTGGAAGGAATTGGTGGTGGTGGAAAGATGCAGCTAGAGGCTTGTTCCTTAACTATAGTTACTTTAAGTTGTTCCTTTGTGCTTTTGAAATCAAATTCTTATTGAGTGATTGTTGTCTTAGGAATCAGATAATGGCAAGAACTTGGTTTGTGTGGACATTCTGTTGCTTTTTGTACATTTTTTATACAATACTTGTAGTTGTAACTTGTTTCTTTGACTACAGTTATTCTCTTGTGCTAAGACACACAACAGAGGAAGTGATTGCTACATGCATAGTGTTTAACAAAACATGGTTGGTTTACAGAATTTGGGCCCCATGATATTTGTTAAATTCAAAAGCCAAAATCAAAGAGTCTATATGTCTAACATCAGTGGCTAGGAAACTTAATGTTTTGCGTAATGTCAACCTTATATTGTTCTAACTTAAGAGAAAGGGCATTTGAAAATTACTAGATATGTCAATAAAATAATCAATATGTCAATAAAGTCCAATCCAATGAAATAATATATATATCAATAATATTAGTCCTAAGTTTTCTTACTTGCACGGCCAGTCATCTTCTTATTGTACTAATATATACCTCACCCTACCCACCCATGCACACACATACAAAGAGCAATAAAAAGATTCATGCATGGTCTTTTCAGGAAGAAGGGCTAATGTCTACGATAGTTATGATACTCCCCAAGTTCATGCACAAGTTATGGTTGTTTTAGAGACCATACATGAAATTGGAAGGAGGACATTCATGATTAAACTATGAGTGTTTACTACTCAACATAGATGGATATTTTGTCTGAAAAAATGAAATTATTTTTTACATTTTACTGTTTGGATTTCTGAACATGCTTAGCTAACCGTTATTTTTATCACAATCCAAGATACTTAGCTACTATTTTTTCTTGTTAGATTTCCTTTCTCTGAATTTTGCACTTTTAATAGTCATGAGCTATTTATACTTTGTTATGTTTATATGTTGACAGGAAAATATCAAGATAGAAGTAAGATATTGGGAAATGGCCTTTCAGATGCCCTGAAGTTAGTACCCCTTTTTCTACTTTTGCCACTAGCTATGGGTCAGTTGCTTTTTGTCTCCCTACTGGTTTTAATTTATATGCTTTTATTTTATCCTAACATTCAGGGTTGTATCACTGGAATATGATGCTTTATTTATTTTGCCTATGTGGGCTATGGAGTTTTGAATTGATTTAGATCTCCTCTTCCTTTCATGTAGATTCTGCACTATCACCTACCTCCAGCAAACTTGGGGGCTTGAAAACATATGTTCTGCTTTGATTGTATGCAGCCTTATGTTTTGGCTTGAGTTTAAGTGGACTATGGATTTAGTAATAGCATGTTCATGGGTTTCGAGAGTAATGTCATATTGTAGTGGACAGATTTAATATTTACTCCTTAAGTACTCTAGTATTTGTCCAATGAGCATAGAAATGGTGGGTAAATTATTATTGTTCATGAATTATATGCCATGAGCCTCTCACCAAGAAATTTGGTGGAAAAAGGTTTGTTCTCACATACTCCTCACTTTTTTCGACTAATTATTCTCATGGATATGACATAGTAAGCCACTACACTAAATCATCTGCCATTGCTTTTGTCACGACCGTGGTACATGGATAAAAGGCTTTAGCTATGATATTGTATCACATGGAATACTTATTTCCAATAGTACAACAAGTAAATAATAAGTTCTTTCTACAAATATAGAGTTGACTAAAACATATTTATCACCAAACCGTGTCATCCCAATACTAATAATAGTCACGATTTAGGGAGTGGCCAAAAACTTTATATCACTTAATGTGTGACAAAATCATTCATGACTAATACACTTTTTTTAGACTGTGGCTCTGGTGACAATTGATGTTACTGTCACTACAAAGGATTAGGTTTATGTCCCTATTTGCCACGGATGAAAACAGGTTTTGCCACAACTTCTAGTCGTGACAAAAGGTAGTTTTTTTCCCACGAATTAACTTTTTCCTGAAAAAAGTTTATTGCTCATGAATTATATGATACCAACGTCTCACGAACAAAATTGGCGGAAAAAGAATTATATTGCGAACACGTGGATACATTGCTGCCATTCCCCACAGCTTCTCAGAAATCATCCAAGAAGCTTCAAGGAAATACACGAGTCCTTACTGAGGAGGATGCAGGAGCACTAAGAGGCAACATAGCACTAAGAGATGGCAGAGGACAGTCTGCAGCAGAGATGTCTGATTCATGCTGCTGCCATGCCTTAGCCACGCACCTCAAGAACTGACACTCCAGGACCTTTTGTCTGTAGCACTCACACTCATGCATATATAGAAAGAATTAGTTATTTGTATAGCTGGCACATTTTGTACATTTTTATTCCTTTTAGCAATGACAGCTGCAATAGGCAATGTATATATATATATATATGTCTTCAATGTACAGAGTGAATGCGATCATTCATTTCATTTTCAATGAGAATATACTCAATCTTTAACACAGCTCACGACAATCAATAGAAAACGAGGTAATAATATCGAGTCATCGACCTCAGTTCCCTCCATTACGGTGGTACGGAAATTTCATTGACCCCTTCACAATCTGCCTCGCCAGTGGCTGGACCCTCGTATCTGTCCCACAAGATCATGTTGGTTGTGGCACGACGCCCCAAGATCATAATCAGATGATCAAACTGATCAAGAACAAGACGAAAATTCAATATCGTCTGTCTCTTCTGCTCTTCATGATGTCAAGCGAACCATTTTAAAAGTTCACGCGGTTTTGGATAATCAGTAAAGACGTAATGGAAGCCTCAATCTCCAACCTTGTAAGCACGCGGCATTTGGAGTCTTGGAGCTACCTAAACATTTCAAGGCAGTTTCGAGGAAGACAAATCATGACCGGGGACCTCGGTTTGTCAACAACATCACGATATAACGATCGGCATAATTTCATTCTTCCAACCAACGAAAAAACTTCGATTCTGAACTGAAAGCATGTCCTTTCATCTTTCTGAATGAAAAGCAACATATATATATATAAATATACACACATACATGACCAGCTACCTATAAAGCAACTTCTATCAGCATCAGTGCCGTTATTATGTGGCTGTTGAGGAGAAAAATACAGTTATGTGAGTATACATGTCTGGCAACCAATCATACCATGGAATTATTTCATTCTATTTTGCCTACCCATTAATGATTAATTTGTTTGTTGAAGTACAGAAAGTGAGTTTGATGCACAGCGCCAGCCGCCATGCAAATTCAGACAAGCTGTATGTCGCGCACAAGCTCTGGCCACGATCATGTGGACCTCGAGTCTCAGCAGACAGCCTTGCTAATATCCGGCAACGGTAGTACTGCAAGAGAACGTTGGCGCTGGATTCTTTTGATCCTGCAGCAGGGAAATCTAATATCGAGAGCAGATAAAACTCATGATGAGAAGGGTTCTCCTTCTCTCGATAGTCTCATCATCAACTTCCTATTACAGTATAATCAGCAATATCGATGGCACGGGAGAAATGGTAAGTTTTCTTGCTCTTGCATGTCTCGATCACTTGGATCTTCTGTGCATGGCGGGTAAAGATATATTTCTAGCTTCTTGACAACTTCTCCTAATAGATCAATGCTAGCTGATTCCATATATTAGTCATGTATGGGTAAACAAAGACATATAACTAAATGAGTATTTGAAATGCTATCGTGCACCTATCATGGCCTAGCCTGTCAAAGATAACTATTATTAGAGAATCATGGGATACTGATATTTCAAACAACATAATGATGCAACCGAAATCATTTTGCGCGAAATCTATATATGACTAATGATTACATGTCAGTTGTGATCGCTATATATGTTTCTTTTATATATAGTCCTTCATTTATTACATTGTATGATTTCATAAATTAGCGAAGGGAGAAAAATTAGTTGAAAACCATATATATTGCCCACCAAACAGTTAGAGAATTAAGACCATGCTCAGGAATGATCCCCAACCCCTTTAATTTAGAAGACCAAAAAACAAAAAAAAAGGGCATAAATTTCTTCATTTTTATAATCGATAAAGTATAAACTATCTTGCATACCTCTCCGAAATTTAAAGAAAAGAAAGCTATGTGGTTTATATTCCGATGGAGCAAACCTGAACTCTGCTCCTCTGACATGTGACTAATGAGGTTTTAAAATTTCGGAGGCTAAAAACTAAGAATATGTCCTTGTTGATGAGGAAAAAAAAAAAAAAAAGACCGAGCCTTCCTTATGTTCAGGACCTATCATCTTTAGATGCACGTACCTGTTCTCCAAGATTTAGGGATGCTCAAAACCGCATCCAAACCTCGGCAAATAGCAGAAAATTAAATATAGCAACAAGTGGTAGTACTGCCTGAAGAAGAAGAGCAGTTCGGGTGCCTTTTGGCTAGGGATCTAAATATTGCAATTCCAAGCACAAGGGGAACATGAATAAAGTAGAGATTATAAACTAATAATCATATTTTAGCTGAAACAATTTCGTACTTAGCTTTCATTATATATTAGGTACAATTTAACCTCTAAGGGAATCAAAGGCATGTGAAGGATATCGCATGCTCATAAATTAGGAAATTGACTTGCTTTGAATGTTTAAGCCTTAAGGACCTTGGAGGATAATCGAGATGACGGATCACAATGTAGAGAAAAATTGCAGCTACAAACGGCCTGGTAAGCTAGTCTGCTGATGCACATATTGGTCATGAAAATATCAATGACCTTGAATTTGAAAGAATTAGCAGTAGCCAATAAATGAATTTTGGGTGATTATTATCATAAAAACCAGTCGTAGACATGCATCATCTGCATAAATAGTTACATTTATTAGATGAAAACTAAAATTAACATACCTTGAGTCATTATACCATAGATAGAACTTTTAAGAGATCTCGTGTCGATGCATGTTAGCACTTTGATCTCCAATTTTTTTTGAATAATTTTGATATTCTCTTCTTAGTTTCCTTTGTTTAATTTCTATTTTAGCGAAAAGAAACTTCATAAACTTTGCTTAAGTGAGAGAGACCAATAGCTCTCAATTATATGTTGTGTCAAAATAATCTTGGTCATCAAAAGTCATACCGATGGCCCTGGCCTCTTTAACTTCTTATGAATTTCAATAAAATTTATGAATTAATTGAGTACACAACTAAAAAACTATAACTAGAGAAAACCATAAAGACACGCATGAGGAAAAAAAGTTTAATTCGAAATAAGATTTTAATTATATTTACTTAGATATATTACATTTCATATAAAAAGTTTAACTTGATGGCATATTTTTATATTTAGTAATAATACAATAATATATAGAATTGAGAGTGTGTGTGTATATATAGTTACTTCTTCTGGATAAAGTTTGCTGCACATGCAGTATGGTTACATTGTGAAAACACCAAGTTTCGAATGGACTATGGCTATATATTATTGAGGATGAGCTTTACATCTGCACTGAAGACTACTGACTTAAGTTTAAGATTATAGTCATCACTCTGATATATATGTTTTAATTGATATTTTGCAGGATCAACAAATTATACCAGGCGTGGAAATATCATCTGCATCACCTCAAGTTTCCATGAATGTAAGTTTGGAGTCTTTGGACGGTGACAATGGTAATTGTATAAGCAGAGACGCAAAACTCCAGCAAGAAAACATTTCAAAGATGGTAAAGGATAAGGACATGGATTCCTTACAGAAGTTTGGAGGCATTCAAGGAATTGCAGAGGCTCTGGATACGAGTTTAGAGAATGGAATACCTGGCAATGAGGAAGATCTACGTTCTCGACGCATAAACAGCACAATCTCGGCCACAACCCAAACTCCTGCACGAAGCTTCCTTCAAATCCTCTTGAAATCATGCAATAATTACATCATTTTCCTTCTCTTCGTGTCTGCAGTGCTGTCACTTGGCTTTGGGATCAAGGAGGAAGGAAACAGGACTGGTTGGTACGAAGGGTTCATAATACTTCTTGCCATTGTTGTACTCGTAGTTGTTCCTGCTCTTCGTGACGTCTGGCTCAAGCATTCCCAGACAATGACGTGTACAGGAAATCAGAAAGCATTAGAAATGTGGGGAAATGTTGATGTCTTCCGGGGTGGATGCCAACAGAAAGTATCCATCTGTAATGTTTTGCTGGGTGACATAATATGCCTGGAGAGGGATTATCTGGTCCCAGCTGATGGTTTGTTCATATCTAGTGGATTCCTAAAACTAAATGATGGTTCAGAGTTCATTGTTGATAAAAAGAACCCTTTTCTGTTCTATGGTGCAAAGGTGACGGAAGGAACTGGTCGCATGCTTGTTACAGCTGTGGGCATGGACACAACATGGGGTCATTTAATGAAGCAGGGTACCCATGCCCCCAAAAATACCCCTTTACCAGCAGAACTTGACAAGGTGAATAGTGGCATACAAATTACTGGGCTTTCAATCTCAATCCTCATCCTTGTAGTGTTGTTCCTCCGTTTTAAGCTTGAAAAGGAAGATGTTGACTCTAGCCTTCCAGACCTGAAGGGAAAACCAATCTCATGTGAGGAGATAATGAATGCAATCAAGAGAATTGTTCTGAAACCAAATGGGAAGATCAGTACCATGACAACTTCACTTGTTATGTCTTTGGTTGGATTAATGGAAGGAATTCCTTTTGCCATCACACTAGCCATCACTTATTGGAATAAGAAGATGCTCTCTGACAAGGCCGTTGCTCAAGAACCTTTGGCTTGTCTTACCATGGCTTCAGTCACAACTATCTGTCTTGATAAATCTAGTTGGCAAACACTAAATCCAATGGCAGTAGATATGTGCTGCACAGAGATGCTAAAAGAAATAGAAGCTAGCAGAAATGCTGGATTTAACATCATATTGGTATCAGAAGATAATTTGTCAGGGTTGGAAGTTTGCGAGGGTGGACTGCTTCCCGACTCAAATAGGATGGTCCTCGAAGGTGAAAAGTTTCTCAATCACAGCCCAGAAGAGAGGATGAATGTTGTAGATAAAATCACTGTGATGAGAAGCTCTTTCCCTTCTGATAGGCTCCTTCTGGTGCAGTGTTTGAAGAAAAAAGGCCATAAAGTAGCAATGATTGGGGTCAAAACAAATGAGATTCCAGTACTAAAAGAAGCTGATGTGGGGATCGTGATAGAGACTTGTAGCAGTGAAATGGCCAGAAAAGGTGCTGACATCATCATCAGGGATGGAAATTTCAATTTCTTGGTCACCATTGTAAGTTGCGGAAAATGTACTTATGACAACATAAGGAAATATATCCTTCTTGTACTCACCGTGAATGCTGCAGGGCTGTTGACAACCTTGCTAACAACGATATGTTTTGGATATTCTTCAATAACTTCAGTCCAGTTGCTTTGGGCAAACTTCGTTGTAGCCCTTCTTGGTGGCCTTGCACTACTGACTGAGCCACCAACATGGACACTAATGGAGATGCTGACAATGAGACGAACTGGACCACTTATCACCAATCCTATGTGGAGAAATCTTGTCAGTCAAGTTCTATATCAGGTAGCTATCTTAATGGCCTTCCAATTCAAAGGGCAAGCCATCCTGCACATCAAAGAGAAGGTTAGTAAAACAATTATCTTCAATAGCTTTGTTCTTTGTCAAGTATTCAACCAAGTCAATGCAAGAGAACTGGAGAAGAAGAACGCATTTAGGGGCATTCATCGAAACATCTTGTTTTGGGTGGCAGTGGGTGTCACTCTGGTACTCCAGGTGGCTTTTATTGAGATTGCACATATAGTTTCAGGCTGTGCAAGATTGAATTTGGTGCAGTGGTTAGTCTGTCTTCTAATTGGTGTGGTTTCATGGACCATCGATTGCACTAAAAAGTGCACATCAGGCTGCATCAGGGATTGGTTGATTGCACCAATTAACTCACATATGGGAGTCAACAGTATGACACCCTCTGCTCCCTCAGAACCGACTTCTATTCTTGAGCTGCCACTCATCAACGAAAACTCCACACCCGTTTCATCTTAGTTTATGCCAATTTCCACTTCTTGTATATAAATAAAGGGCAGGTACAAATAACATTCCCCAACTGTATAATATGTCTCCCCAACTATGGTTGGGAGCTTTATATTATGGTTGCTGGACAACAACATTTACAAATCTCCATGCCTTTTTCCTGTTCTCAAACCAGAAACATTGTGCACATAAGAACGATGTTACTCCCGCCCAAGCAACATGAACTCATTTAAGTTTACCGTATAATGATATGATAAAAGGGAAATATACCAAGTTCTAATTTCACTTTAGTCAATTAACAATCGATTGGAACAAGAAACCGCTAAAACAATTAGTGACACACCGATCCCTGCATTCTATTTCAAGATATTTCAATAATTAGCGTGCAGATAAAGTGTTTATACCGAACTAGCGGGATCTTTATTATCGTTGAAACGAAAGATAAAACAAAGCAACATTTGTGAAATGCGTATCGTACAGAAAGAAAGAGCAACTTAGAATCAGGCAATACCAGCAAGAGGCCAATATGGTGCCAATGTTTTGCCAATTAAAAAACCTTTAACTGAGCTAAACAAAAAAACATCTAACTAAACAAAGAAAAAGCACATAGCATTGAACTAAAATATCAGCATAGACAACATAACATTACACACACTGAGAGAGAGAGAGAGAGTGAGAGAGAGAGAGAGATCAAACATGAAAGTGATTGAAACGTGGAAAATGTAAGAACCCATTGAAGGAAACTGTTCGGAAATGTAAGAAACCCACCAAAGATTCATGTACTGGCGAACAATGGATCAAAGTGAAGCAGAGCATACACAGTGCATTACCGGAGGGTTAGTGATCGAAAGACCGTTCAACTGACTCACTGGGAAAATGTTGAAAGGCTTCAATCGCAACATTTCTCTCGCTATCTCCCCCCAAAGATTAGCAGAGCATTGACTTCGGTTGAAGAGGACAGAGAAGACTTGTACCATTGACTTCGGTTAAACGTGCGCCACACAGAGTTATTAACACACGAGTTCTTCTACAGTTACGACGAAATCACCCAAAAAATTGTCCCGAGCGGTATCTTTCATTTTTTTTTTCTTTTCTTTTTTTATGCATTTTTTTAATCATTATAAACATTTTTAAAAAAATAAAAAATCATAATATTATTTAAAAATATTTTCTTAATAACTAAATCAAAAAAACAGATTTAAAACATACATTCGGAACATATATTCGGTAGAATTAATATTTCTGTTAACGCAATATCTATCGACCCTATAAAGGGGGGGTCGGTTTTAAAAACCGGTTCACAAGTTCGTTACTCTTATCTACTTGCAAAGACTACTTATCTAACTCTGCAGGGACAGTCAATCAGTGGACACTGTTACTACAAAAAAATTATGATTACCCGAAAATCTGATCTTAAGGGCCTTATTTTTGTGCTTGATTTCTTGTTTGATTATTTATTTATTTATTAAGATGATGATTTTTTTTATGATTATTTATTTATTTAAGACGATTTTGAGGGAAAAGGGAAAACATATAAGAGGATAATTGAGCATTAGTATCATCCTAAAGACTGTTTTACCCTTTTGCTTTGCTAGGATTTATGTTCTTTCTGCATGGCTGCCGTGAGGGCCATTGATGGCTCCATTCTGGCGGCCAATTCAAGATCATTTGCAGACCTTATTTCGGCAGTTCCACACTCGATTCCTGATGTGCTTCTGCCATCAAGGGCCCCTAAAACTATGGATGGAGAAATATACTTTATGTTTTCAAATGAGGAAATTGTGAAATCTGCGAAACCGTTCAGGTTTTCGTTGGTGTTGAAGTTCCTGAGGCAGAGACCATCTTTGGATGCTATTCAAATTTTCATCAAAAACAGATGGGGTTTAAATGGTATTGCTGTGGTTTCAGCCATGAGAAAGCCACGTAATGTCTTTGTCCGATTAACATCGGAGGAGGATTTCAACAAGGCTTTCTCTAGGGAAGTTTGTGACATAAATGGTGTGGCGTATAGACCATTTCACTGGACTCATGAGTTTACTAAAGAGGAGGAGCCTTCGGTGGTTCCAGTTTGGATATTTCTTCCAGGTTTGGCTCCTAACTTTTATCATCCTTCTATATTGAAAAGTCTTACGGCGCCTATTGGGAAATATATTAGGAGTGATAATTCTACACGGTGTGCCACTAGAACCGACGGTGCAAGGGTATGTTTGGAGGTTGATGTTGCTAAAGCCCCTCTTTTATCGTTCTGGATTGGTGCGCCCTCTTGTTCTGCAAGTCAGTTGCAGGAGGTGGTGTATGAAACCATGCTGGTGTTCTGCACTACATGTAAATTACATGGGCATAACTTGAAGACTTGCAAGAAGGGTTTCTTGAGGAAGGATAAAGAGAAATAGGTTCGGCTTGAATATAAGGCAATCACGAAACATGTGAAAGATGCAGAGCCTGTGGGATTGAACGGTGAATTAAAAGTAGTGGATGATCTGGGTATGGTAGATGCTTTGGCGTTGGGTAGTGATGAGCAGAATATAGTTGATACAGACGGTGAGAAAGTGGCAAATGTGCAGTCGGTGGAGATACATGGAAACGGTTCTGGAGATAAGGCAAATGATCTCATTCCAGAAGCTGTATGCTCTGCTTCTGAGGAAATGGTGATAGTGGAACCTGCAGGGGGGAAATGCCGTGTTCTGGTTCTATGGAGGTGGTTCCGAAACCAATAGAGCATAGTGTGAATTCAAAAAATATTCCAGAGGTGTGCACGGAAGTGGAAGCTTTGAGGGATGGTGACTCTGTTCCTATGGAAGTTAACGTTCAGTCTGTTGAAGAAGTACTAAGATTGTGTTCTGCGGAGGTAGCTCCGGATGCTTTTGTTTATATTGTGGGAGATCATGCAGCAGAGGTTCGTGGTGGAGTGTATATTGGGCAGGTTGCTGAGTGTGGTGTGACTGGGGTGAGTAGTGATAGGGCCAGCTTATCAGATCCTGAGTCGGGGGATGGAAAAATAATGATGACTAAAGAGGTGTGCTCTGATTCTGAAATAAAAGATGCAGTGAACGAAAAGGGTGAGAATGTACGTAAGAAAGTTCGCAGTAGTAAACGGGTAATTACCCGTGTTTCTAAATTAAATTTATGATTAGTCTGATTCTGTATTAGAATGTTAGAGGGGTGAAATCTTCGAGTAGTAGGTTGAAAAGGCTTATGAATATTTATAAGCCGAAAATGGTTGTGATAGTGGAGCCTTTTTTACGTGATGAAAAATTGGATGATGTTAAAAAGATACTTGGTTTTGATTATGGGTTTTCAAATGGTGCGTGGAATGGTAAATTGTGGATATTGTGGATGAATGATGTTAATGTAAGCATGGTTAGTTGTGGAACTCAGCAAATTTCTGTTATGGTGACTGATGGTATGATGAAGTGTAAAATATCTTTTGTGTATGCCAAATGTTCTTATGAGCAACGACGTCAGTTGTGGGTAGAACTTGCCAGGGAAAGTAATTCATCGGATCCTTGGTTGGTAACAAGGGATTTCAACATAATATCTAATGATGGGGAGCGGCATGGTGGTAAGCCACGACCTGTGGTGGCTATGGAAGAGTTTAATTCTTGGATCCATAATTGTGGATTAATGGAATTAAAGTTTTTGGGTAAGAATTTTTCACGGTGTAATGGGCATGCTGGTAATAAATGGAGTTGGGCTAGATTGGATCGTTCTTTGGTAGATCAGAATTTTTTTTATGCTTTTCCGGATTCAGTTATGAGATATTTGCCTCAGACTTCTTCGGATCATGCTCCTATAGTTATTTCGCTGGTGAAGAATGTTGAAGGTTATGGACCATCGTCATTCCGATTTCAACAAATGTGGGTGGGTCATGATGATTTTGCTAGATGTGTGAGTGAGGCGTGGGACCAACCTGATGTTGGAGGTGGATTCATGAAACTGGTAGCAAAATTAAAAAGGGTGAGAGTAGCTTTGAAAGGATGGAATAAGGCAGTTTTTGGGTGGACAGGTGTGCATATTCAGGAGTTGGAGGCTCATATTGAGAGACTTGAAGAGTAGTTGCAAGTGCGACATGAAGAAGAAGTGGAGCTTGATCTGTTGGCTTCAAAAATGGAGTTGGATTCCTGGACGCATTGGGAAGATATGAGGTTGGCTCAGTGTGCGAAAGTTAGATGGTAGAATCATGGTGATAAAAATTCCAGGTATTTTCCCGCTATTTTAAATAAAAGGAAACAAGCAAGGATAATGGAGATGAGTATTCCCAATGGTACTACATTAACATTATCGCAAGGAATTCATAATGGTGCCGTGCAATATTTCATGGATTTCTTGGGACAGTCTACAAGTATAGTGTTACCGGATTTGGGTGATTTAGTGTCTAATGTGATCTCAAAGGAAGATAATCTCAAACTTAGTTCGTTGCCAACAGAAGAAGAGGTTAAACAAGCAGTATTCAGTATTCCTATTGAGAGTAGTCCAGGTCCAGATGGATTTGGTTTAGGTTTCTATCATGCTTGTTGGGATATTGTACGTGATGTGGTGGTGGAGGCAGTAAGGGATTTTTTTAAGGGAGTCCCTTTTCCCAGATTTTTTACTGCTTCTTTTGTGGTGCTTATTCCAAAAATGGCTCAGCCCACGGGTTTTGATAAATTTCGTCCTATCAATTTATGTTCCGTGTTTTACAAAATATGCACTAAGGTTTTGGTGGCACGGCTTGCTCCTTTATTGGCTACTTTGATCTCCTCTGAACAGTGTGCATTTATTCCAGGTAGGAGTATATTCGATAATATCAGCCTCACACAAGAAATGGTGCATTCCCTTAATAAAAAATCTTTGGGTGGGAATGTTATTTTGAAGCTTGATATGGCCAGATAAGGTGGAGTGGGAGTTTCTTTTACATGTGTTGGCAGCCTTTGGTTTTTCTCCATCTGTGAATGCTTTGATAAAAAATTGTATTACTTCGCCTTGGTATTCGATTATGATGAATGGGACATATCAGAGTTTCTTTCAAGGAGGCCGTGGTTTATGTCAGGGAGATCCTTTATCGCCATACCTTTTTATTATTATGGAAGAAGTTCTTTCTCGATTACTAAAGAAGAACTTCTTGTGTGGTAATATTAAGAGTTTCTCACATCCGAGAGGTGCACCTCTTGTTTCTCACCTTCTTTATGCAGATGATGTGGTCATATTTTCTAATGGGAGGAAGAAGTCGATGCAAGAATTGATGAAGGTTATTGAGACGTATGAGACTTGGTCTAGGCAGCGAGTGAGTAAGGAGAAAACCACCATTTATTTTGCTAAGCAATTCTCTGCAAGGCGGAAGAGGGATCTTATTCATAGCACCGGTTTTACAGAAGGTACTTTTCCTTTTACTTATCTTGGTGCACCGATTGTTAATGGGAGGCTTTCTAATTTACATTTAGATCCTATTTTGAATCGGGTGAGGAATAAGCTTGGGGGTGGAAATTAAAGTGTCTATCGGCTGGGGGCAAATTGATTTTGTTGAAGCATGTTTTATCCAGTATGCCTATACATATTATGTTTATTCTTCAATTGCCATAAGGGGTTTTGAGAATTCTAAATAGGCTTCTCAATTCTTTCTTTTAGGGTGAAAAAGATGAGAATGAAAAAAAGAAATGGGTAGGATGGAAGTCGATGTGTAAGCCGACTGAAGAGGGGGGTATTGGCCTTCGGGATTTTGATGAGGTCCAAACCTCTTTGCACATGAAATTTGCATGGAAAGTTATGACTGGGAGTGATCTATGGTCACAATTTTACCGCGCTAAATATGTTGGGGATAATCATATTTCTTTATTAGATCCAAAAAAGGGTTCCCAGTTTTGGAGAATGGTTATTAAATGTATTCCGGCAGTGTTAGAAAATTCAAAATGGAGAGTCAGGGATGAGAATATTTCATTTTGGTGGGATCATTGGTTAAATGAAGGCCCTCTTGCTAATTCTTATCCAGTGGTTGATGTGCCAAAGATGATGTTGGCTGATGTTAGAGTTGAAAATGGATGGGATATTGAAGTTTTAGAAAGACTGGTGAGAACACAAAAAACGGAGGAAATTTGTAGTTTCTTGGGTGCTCACAAAGCAGGACAAGATTTACTTGTTTGGATTCATAATAAAGATGGAGGTTTTACTAGTAAAAGTGCATGGCAATGTATTAGGGTTACTGCTCCAGAGGTGCCTTGGGCTAAGTGGGTATGGCATGAAGCGCTACAAAAAAAAATATCTATATTAATGTGGAAGGCTTTTCATAACAGTTTAAGTGTTGATGATAGATTGAGGAGAGTGGGTATACCTATTACTTCCAAGTGTAATTGTTGTGAACAGGGAGGCTAAGAAGACCTTAATCACATCCTTGCTGCAGGTGATGTAGCTTCCGGGATTTGGAAGAGATTTTCTCTTATATTGGGCATGCCTTATGATCAAAATAAACGTTGGTTTGAATTGGTGTCAATGTGGTTTAGACGGACGTCTACCTAATCCCAGGTGGGTAATATTTTGGGCCTTATTCCTTCTATTATAATTTGGAAGTTGTGGCAACGCAGGTGTAAGGCAAGAATGGAAGGAAGAGTTATCTCGACAGAAGAGCTTTGGAGATCTATTTGTGTGTGGCTAAGGAGAGTGCAAAGTTCCTTAACAAAAGTCACAAAGATGGGATTTGCTGATGAGGTGAGGTTGAGGGATTTGAACATGCCGATTTTGCTAATTAAAAAGGTGCAGGTTAAATTGGTTTGTTAGGAAAAACCTCGAAACGTAAGATTTAAATTGAATATTGATGGTTGTAGCCTTGGTAATCCAGGAAGCTTAGGTGCGGAGGGTGTTATTCGGGATTGGCGTGGTGATATGGTTCTCTCTTTTACGTGTTACCTTGGGGTGGGTTCTAATAATCATGCTGAACTGAAAGCCTTGTTAATAGGGTTGAAATGTTGTCGAGCATTGGGTCTACATCAGGTGGACATTGAGTCTGATTCCTTAATTTGTGTATCTTGGGTTCAGAAGAAGCATTGTAGAGTTTAGTACTTGGAAGATTTCTGGGAGGAGGTTATGAGGCTGTACGAAAGTGAGGAATTTATGATTAAGCATGTTTATCGAGAAGGAAATGCACCGGCTGATTTTTTAGCTAAAATGGGAGCTCAAGGTTCAACCTTTGCTTGGCGATCGTTGTTACATGTTCCAAAATTTCTTAAAGGTTTGATTCGCACGGATAAATTGTCCTTGCCTTATTTGAGAGGTCATTTGAGTTGTTGAGATGTCAGTTTGTTATTTTTGATTTGGTGTTCTTGTTTGTGGTGAGGATGTTCTTTATAGGCATGTAGTTTTTCATTCTTTTCTTGTCTCTTATGTAATTTTGGTATTCCTCTGCCGTAAGTGATGGTTTTTCTTAATAAATCTGGGAATGGGTCACTCTTGGACATGTGACCCTAACTCTTTTGAAAAAAAAAAGAAAAAAAATATCATAGGATAATTCAAACCTTTTTAAAATTACTGTGTGTTTATGATTTATATTTTTTTAACAAAATATTAACTCTGATTTATCTACCGTTTTTTTAAAATTTCTCATTAATACTTAATGAACAATCGATAAAAAAAAATGACAATATAAAACAGTTTCTCTTCGTTTTTTTAAAACCATTTCTATATGAATAATGATATTCTTTTACTTTCTTTACTATTATTTTACTATCCAATTTTTCTTTCCTTTTGCTCTTTGAATCTATATTAAAAATCTCATAACATGATACTTTTGCATAATCTAAAAGAACATAAATTTAATTAACTAACGTAATCATGTAATTTTATTAAAAATAAATTCAATTTTATAAAAATTGGCATTATTTTGTTCTTTGTATTAATTTTTAATTAAATTACACAATTACTATAAAGCCCCGCTCCCAGAGGTACATAATTATCCATGTTCCTTTGTAGGGACAACAAAAAAATTCTTAAAAAATAAATTAGAAACTCTTCAAAGACTTGAAAATATCCTTAACTCAATATAACAAATTAACTAAAAATAAATAATTTACTAACTANCGAAATCACCCAAAAATTTGTCCCGAGCGGTATCTTTCATTTTTTTTTTCTTTTCTTTTTTTATTCATTTTTTTAATCATTATAAACATTTTTTAAAAAATAAAAAATCATAATATTATTTAAAAATATTTTCTTAATAACTAAATTAAAAAAAAAAATAGATTTAAAACATACATTCGGAACATATATTCGGTAGAATTAATATTTCTGTTAACGCAATATCTATCGACCCTATAAAGGGGAGGTCGGTTTTAAAAACCCGTTCACAAGTTCGTTACTCTTATCTACTTGCAAAGACTACTTATCTAACTCTGCAAGGACAGTCAATCAATGGACACTATTACTACTAAAAAATTATGATTACCAGAAAATCTGATCTTAAGGGCCTTATTTTTGTGCTTGATTTCTTGTTTGATTATTTATTTATTTATTAAGACGATGATTTTTTTGTTTGATTATTTATTTATTTATTTAAGACGACGATTTTGAAGAAAAAGGGAAAACATATCGGAGGATAATTCAAACATTTTTAAAATTATTGTGCGTTTATGATTTATATTTTTTTTAACAGAATATTAACTCTAATTTATCTACCGTTTTTTTAAAATTTCTCATGAACACTTTATGAACAATCGATAAAAAAAAAATGACAATATAAAACAGTTTCTCTTTGTTTTTTCTAAACCATTTCTATATGAATAATGATATTCTTATACTTTCTTTACTATTGTTTTATCTAATTTTTCTTTCTTTTTGCTCTTTGAATCTAGATTAAAAATCTCATAACATATACTTTTGCATAATCTAAAAAAACATAAATTTAATCAACTAACCTAATCATGTAATTTTATTACAAATAAATTTAATTTTTTAAAAATTGGCATTCTTTTGCTCTTTGAATTAATTTTTATAAAATTAAATTAATTTTTAATTAAAGTACACGATTACTGTAAATCCCCGCTCCCAGAGGTACGTAATTATCCATGTTCCTTCGTAGGGACAACAAAGAAATTCTTAAAAAATAAATTAGAAACTCTCCAAAGACTTGAAAATATTCTTAACTCAATATAACAAATTAACTAAAAATAAATAATTTACTAACTATGACTCTCAAATAAGTACTTGTACCCTCGGACACTTTTTCCTCTACAACCATCAATCTCTCTAACATTGCTTATTCTTACTTTCCAGTTGAACCATCAAAATTATGTGAAAAATGTTATAAAGATAAAGGGGTGAGATATCAATAACTCAGTAAGCAAATAACATATACTAGTATGCAAACATGAGCATTTACAGAGTTCAGAATGCAAAACAAAATATTTTACTTTCAGAATGCAGAATCAGAACATGTTATCAAAAATATCAGAGCCAAAGTTTCAGAAAATATTCTTATTCAAAGTTCATTTGGCATAACATAACTGAATATCTTTATCTTATTTTATCATATCAGAATAGAGACCATATTTAACCCCCGTGATAGGGTTGTGCAAACTCCGATTGTAACACCTAGGTCCAGTACCCAACTACTTTATAAAACTTTTGGATTTTTTTTTTTGGACAAAAGGTCCATTTGAGATTTACGAGTATTGTTGGAATGGACTACAAGTTTAAATTTTATTTTTTTGGCGGATATTGAATAATTTTTGGGCTTGCTTAGTAGGTTTAAATCTTTAAACATTTTGGGATAAAGTGAAATATTTAAGGGCTAAGAAATTTGTGACACAAATTAGTTTATTTTTAGATGTTAAATCGAAACCCAAACTTTGTGACTCAAAGCCCAAACGTGTGAGAACCCTAGAGGCATTAGTCTCCACGCCCATGCACGCTCTTCCTAAGTTCTCCCTTAGGGTTTCTCCATCCTCTCTCTATATATACGCATATACATTATCCCATGCTTGTAGAATCTACCCAAACACTTGCTGCAACTGTCCTTCTCCTCTTGCATGTCCACACCATCACGGAAGGCCAACTCGTGTGTGTCCACCGCACAGTACCACTCTGCACCACCCAACCCGTGCACTTTCACTCATTACTCAACCCACGTGAAATCGGCAAATCACAGGTTTCATCACTGCCATTCACGTCCTGGAAGCCAAACCCAAAGAAGACCATAATCGTGCAGCCCCCATAGCCTCTCCCACCATGTTTCTCAGCCGCCAGCTCTCCTTATAACAACCGAAAACCACTCTAATTTTGTAACTTAAAAACAGAGCACATATTTGTGCTCTCAGGCTCGATACAAGATGGAAGCCCAGCAATGCTGACCAGCCACCTTTCCTTCAACTGTGCCACTCCAGTAAGCCGTTGTTTCTTCTTCTTCCATTCAATTGACTCACTGGGAAAATGTTGAAAGGCTTCAATTGCAACATCTCTCTCGCTCTCTCCCCCCAATGATTAGCATAGCATTGACTTCGGTTGAAGAAGACAAAGAAGACATGTACCATTGACTTCGGTTAAACGTGCGCCACACAGAGATATTAACGCAATATCTATCGACCCTATAAAGGGGAAGTCGGTTTTAAAAACTCATTATCAAGTTTGTTACACTTATCTACTTGCAAAGACTACTTGCCTAACTCTGTAAGGACAATCAATCAATGGACACTATTACTACTAAAAAATTATGATTACCAGAAAATCTGATCTTAAGGGGCCTTATTTTTGTGCTTAATTTCTTGTTTGATTATTTATTTATTTATTTAAGACAATGATTTTCTTGTTTGATTATTTATTTAAGACGATGATTTTGAGGGAAAAGGGAAAACACATGGGAGGATAAATTCAAACCTTTTTAAAACTACTGTGCGTTTATGATTTATATTTTTTTAACAGAATTTTAATTCTGATTTATCTACCCTTTTTTTAAAATTTCTCACTAACACTTTATGAACAATCGATAAAAAAGATAAAAGAAGAAGACAATATAAAACAATTTCTCTTTGTTTTTTTAACACCATTTCTATATGAGTAATGATATCCTTACACTTTCTTTACTATTGTTTTACTATGCAATTTTTTTTTTCCTTTTGCTCTTGAATTTAGATTAGAAATCTCATAACATGACATTTTTGCATGGTTTACCAGAGTGCCAGAGTGATGAGAGGAAAACGGAAGAAGAAACAATGGCTTACCAGAGTGGCACAGTTGAAGGAAAGGTGGCTAGTCAGTGCCACTGGGCTTCCGTCATGTATTGGGGCTAAGAGCACAAAAATGTGCTCTGTTTTTACGCTGCAAAAATAGAGTGGTTTTCGGTTGTTATAGGGAGAGCTAGCGGCTGAGAAACAAGGTGGGAGAGGCTATGGGGGCTGCACGATAGTGGTCTTCTCTGGGTTTGGCTTCCAAGATGTGGAGGGCAGCGATGAAACCTGTGATTTGCCGGTTTCACGTGGGTTGAGTAGTGAGTGAAAGTACACGGGTTGGATGGTGCAGAGTGGTATCATGCAGTGGATGCACACGAGTTGGCCTTCCGTGATGGTGTGGAAGTGCAAGAGGAGAAGGACGGCGGCAACAAGTGTTTGGGTAGATTCTACAAGCATGGGATAATGTATATGCATATATATATAGAGGAGATGGAAAAACCCTAAGGGAAAACTTAGGAAGAACGTGCATGGGCGTGGAGACTAATGCCTCTAGGGTTCTCACATGTTTGGGCTTTGAGTCACAAAGTTTGGGTTTTGATTTAACCTCTAAAAATAAACTAACTTGTGTCACAAATTTCTTGGCACATAAATATTTCACTTAATCCCAAAATGTTTAAAGACTTAAACCTACTAAGCAAGTCCAAAAATTATTCAATATCTGCCAAAAAAATAAAATTTGAATTCGTAGTCCATTCCAACAATATTAGTAAATCTCAAATGGACCTTTCATCTGTAAAAAAAAAATCTAAAAATTTTATAAAGCAGTTGGGTACTGGACCTAGGTATTACATCGGTAGCTAACTAAGCAGAAACAAAATGTGAATCTTCCTCTCATCTATCTCAGAGCCCCAAGTGTGCACATAGAAAAGACCATGTAGAAAACCACTTTATTTTCAAAGTGGGTACACCAAAAACAAAAAAGTTGGTACTAACCCAAATAAAGGCCACAATTTTACACCCATGGTAACGTCAAGACGAAACAAAAATAGAAAGAAAATGTTATGCCAGAGGTTTTTAGAAATTACAATCATATCATATTAGAGTACATAACATCTTTAGAACATAACATAATCAAATCACAAAAATATAATTTATGTACAAAATTTCATATTCGCTCTCTATTGCATAGTTCAGAAACAAGATGCCAAAATAGATGATGTCTATACCAGTCACGCCAGAAAATACTTTATTCTTATACATAATTTCATGAGTAATGCATAACAAATAACTGAGGTTGTTTCAAATTATTTTCATAACAAAACATGCATATTTTTCTAAAATCAACATCAGTTCATTTCTTGTATGCAAATTCTAGTATAGGAACCCCGCTTACTTGCACGTTTTAGCTTTTCAGAATTTCTCCATAACCGTACTGAACGAAAATCAATCGTCACCTATAAAATAGTCACGTACTCCCATAAATTTCCAATCGAGCACTTATATCAAAGCTTAAACTTGAAATACTAAGTAATCTATTTTTCCTTGAAAATAATCTACAACTCTCGCAACTCTAAAATATTGTCACGTACCAAATTCATAGATGTCCACTTAATATTCACTTAACCTAATTCCCACATATTCACAAGTCTATTTAAAAAATCAAAACCCAACCCATTTAAAAAATGAAAAGTGGCTGAAATAAAAATATTACCTGACCTAAAATAATTTAGAACCCAAACTCAACCCAAAAACACTTTACTTCAAAATAACTAAACATAATACTAAAAAAATAAAAATAAAAACCAAGAAAAAACAAGCCTGTCGGCACAAAGTAAAGACAATCCACTCAAATATAACTTTTAAACCATCATATTTGGTTTCAAAACTAAGAAGGCAAAATTGGTCATTTAAAAAAAAAAAAAAAAACTCATACTTCAAGCTCAACCTTACGAGAAGGCAACAAAATTGTTTCTATTTTGAAAACTATGAAAACACAAAGTACTGGGTGATACGGCTAAGGCATACCAAGGGATACGTGTAGCAGTGGCTTGGGTGACCGTTGGCGGTGCGAAGGAGTAGTGCGGCTGAGATTCAGAGTGAGAGAGAGGGAGAGAGAAAAAAAATGGAGAGAGATGAGATAGAGAGAACACGGTCTGAGGATGAGAAACAAATAAGAGGTTGTCCATTTTGTATTGTTCATCTTTTTCCACAATGATTGAAGCAACGATTTTTTCTACAAGGATTTTTAGAGCTTAGATCCATGCATGAGTGTTCGTCTTTTTCCGCAATGACTTTTGAACTCCTGACTTTATTTTTAAGGATTGACCTTAATGCATGGAAAGAGGAGACCTTTTTTGATTTGGTACTAGGTTCAACTAGTTTGAGTCAATTCAAGGCATTGACTTCCCCTTTCTTTGTGCATTGTATGAGTATACGCATGTTGTCACCAAATTATTAAGAGGTTAGATTTAAACTCCTCACAGTGTAGAGAATAGAATCCTTGTGTGGTCTTCCTTAAGAGTTGTGCATCAAAAGTAAAAACACATATGAGACAAGATCTACCTCAATCCCAACAAAATGAATTGGTAGAGGCACAAAGCTCAAAAACCCGGTATACTCATAAAGCTTGTACTTAGCAACATGAAGTTTTTGAAGAAACAAGAAAAACAAACACCTTTATTTTTTATTATTATTATAAAAAAAATTAGGATATGTCACACACACCAATGGTTTTCCTTAGAAATTCAAACCTTAGGCCATCTAAAGGTTTAGTGAACAAATCGGTCAATCGGTATTCGGTATCAACGTGTTCCAGAAATACTACCTTTGTTTCAACCAAGTTTCTTATGAAATGATATCTTATATCTATGTGCTTGATTCTTGAGTGTTGCACAGGGTTATTCGAGATACCAATGTACTTGAATTGTTACAGTAGATAGTCATAGTATCTTGAGAGAACCCATAGTCCTCAAGCATCTTTTTCATCCAAAGAAGCTGAGTGCAACAACTACTAGCCACAATGTATTTGGCTTTAGTAGTGGACAGGGAGATGGAGTTTTGCTTCTTGCTCATCCATGATACCAAATTTCTACCGGCATAAAAACAATCACCTATGGTGCTTTTCTGTTATCAGCATTACTAGCCCAATTAGCATCAAAATAGCCAACCAGACTCAGATTTGAATCTTTTGAATACCATATGCCATAGTCAATAGTAGTACTCAGGTATTTCAAGATTCTTTTTACTACTGTGAGGTGTGATTCTTTAGGATTGGCCTAAAATCATGCACAAACACCTACACTAAAAGTAATGTCAGATCTACTAGCAATAATGTAAAGGAGACTTCCTATCATGCTTCTATACAGAGTAGGATCAGTGCTACTAGAAGTGCGAGCATGTGTCTTTCCTTCCATGCCAAATCTCTTAACAAGATCTTTAGCATATTTAGATTGCGAAATAAAAATCTCTCATTCAGTTTGTTTAATATGAATCCCAAGGAAGAAATTTAATTCCCCAATCATATTCATTTCAAACTCATTGTTCATTTCTTTGGAAAAGTCATGTGAGAGTTTGTCAAGAGTGGAACCGAACACAATGTCATCTACATAAATTTGAGCAATAAGTAGATGCTTACCGGATTTTCTTGAAAAAAGTGTTCAGTTAGCTTGACCTCTTACGAAGTCATTTTCAAGCAAGTATTTCATTAGTCTCTCATACCATGCTTGAGGTGCTTGCTTCAATTCATAAAGAGTTTTCTTCAACTTGAAAACATGGTCAGGAAGCAAGTGATTAGTAAATCTCTTTGGTTGTTCTACATATACTTCTTCATTGAGTATGCCATTAAAAAAAACACTTTTAACATCCATTTAATAAAGCTTAAAATTTAAATGGCTTGCAATTGCTAGCAATATGCGAACAGATTCCAAACGAGCTACTGGTGCCAAGGTCTTGTCAAAGTCAATTCCTTCAACTTGGGTGTACCCTTGTGCTATCAGTCTAGCCTAGTTTCGAACAATGGTTCCATGTTCGTCTGATTTGTTTTTGAAAATCCACTTTGTTCCAATGATGTTGTGATCCTCAGGTCTTGGAACTAGCTCTCATACTTGATTTCGAGTGAACTAGTGCAATTCCTCGTGCATGGCGTTGACCCAGCTTTCATCTTGTAAGGTTTCTTCCACCTTTTTAGATTCAATCTGAGACAAATAGCAAATATAGGAGACTTGATTTAAAACATGTTTTCTTAGTCTTATACTTTCATCCAATTCTCCAAGGATGTTCTCCTTTAGATGATTGTGACTGATCCTTGTAGAGGGCTCTTTTTCATGATGTGAAACTGAGCTTAGTGTAGCAGGTTCTACTGGAGTGTTGACAGCTTCTCCCCAGAAGTATAATGCCAACTTTTTGCTACTCAGCATGGTGAGAGCCATCTCTTGTATTGCCCTATTTTTTCTCTCCACAATTCTATTTTGTTATGGAGTGATTGGGGTTGAAAACTCTCGATATATCCCCTGTTCATCACAAAAAGAAGAGAAATTAGTATTTTCAAATTCTCTACCATGATCACTACGAATACGAGAGATAGAGGAATTCTTCTCTGTTTGTAGTCGTCTGAACAATTTCTTCGCAAGGTCGAAGGTTTCTGTTTTGTCTCTCAACAAAATGATCCATGTTATCTTGAGTAGTCACCCACGATGACTATCATTCTGAGTAGGACCCATCAAATCCATGTGTAATAGCTCAAGTGATCTTGAGGTCAGAATATCAACTATCTTCTTGTGTTGTGCCTTAGTCTGCTTTCCTTCCTAACAGGCTCCACGTACCATCTTCTTGTTTTTCAAAATTTTGGGCAGTCCACTTACAGCTTCCTTCTTAGAGATATTTTTCATGTCTCTATAGTTGATATGGCCTAGATGGTAGTGCCACAACTCAATTTCATCTAGCTATACTTTGTGATAACGTGTCATGTTTATAGGAGAGACTCCATAGCAGTTGTCAATAGTTCTGGTGCCCTTCAAGATCCATTTTCCAACACTATTGTATACTTTGCATTCATCCTTTGAGAACTGCATAGAAAGATAATCATCACAAAATTGACTAATACTTAAAAGATTGGCCATTAACAAAAAGAACATTATGAAAAATAGGTAAACCAGGAACATCTACACTTCCCTTTCCTCCCACTATTGCTGTACTTCCATCACCGAAAGTTAAGGATCCTCTACTGGTGGACTCAATCTTCTTAAACAACCATTTTTCTCTTGACAAATGTCTAGAACAAGCACTTTCCAAATACCATATGCTAGTGTCCTTAGCTTTGAGTGCTGTGTGTGCTACTAGACATATGGCCTTTTCTTTCACTATCCACTTGATCTTGATATTCGTATTATTCATGTTTTTAGGAAAACACAATTTGGATAGTTCACCAAGTTTCATACCTAGGTTGTTTATTTGATTGCTCAATTTGCCCACCTTAATTTCGAAGTTCGTATCCTTGCTCGAAAACTTATTTATATTTTCTTTTTCTTTTTCTTTTCTAATTCTAAAGCAATTTGTCCTAATGTGTCCAATTATTCCACAAAAATGACAAGTAGGGACAAACATACCTTTGGACTTACCTGGAGAAGTCATTGTTGACTTGCCTTTGTTCACAGGTTTCTTTGGGACATTTTCTACATTACTTCCTTTTACAAAGGTGATACCTTTGAATATTGATGAGTGCGTGAAAGTGTACTCTAAATACCCTATTATTGAATTAAAGTATTAAAATGTGAATAGAAATAATAGAAATTAATCTGTATTTTTGAATTGAATTTCTATTTACTTTGGGATACTTCTAAGCAGATTTTTAAGTTTAATTTCAAAGTTTATAAAAGAGCAATTCAAAGCCTAGTCAAATTCAAATGAGAACTTTCATGGGATTTGAGAACAATTTGGATTAAGAAAAAAAAAATCATAAAAGGAAACTGCAAGAAATCCAAGTCCAAAATTCGTTAGGAGACAGCTTGGACTTACTTTAGTACTTTTACAGTAACTTTCTACTCAAATATCAGATTGATATGATTCATGATGCGTTAGAAATATATCTAAAGAGATATAAATTTATCTCTAATAAAGATTTCCAAATTCGAACTTCTGAAGCATATACGTGGCTGCCAAGATTAGTCCTAAAATTTAGGAAATTTTTTTTATGGGGGAATTATGAAGACATTAGTGTTTCTTTCCTATTCTATAAAAGCATATCATTAGCACGAAATAGGAGATGAGAGGCACAAGAGGTAGATTTGAAAAGAGGAGAAAATCACTTTCATGGTCACCGTTTGCTTTATTTTTCTCTGGAGATTTTTGTTGTCCATTATATTTATGGGTAACTAAATTTTCAAGTAGGGATAGAGATGAACTTGCACATTAGATGATATTTCTAATTTATTTTTAATTTATGTATTTCATTTTTAATTACTAAAACTCTTTTATTTTATCATTCTCAATTCATTGTTGATGTTTTCTTCTCCGAATAATCATATAATTTATTCTGTTTATGGATTCAGTCATACTTTTTCTATTGAATGGATTGGTTTTTTTATTATATTTAGATCAATTATTTATCTATATTGATTTAGTTCTTTGCTGCAATATCACTCCCTAAGTATATTGTTGTCGTTGGATTTTCTCAATAGGGATAATAATTTATATATTTTAAAAGTGGTGAATGATTTTGTAAAGGGTTACATTTGATTTAATTTTGGTTTATAAATATATACATTCCGATTGGAAATTTTAGGGATTGAGTTTCCCATTGAGTTATTTAATAAATTAAGAATAATTGAAATATCGGATTTGTGCACGGGATTCCTGGCGCTCTAATGTTTGTCAAGTTGGAGTGCTTCTTTCATTAGTAACTTTGATTCACTTTAATTTACATTTAAAATTAATCTTTGTTCTCCATTAATCATTTAATATTTTTCTTTAGTTTCTTTGTTCCTTTTGTTATTCTTTTAATTTCTCCCTGTGGAATCGACACTCCAAAGCTGCACTACACCTATCGTGTTATTGTTTAGGCGTAATCAAATGTAGAGGCAGCAGATGCTTTACGATGTGGATCTTTGGAAGTATTGTATCCCAACCCTGTGCAATCGGAACTATCTCTTTGAACTTTCAATAGTTCATTGAGTTTTTGAGTTGGAGTCTTTTCTTTGACTTCCTGACAAGCTGTAAACTTCTTTTCCAGCGCCTCTTTCTATGCGCACAGCCTTGTCACTTCTAGTTCCGTCAATTTCAATGCCTCCACCAAATTGTTCTTCTCATTCTCCATGATGGTTAGGTTATTGTACAGATTTTTATTTACTTTTTGGATTTTCACAAACTCTTCACATAAGTCTTCATATGCTTCTTGTACACTTAATTCATGATCTGCAACTTCTGTGGCAATATCAGAATTAGTATCACAAACAGCCATGCTATCGTCAGCACATTATTTGCTCGTGTTAGCACAATCAATAACAGAGGCAGAGAAAGCAATAAAGGCAATTTCATAATCAGATCATGTATCTGAACTTTCGGAATGTAGTATTCAAAACTTTTGCATTTTTTTTTAAAATTTGGACATTCCATTCTTATGCGATCAAAACCAGAGTATTCATGACATTGGACTTATCTTTAGACTTGGTTTTGTCTTCATTCCACTTTTCAGATTCTTTTTTTTTTTTTGTGAAATTCTTAACTTTTTCATCTTACTAGAATTCATTTTATTAAAATTAATTTTTTTTTTAAATTTTCTGACAATAAGAGCTAAGTCATCATTACACAGATTTTCATCATCAGACTAATTTTCTTCCTTAGCAGTTTTGAGTGCGATTGACTTACCTTTCTTTTGTTGTGGAATAGTAGATTCATAAGTTTCCAAATAGCCTACCAGTTAGGGGTGTCAAATCGTGTTAACGGGTCGTGTTCGTGTCGTGTCAAGACATGTGTATTACAGTTAATGGGTCAACCCGAACACGACCCGTTAAGGGTTTCGTGTCGAAATTCTAAACCCTAACACGACCCATTAAGATAATGGGTTGACACGACACGACCCGTTAATGAATTCTAAGAAAAAATTAACACGACACGACACGACCCGTTATGACCCATTTAACCTATATAGACACGAACACGACCCATTAACCCGTTTAACCTGATTAATTTTATATAAATATTAAATTTACAATATTTCTAAAAAAAAAATAAAACTAACTACAACTATAAATTACAATACAAAAAATAAATATATCAAAATTAAAATCCCAACAATACCATATATATGATAAACAAAATAACAAACTCACAACATAATGCATAGTGCTGCAGTGCATAATTAGAACATCTACCCAAGTCTAAGTATTCTTGTTACATTACATCCAAGGGTACCAAATATGATAAACACATATTGTAAAAATTAATATTACAATTTCAAATACGATGATACACACAAATGTAAATAAATTATGAACCCACAGAAGGGACTGAAGGAAGTGTGTCCTCATTGGTCTTTTTGGTCTCCAACTCCATTATATCAGTTAACTCGTTCATTTCTTGTGTTCCTATGAAAAAAAAANTTCAAAATTTTGGGCAGTCCACTTACAACTTCCTTCTTAGAGATCTTTTTCATGTCTCTATAATTGATATGGCCTAGATGGTAGTGCCACAACTCAATTTCATCTAGCTCTACTTTGTGATAACGTGTCATGTTTATAGGAGAGACTCCATAGCAGTTGTCAGCAGTTCTAGTGCCCTTCAAGATCCATTTTCCAACACTATTGTATACTTTGCATTCATCCTTTGAGAACTGCATAGAAATATAATTATCACAAAATGGACTAATACTTAAAATATTGGCCATTAACAAAAAGAACATTATGAAAAGTAGGTAAACCAGGAACATCTACACTTCCCTTTCCTCCCACTGTTGCTGTACTTTCATCACCGAAAGTTAAGGATCCTCTACTGGTGTACCCAATCTTCTTAAACAACCATTTTTCTCTTGACAAATGTCTAGAACAAGCACTTTCCAAATACCACATGCTAGTGTCCATAGCTTTGAGTGTTGTATGTGGTACTAGACATATGGCCTTTTCTTTCACTACCCACTTGGTCTTGATATTCATCTTATTCATGTTTTTAGGAAAACACAATTTGGATAGTTCACCAAGTTTCATACCTAGGTTGTTTATTTGTTTACTCAATTTGCCCACCTTAATTTCGAAGTTCGTATCCTTGCTCGAAAACTTATTTATATTTTCTTTTTCTTTTTCTTTTTCTTTTCTAAGTCTAAAGCAATTTGTCCTAGTGTGTCCAATTATTCCACAAAAATGACAAATAGGGACAAACATACATTTGGACTTACCTGGAGAAGTCATTGTTGACTTGCCTTTGTTCATAGGTTTCTTTGGGACATTTTCTACATTACTTCTTTTTACAAAAGTGATACATTTGGATGTTGATGAGTGCGTGAAAGTGTATTCTTAATACCTTATTATTGAATTAAAGTATTAAAATGTGAATAGAAATAATAGAAATTAATATGTACTCTTGAATTAAATTTCTATTTACTTTGGGATACTTCTAAGCAGATTTTTAAGTTTAATTTCAAAGTTTATAAAAGAGCAAGTCAGAGCCTAGTCAAACTCAAATGAGAAATTTCATGGGGTTTGAGAACAATTTGGATTAAGAAAAAAAAATTATAAAAGGAAACTGCAAGAAATCCAAGTCCAAAATTCGTTAGGAGATAAGAGGAGAAAATCACTTTCATGGTCGCCGTTTGCTTTATTTTTCTCTGGAGATTTTTGTTGTCCATTATATTTATGGGTAACTAAATTTTCAAATAGGGATAGAGATGAACTTGCACATTAGATGATATTTCTAATTTATTTTTAATTTATGTATTTAATTTTTAATTACTAAAACTCTTTTGTTTTATCATTCTCAATTCATTGTTGATGTTTTATTCTCCGAATAATCATATAATTTATTCTGTTTATGGATTCAGTCATACTTTTTATATTGAATGGATTGGCTTTTTTATTATATTTAGATCAATTATTTATCTATATTAATTTAGTTCTTTGCTGCAATATCACTTCCTGAGTATATTGTCGTCGTTGGATTTTCTCAATAGAGATAATAATTTATGTAGTTTAAAAGTGGTGAAAGATTTTGTAAAGGGTTACATTTGGTTTAATTTTGGTTTATAAATCTATACATTCCGATTGGAAATTTCAGGAATTGAGATTCCAATTGAGTTATTCAATAAATTAAGAATAATTGAAATATTGGATTTATGCAAGAGATTCCTGACGCTCTAATGTTTGTCAAGTTGGAGTGCTTTTTCTATTAGTAACTTTGCTTCACTTTAATTTACATTTAAAATTAATCTTTGTTCTCTATTAATTATTTAATATTTTTCTTTAATTTCTTTGTTCCTTTTGTTATTCTTTTAATTTATCTCCATGTGGAATCGACACTCCAAAACTTTACTACAACTACCATGTTATTGTTTGGGCGTAATCAGATATAAAGGCAGCAGATGCTTTACGATGTGGATCTTTGGAAGTATTGTATCCCAACCCTATGCAATCGAAACTATCTCTTTGAACTTTCAATAGTTCATTGAGTTTTTGAGTTGGAGTCTTTTCTTTGACTTCTTGACAAGCTATGAACTTCTTTTCCAGTGCCTCTTTCTATGCGCGCAGCCTTGTCACTTCCAGTTCCGTCAATTTCAATGCCTCCACCAAATTGTTCTTCTCATTCTCAATGATGGTTAGGTTTTTGTACAAAATTTTATTTACTTTTTGGATTTTCACAAACTCTTCACATAAGTCTTCATATGCTTTCTGCACACTTAATTCATGATCTGCAACTTCTGTGGTAATATCAGAATTAGTATCACAAACAACCATGCTATCGTCAGCACATTATTTGCTCGTGTTAGCACAATCAATAACAGAGGCAGAGAAAGCAATAAAGGCAATTTCATTATCAGATGATGTATCTGAGCTTTCGGAATGTAGTATTCAAAACTTTTGCATTTTTTTAAAAAATTTAGACATTCCATTCTTATGTGACCAAAACCAGAGTATTCATGACATTGGACTTTATCTTTAGACTTGGTTTTGTCTTCATTCCACTTTTCAGATTCATTTTTTTAGTGAAATTCTTAACTTTTTCATCTTACCAGAATTCTTTTTATTAAACTTAATTTTTTTTAAAATTTTTTTGACAATAAGAGCTAAGTCATCATTACACAGATTTTCATTATCAGACTAATTTTCTTCCTTAGCAGTTTTGAGTGTGATTGACTTACCTTTCTTTTGTTGTGGAATAGTAGATTCATAAGTTTCCAAATAGCCTACCAGTTCTTCAACAAAAATGTGTCTAAATCCTTACTTTCTTATATGGCTGTCACCTTTGGTCGAACCTTTTAGGCAAAGATATCAAGATTTTTCTCACAACTCATGCCTCCTCCACCTTCTCACCAAGATTGTAACTAGAATTAACAATGTCATTTAATTTAGCATAAAAATCATTAAAAGTCTCATCATCCAGCATTTTTATCTCCTAAAAATTTGAGGTCAACATTTGTAATTTAGAATTTTTCACCATTTTGATCCATTCATGTGTGGTTTCCAAAATATCCCAAGCATCCTTGGATTTTTCACACATGGAAATTCTCTTGAATTCATCTAGAGAAACAGCCATGAAAATGGCATTTAGACTTTTGTTGTTCCAATTACAGCTGCTTGATTGTTCTTTGGTCCAATCTTCCATAGGTGTTGTGGGCCTTGTTCATCCTAACTCCACGATTAGTCAAACTTTCTTATCAAGCGACTTTAGAAACGCTCTCATCCTTACCTTTCAGTAGGCATAGTTATCGCAGATTTCACAACTTAGAAAACTAGAACCAAGATTACGGATTACCTTGTTCCGTTCAGCAACCTGAAGATCCTGAAATTGAATGGCTCGATGAGCAGATTATGAGAGAAACCGAAAATAATTAGAGCCGATTCTCAGATTCTGTGAGTCTGGAGTCTTGCGGCGCAGGAGAAGACCGGAAATAACAAAAATGGGTAAATGAGAAGCCGGAAATAACAAAAATGGGGGAACGGGGAAGGGGAAGAGCTGATTCGCCGAAGAGAGAAAAGGAAAACTCATAGTCATTACCCATTACAAATTTACAGACTCTTACCGTGCGAAAATCAAAGTCTTACTGTCTAAAAACTGAGCCCGTGACTGCAGTACGTAGGTCTGCCGTGAGCCGTGAGGTGAACCGTGAGGACGCAGGTCTTGCGGCGCAGGAATACTAATTCCGGAAATAGATCTAGGGTTTTCACTTTCAGTTTTGTTTTATGTTTTTAATTTTTAGATAGAATCGGGGGGAGTGGGGACCGGGGTTGAAGTTTGAACAATGAAGGACTTTTTGTTTTTGACCGAATATAAATTCCAATTTAAGCCCTCTGAAATGAATGTATCCGCTTATGCAGTAAGGGTTATAAGGGTAAATTTATTTTTTAACGGGTCATAACGGGTTGACCCGTTAGTAACCCGTTAAGCATTCGTGTCTTAACGGGTTGACCCGTTTTGACCCGAACCCGATAAGGCTAAACCCAAACCCGCTTTTAACGTGTCGTGTTCGTGTTAGGTTAACAGGTCGTGTCACAAATTGCCACCCCTATAAATTATTAAACAAAATATTTTATTTGAATTTACCTGAAATACTTGATCATTATCTACATTCCATCTACCAGAAGAAGATTCACTTTCTGTTCTATTAGCACTTCTTTCAAAAGTCGTGGTAGAACTTGGGGGAGTACTAGAAGAACTATATTCCATAAAAAGAGATCCCATTTTGGTACGAACATTCAAAAACTCCAAGGAACCATTTCCATAAAGCTCCGTATAAGAAAAGTCAACAAAATGAAGCTTGTATCGTGGATCCAATATAACTGCTATCGCCAATAGCACATGAACTCAGACCAATATTTCTCAAACTTCGCAAGCATTTGACAAGACATATTCTTCATGTAGTCATCTTCACTTTCAGAGTGTTTTTTTAATGTCATATAAATAATAAACACTGCTGGAAAGTACAAATTGGCTGTAGGGTACTTGGTTCCAGAAAATTCACAAGTGGCATAATAAAAAGCTCCCAAAAAAGTGTTAATCTTCTCCACTTTTTCCCACTCAGATGTTGATAGACAGTGTTTAAAATTGGAATCAGTCAATTCCAAATGGCAAAAGGCACGACGATAGAAAATAGCACTCTCAAGCATAAGAAAAGTTGAATTCCATCTAGTAGGAACATCCTATCTCAACCCCTTTTTACCATCCAAAGACATTTGTTTTACTGAATCTAAAAATTTTTGTTTCCTTGATTGTGATCCTTTGACATACTTGATACTGTCACGAACCTTTTGGATAGCACAATCAATTGCTTTCAACCCATCTTGTACTATCAAATTCAGAATATGACAACAACAACGAAGATGAAAAAACTCACCATCACAAACAAGGGCTCTCTTAATGTTCAACTGAGTTCTTAACATATCAACCGACACATCATTAGAAGAAGCATTGTCTAAAGTTAATGCAAAAATCTTGTCTTGAATTCCCCACTCACATAGCAAATTATAAATTTTCTCAGACAAAGATATGCCATTATGTGGTGGTGGCATAAAAGAAAATTTTAAAACCCTTTTCTTTAGAACCCATCCCTTATCCAGAAAATGTGATGTAATGCACATATAATCATCAGTGCTCAAAGAAGTCCACAAGTCAGATGTCAGACAAATTCTACCAGGAGCATCACTTAACATGCATTTAATCCTTCTTTTTTCTTGATGATAGATCTTAACCAAATCAGCCTTAGCAGTATTTCTAGAAATAATTGGAATATCTGAACGTGCATATTGCATAAAAGTTCTCACCCTCGAATATTCAACAAATCGGAAAGGCAAATCATGCTTCACAATAGCTTCAACCAAAAGTTGTCTATATTGTTCAGGATCAAATTTAGAAGTGTTTACCAAAATAGATCCACTATTTTGCCCCAACATCAACTGACCAATATCTCGTGTATTTCTTCTAGGGCATGAATCAATATGACGCCTCAAATTTCCAGTTCCATACTTACTTGCTACCAAGTAAGTAGCTCCACACATCTTGCACTTGGCTCGTGCCTTACAATCACCAACTTTATCAGAATCGGGAACCATCTCAAAGAAACTCCACACATTTGACCTTTTCCTTCGTTTTGTTTTAGCGTCTTCATTTGCGAAACTTTCAGAGTCAAGCTCTTCCAAGTCAATCAAATCTTCATTTCCCCCCGCTGCCTCACTCATCTGACATTTTTAAAAAATCAAACATGAAAATCAATAATCAAAGAGAGTAAACAAAAGAGAGATCGTAGACTAATCACGTAAAAGTTAAGAAATTATATCAAAAGGAAACTGCATTCCAACTTCAAACTTTAAGCGAGACATTTCATTGAGATCAGAGTTACTTCGCATGTCTCGGGCTTGGAAAAGAGAGATCGTAGACTAATCACCTAAAAGTTATCAGAGTCATCTGCCATGTTTGATACACCATCTTTCATCGTTTCTCACCAAACATGCAAATAAATCTTCATTTACAAACAGCAATTATATAAGTATCCCCTCTCATCTAGATTATAGTGTATATATAAATATAAGGATATAAGAGAGTTTTCATATGACTTTTCTTTTTTTGGAAGACAAAAGGTTCGAAAAGGCACTTCTTGAAACAATCAACCCAATTCATCTTGGATCAAAGGAGACAATGTTGGTGTCGATTCTAGACTAACAATAGAAACAAAAATTGAAAAAGAAAAACATACCAGGAGAAACACATAACAAACAAAAAGTAAGATTTACATAGAGAGAGAGAGAGAGAGAGAGAGAGAGAGAGAGAGAGAGAGAGAGCTAACTTATAGTATTTGAGAAGACGACAAGTCTAAGATTAACTAGAGCTAAGCGAAGTATAGTTTCAACTAGAATCCGGGCTCAACAAAATTATTCTTCTTGCAGACATAACTTTAGTTTTTAATTTTAAAATACTACAAAATTTTAATTTTTCTTAAATTATATAATTATATACTAACCATTTTAAGTGCTTTTTTAATGACTTCAGACTTAGTGATTATGGCTAAAATAAACTCGCAGATTTCACAACTTAGAAAACTAGAACCAAGATTACGGATTACCTTGTTCCGTTCAGCAACCTGAAGATCCTGAAATTGAATGGCTCGATGAGCAGATTATGAGAGAAACCGAAAATAATTAGAGCCGATTCTCAGATTCTGTGAGTCTGGAGTCTTGCGGCGCAGGAGAAGACCGGAAATAACAAAAATGGGTAAATGAGAAGCCGGAAATAACAAAAATGGGGGAACGGGGAAGGGGAAGAGCTGATTCGCCGAAGAGAGAAAAGGAAAACTCATAGTCATTACCCATTACAAATTTACAGACTCTTACCGTGCGAAAATCAAAGTCTTACTGTCTAAAAACTGAGCCCGTGACTGCAGTACGTAGGTCTGCCGTGAGCCGTGAGGTGAACCGTGAGGACGCAGGTCTTGCGGCGCAGGAATACTAATTCCGGAAATAGATCTAGGGTTTTCACTTTCAGTTTTGTTTTATGTTTTTAATTTTTAGATAGAATCGGGGGGAGTGGGGACCGGGGTTGAAGTTTGAACAATGAAGGACTTTTTGTTTTTGACCGAATATAAATTCCAATTTAAGCCCTCTGAAATGAATGTATCCGCTTATGCAGTAAGGGTTATAAGGGTAAATTTATTTTTTAACGGGTCATAACGGGTTGACCCGTTAGTAACCCGTTAAGCATTCGTGTCTTAACGGGTTGACCCGTTTTGACCCGAACCCGATAAGGCTAAACCCAAACCCGCTTTTAACGTGTCGTGTTCGTGTTAGGTTAACAGGTCGTGTCACAAATTGCCACCCCTACTACCAGTCCTTCAACAAAAATATGTCTAAATCCTTACTTTCTTATATGGCTGTCACCTTTGGTCGAACCTTTTAGGCAAAGATATCAAGATTTTTCTCACAACTCATGCCTCCTCCACCTTCTCACCAAGATTGTAACTAGAATTAACAATGTCATTTAATTTAGCATAAAAATCATTAAAAGTCTCATCATCCAGCATTTTTATCTCCTAAAAATTTGAGGTCAACATTTGTAATTTAGAATTTTTCACCATTTTGATCCATTCATGTGTGGTTTCCAAAATATCCCAAGCATCCTTGGATTTTTCACACATGGAAATTCTCTTGAATTCATCTAGAGAAACAGCCATGAAAATGGCATTTAGACTTTTGTTGTTCCAATTACAGCTGCTTGATTGTTCTTTGGTCCAATCTTCCATAGGTGTTGTGGGCCTTGTCCATCCTGACTCCACGACTAGTCAAACTTTCTCATCAAGCAACTTTAGAAACGCTCTCATCCTTACCTTTCAGTAGGCATAGTTATCACCATCGAATTGTGGTGGTGATGATAGTGTCTCCATGATCTTCCAGGGGAATGGATCACACTCAGATTGAGTGAACTACATTCTGATGCCAATTGAAATTACCCAAGTACCCCTAGTTATACACGTTAATGCTGAACAAAAACTATTAGCATGGATTAGTAACCAATATAAAATATTAAAAGCATTAACACAATAATTTGGTTACGAATAGAAAGTCTTTAAAGAACTCCTCAAATGTAAAACCCCACAGGGCGACCAAATCCAAGAAAGTCAATTTTATTGATTAAGAGTATTACAAGTAAAACATTTACAAAACCTTTGTAACTAGACACATTTACCCAAGACACGCGACCCGCTTATCTTCTATCGTAGAAGGTAGTCAGAACCTCTGACGCCCTCCAATCTTTGTCTTTCCTACTGGAACCTTCAGTGGTTGAACTCGAATACAGCAACTGCCCCTTAGAGTATGCTCTCATGCAATCCCAGATATTGAACTTTTTGGAAAATCCTTCTCTCAAGAATTTTCTTTTACATGATCTTTTGAAATTCTACCCAGATCTTCAAGCTCTCAATGCTTATGAATATGTGCTGTTGAAATGTTAATTAAAACCCTCAGCCGACTCCTCTATAAATAGGCAATATTGTGATTGATTTGGTGAAGGACTTTGCTAACAAGTTTATCCAGAATTTCAGTCAGATACGTTACTAACGATTTGCGAACATCTCAAACTGCATCGAGTTCAAATCAGCTTCAGTTTCTTCAATAAAACTTGCGTCTTTATCTTTTCAACTGACTCTTAAACTTGAAACATACATAGGACTATTGTAGACTCTTATCTTATAATTTAAACAAGATTGGTAAGAGTTACAATTCAAACACTTATCCTTATCGGATAACTTCTATTCAAATACTCACCCTTATCGGATGCAATTCTAGAGTCCTATTTAAAAATACATTGATTCATAATTCGAATTTAAATACAAACTCATCTAATCCTAGCCAAACATAAATTAAATTTACACATAACGTCTAAATTATGGCTCAATGTTAAGGTAGACCAGTATGGCAACTCAAAGAAAATATTTTTTTGGTCCAATTCAATTCCACTGTTTGGAGTTTCCTCTTTCGAGCTCTTCCATCCTTCCCAAATTTATTTTCTAAAACATCTTCCAATTGTGTGCCACCGTATCACCACCAGAGTACTTTGGCGGTGATGACCTGCGGTCAACCATTCCATCAAATATCGCTCTATTTGAACACCATTTATGATCATGAGGTAAATATCGACGGTATCCAATGAAACATAATTTCCATCCATTTGTTAACTATTGAGACTGTATATCTTTGTTACAAATAGGACAAGTCATTTTACCTTTTGTGCTCCACCCAAACAAGTTTCCGGATGTGAAAAATCATTTATTGACCCCAGTATTGTAGCATGCATCTTGAACTCCCACAACAAGACCACATCATATGTACTGACACCCTATTCCCACAACTCTTTCAACTCTGCCATCATTGGATACAAATATATGTCTACTTCGTTCTTTGGTGACCTTAGCTCTGAGATTAGTAAAGTTATCATAAAATAAGAATCATTCATACACTTTCATGATAGAAAATTATAGGGCATTAATATGACAGGTCAAATACTATGAGAAGTGCTCATGTTGCCAAATGTTGCACCATCAGTTGCACCATCAATTACTAAACCAAGGCGTACATTGTAAGGTTTTTTAGCAAACCATGAATGCTCGTCATCAAATTTCTTCTATTGTAAAGAATCTGCAGGTTGCAAGAGGAATTGATCATTTTTTATTCTTTCTGTGTGATGTCAAGTTATATCTTTTGCAGTTATCTGGGAAGTAAACAATCTTTGAAATCAAGGAATCAACGAAAAATGTCTTAACACTTTATGGGGTACATTACACTTATCTGATGTCCATATTAACTCATGAGACACTAGACATGAATCAAATTCTGCATATTGCTTTCAGAAGAGAACACAATTATTCTTACATACGTGGATGATATTATAATCAAATTATAGTCATCACTTCAATTTCTTCACTTCATAAAAATTACAAGATTTTACATTATTTTGTGGGAGAGCCTTTTTAAATTATTCTAACAGCATATCGATAGCCTTTGCAGAAATACAACAAATAGACTTAATATGGAGCAATGTCACAATGAATGGCAACTTGCTATGACCGGTGCACCCTTTGTACAGTTCTCATTGTGCATCCTCCTACAGTCTTCTAAAGTTTTCATTTCCCTCAAATGATTGTATAGATGTTCCTTCTCTATCCCTCGCCCCAAATATGCTTGCGCCAAGATCCCCTAACATCTCATTCATATCTTTTCTATTATCATTACTATCATCAGAAGCATCCACATTTATGTCATCCACGTCGATCTCATTACCTTCCTCCATCTGATTGGACTGACTGCCAAATCTAACTCTTTTAGGAAATGGTTCGCCATGTAAGACTCAAGGTGAGTATTTAGGGTCTATTCCATTTACAAATAAATGGTCCTCCACTATGACCAAGTTATATGAACTAAGATTTTTGCACTTCTTGCACGGGGAATCTTATAAATTATCGATTGTCAACACTCCTACGAGCAAATTCTATAAAAGACTTTACCCTCTATGCATACTCTTTATAGTCTCGACCAAATCTATCTCCCAACAACATCTAACTCTTCTCCATTATAATTTTGTTACTCATCGACTGTCTCTAAAAAAAACTTAATTCATGGATAAGCACTAGCAACTATTTTTCATATTCAACCATTTCTATCTCATTCATAAGGTAATTGGTCATATCACATTCAAGAGACTATCATCTATATCGCATATATACTCAATCCAAAATTATCATGTTAGTCAAAATTTCGGTAGCATTTCCATATAATTCTCCAAGTATGCTAGTCATGCACAATCCTTGACCCTATCCATGGGCCGAGCAACTTATGGAACACACACAGGAAGAATGTTAGGAAATACTTAACTGAAACTTCTAGAACTAATACAAGAGTTTAGACTGAATATATATACCATATAGATGATAGAATTGCAAATTGTCCACTTTGGACAATTCAAGAGTTGTACCCAAATATTCTTTAAGAGAATATTTGGTCATAACTCTCNTCTTTAAATTATTCTAATAGCATGTCGATGGCCTTTGTAGAAATACAACAAATAGACTTAATATGGAGCAGTCTCACAGTGAATGGCAACTTGCTATGACCGGTGCACCCTTTGTACATTTCTCGTTGTGCATCCTCCTACAGTCTTCCAAAGTTTTCATTTCCCTCAAATGATTGTATAGATGTTCCTTCTCTATCCCTCGCCCCAAATATGCATGCGCCAAGATCCCCTAATATCTCAGTCATATCTTTTCTATTATCATTACTATCATCAGAAGCATCCACATTTATGTCATCCACGTCGATCTCATTACCTTCCTCCATCTAATTGGACTGACTGCCAAATCTAACTCCTTTAGGAAATGGTTGCCATGTAAGACCCAAGGTGAGTATTTAGGGTCTATTCCATTTACAAATAAATGGTCCTCCACTATGATCAAGTTATATGAACTAAGATTTTTGCACTTCTTGCATGGGGAATCTTATAAATTATCGATTGTCAACACTTCCACGAGCAAATTCTATAAAAGACTTCACCCCCTATGCATACTCCTTATAGTCTCGACCAAATCTATCTCCCAACAACATCTAACTTTTCTCCATTATAATTTTGTTACTCGTCCACTGTCTCTAAAAAAAACTTAATTCATGGATAAACACTAGCAACTATTTTTCATATTCAACCATTTCTATCCCATTCATAAGGTAATTGGTCATATCCCGTTCAAGAGACTATCATCTATATCACATATATACTCAATCCAAAATTATCATGTTAGTCAAAATTTCGGTAGCATTTCCAAATACTTCTCCAAGTATGCTAGTCATGCACAATCCTTGACCCTATCCATGGGCCGAGCAACTTGTGGAACACACACACAAAGAATGTTAGGAATACTAAACTGAAATTTCTAGAACTAACACAAGAGTTTAGATTGAATATATCTACCAAATAGATGATAGAATTGCAAGCTGTCCACTTTGGACAATTCAAGAGTTGTACCCAAACATTCTTTAAGAGAATATTTGGACATAACTCTCGAACTGGTCTAAGGTTCAATATTGCATATAAAAATATTACTGACATTCTAGCCCTAACTAATATATGGAAGTAATATATTTTATGGATATTTTATGGAACTAATCTTGGTTCTTTATGGAAATACCCAAAAATTTTGGCAAATCTTAGCTATTTTATGGAAACTTTAATGGGTTAGATAAATAACAGCTATCATTTTAATATTATTTATTTGAATTTTTTTTCTATTAATATTATATTAATTGGGTGTTTAGTTTAGAAGTAATTGACTTATTTATTTATTTTATTTTAATTTTGGGTATTTTTATTAGAGGTAATTGATATTTGAATCTAGTTATATTTAGTTAGGGTATTTTGGGTATATTATTTTTTTAACTATTTTTTGGATCTAATATTATATTATTTAGGTATTTTATATAGAGGTAATTGATTTGTTCATTTAATTTAGGGTATTTTGGCTATTTTATTTGTATTTTAATAGCTTCCCAAAACACACATATCCTAGGGTATATTATTTATTTGAATATTCTATTCTAGTAGTAGTATATTATTTGGGTGTTTAATTTAGAAGTAATTGATTTAGTTTAATTTTATTTTGGTACTTTATTTATTCTGTATTGATTTTTTCATTTAGTTTAATAATTTTATAGTATTTTATGGAAATACCCAAATATTTATTTTAAAATTTGGTACTTAATTAATTAATTAAATTATAAACTAATTCATTTCAATTGTAATTGATTTGTGGACTACCCAAATATTTGTTAAAATTTTGGCTATTTTATTTGTATATCACAAATCACAAATCAATATCACAAAATTGATTATTTGTTATTAATTTCACAACTATCAATATTACAAATTAATCACTCACAAACAATATATACTATATTAATATACTATCACAAATCAATATGACAAACGATATCACAAATCATCATATTGTTCATCCCCAAATTACAATAACATATTAACAACATTAACAATATAACAATTTTCACAATTCAAAAACATTACACAATTTTTTACCACAAATTTGTTCATCAATACCCAAATACCTACATGTATATATCACCCCAAAATGGTTAATAAAGCTTACCTCAAATTTGTGAAGTCCAATAAACAATATGAATCACCAATACCTACTAGTATATAAATCTTTATGAGAATTTTAACTAAATCAAATCCAATAAACAACTACATATAATTCGAAATCCAACAAAAAACCATAAAAATAAAATCCTTAACTCAACTACAAAACAAATAGTCTCTCTCTTGAACCTCTCCTCTCTCTCTAGAAACTCTCCTCTTCATGGTTGCTACTCTCTCTCTCTCTCTCTCTCTCTCTCTCTTTGAGAAAGGAATCCGAGTGAAATAACTAGGAGGCAATCCGCGTGAAAGGTATAGGAATTCAAGTCTGTACTGTACCATTTGAACGGATAATTACTAGTTCGAACACAAAAATTTCATAATGACGCTAAATTCCATGGTTTTAATTTTGACGTTAATCGTTCGAACGAACATCACAAGTGTTTGTACTAATAAACCAGAATATTCTAAGCATATTCCTTTAATGTAGACAAATTACGAATTCACCATCGATTCCCTATGCCACATATCCATTGGAACGGATGAATATACTATTTGAATGAATGTATATTCCATGGATTTGGCACCAAATTTCCCTCCAAACACTATATATGAAGATAAAATCATTTGAACAACGTCTGATGCACTACAAAAATGGCTCAAACAAGCTTCAAGTTTGTTCGAACACGTACCCTATCTGTTTGAACAAATATATTATACTATATAATATATAATCCTAATTTACTATATATACACTATATAATTCATATATTTCTACTATATATATACTATTATCTATGCTATATACTATATATGTACTATATATGTATACTATCTAATGTTCATACTATACTATACTAGCATATGTACTATCTTAATATATATTAATATACTATATACTAGCTTATATACTATACTAATATATATTAATATACTATACTATACTAGCTTATATACTATCATATATACTATCTAATGTTCATACTATACTATACTATACTGTACTAGCATATATACTAACACTACACTAGCATATATATTATCTTAATATATATTAATATATTGAAATGGGATTTATTGTGTAAACCAGTTGATGAAGGCAGTGTGGGTCTTCGTAGTCTTATTGATGTTAAAAAATCTTTGCATCTTAAGTTTGCTTGGAAACTTTTCACAGAAAATTCTTTGTGGACTAATTTTTTTAAGGCCAAGTATGCGAAGGACCAACATATCTCTTTAGTCAATCCATTAAAGGAGACTCGGTTTTGGAAGATAATCATGGACTCGATCCCTATTGTACTTCGTCATTCAACTTGGCTTGTTAAAGAAGGTAACATTTCATTTTGGAGAGATAAAATGGCTTGGGCCAAGCCCGATATGTGATGATCTCATAATTGTGGATTTTCTAAATTTGAAAATTAAAGAATGTATGCTTGAAAACAGCTAGGATGTGGAATTTTTGGTGCGACTTGTGGGGCAAGAATTATCAGACAAGATTTGTCCAAGACAGGAGGTACTAAAAATGGTTCTGATATTTTAATTTGGTTGGGTAACTTAGATGGCAAATTTACTTCATCGAATGCTTGGGATTTAGTTCATGTAGTTGCTCCAAAACGACAATGGTCAGAATGGATATGGCATTTGGCTTTGCCAAAGAAATTCTCCTTGGCAATGTGGAAAGCTTTTTCACATAGTTTGGGCATAGATAACTGTATAAGGCACCACATAGTTTGGGCTTAAATAACTGTATAAGGCACATTGGTATTCCTGTTGTCACCAAATGTGAATGTGCAAAGAATGTGCTTTTGAGGATTTAAATCATGTTTTATATGAGGGTAGAATTGTTTCGAAAGTATGGAAGAGTTGATCTCATTTTCTGGGTATGTCGTACATGTCTAATCGATCTAGAGGCATAGTTTAGAAGAATAACAAAATCCTCACAGGTCGATAATTTGGTTCGTTTGGTTCCTATGATTTTAATTTGCAGTTTATGGTCATGGAGGTGTTCTGCTTGAATGGAAGGTCTCCGAGAGCATTTTGATGCTTTATGGAGGTCAGTTAAATACTGGATTTGTTGGGTTGGTAGTAGATTGAGAGTTCCTAACTGATGGAATAAACAGGATATTTATATTCTGCAAGAGTTGCAGTTGCCGATGACACAAGTTTGTCCAAAACAAGTGCATGCAATTTCTTGGCATAAGCCAAATCAGGGATGGTTTAAATTAAATGTGGATGGTAGCAGTCTTAATAATCTAAGTGAATCTAGTGCAAGAGGCGCGTTACGTAATCATTAAGGCATTACTCAATTTGCATTTGCTGCATATACTGGCATTGGTTCGAATAATCATGCTGAATTGATAGTGCTTCTTCTTGGATTGCAACGTTGTAAGTTATATGGTATTAATTATATTATCATTGAATTGGATTCGCTCTTGATTGTTAACTGGCTTAAAGAAGGTCGGTGTAATGTATGGTATTTAGAGGATTTTTGGGAAGAAATCAAATGTCTTCTCACTTGGATGAATGTGCGGTATCAACATGTTTTTAGAGAATGAAACTCTGCGGCAGATTGGCTTGAGAGACTGGGTAGTAGTGGAAGTTCTGAAGAGTTTACACAAGGAAATATTCCTCATATGCTTAAGGGAATTTTGTGAATGGATCGGTGTGGTTTGCCTAATTTGAGAGTTGTTTAGAGTTTTCTTTGTCCGGTAGGTGTTGAGGTCTGATTTTGTTTTTTTGATTAGGTTGGTCTTTTTTTTGCATGCTGGGTTTTGGTTTTATGTAAACCCCCAGATGATGAAAATGTAACTGCGGTATTCCTCCGCCATAAGTGAAGATCTATTAATAAAATTAGGGAGGTCACTCTTGCACATGTGGCCTTAACTCTTTCAAATATATATATATTAATATACAATTTATCAAGATACTATATACTAGCATATATACTATACTAATATAAATTAATATACTATTTATCAATATACTATATGCTAGCATATATACTATCTTAATATATGTATTAATATACTAATATAATACTATTATATATACTATATAATATTCATATATTATATTATATATATACTCCAGGCGTTCGAATAGGTAAATATACATTTGAACGATTTATTACCCCATTCAAACAACATTATTGTATGTTCGAACATAGTTAATGCATACGACATCTATTCAAACCCTCCATTATCCGCTTGAACGAAACTATTCCATACAAATACCTAGTTCAAATATAGACGGTAGAATATACCCAAAATATTCATCATCTGTCGCTTGTCGTTGTCGCCACCAACTCTGCCACGAACACCACCATTGAAAGCCCTATCTTCTAAGAGGTATGTATGCCCTTAAACTCTCCTAATGCTTTTTCTCATAAGGTAGTATTTCAAATTTGAGATCTGTGAAAGGTTTCGGATTTCGAATCAATTTGACCCCATTTTAGTGTTTTCTGGAAGAAATAATCAGTAGAAATGATTGGGCATCACTCCTTAATCATTTCTACCAATTTAAATGAACAAATCAAGTGCTAAATGTAGGTTTTATGTTCGACGCTGAGTTGACTTAGCCATGACTATTTGGCAAGGCTTCAAGGCCGTTCGAACGCTTAATTGCCAAACAACCATTCAATACCGTTCAAACACGTACCCTATTTGTTCGAACAAATATAATTTTTGTTTGAACTTAGATGTACTGTTGGGCCAAAATATAACGGGTAATTTTTCTATTTGAATGTGACTCTTACCCGTTTAAACAGGTGTGTGTTTAGTTCGAACTTAGTGGTTTATTCGAACAAAATTTTGATTGTTTCCTTAATATAATATAATCATAATTTTTTTAATATTTTATTTATAGTCGTTGTGGTTTTATGATCAACAGTGAACTAATGGCAACTAGTGGAAGAAAACATGGGAGAGAAGCCGGCCAACCTAGCGGAGAAGCTAGTGCTCAGACGCCGAGGTCGATACTTGTCGAGCAGAAGATCGTTCTAAATGACTTCAATGATATTGCGTGGGATAGACGGAGTATATTCTCCATCATAACCGACCGAGGATGGGCACCGATCTATCAACAAAGGAGTGTTGCATATCCAGACTTGGTCAGTGACTTTTACCATGTCTGGATATCTAAGGCTGATGCGGATACCTTCACCTTTATCGTTCGGATTGTGAGTATTACTATCTCACCTTCGGTTATCTTTTATTTCATTGGGATCCCAAGCATGATTGGTGCTTACCCTGATCTGACTACACCTGTTGCACCAATTGCACTGATTGTACCCGCTACACTGAGTACACCAGCTGCACAACCCCCACTAAACCAGATGCCGGATCAAATAGTGAGGATGATAGTGAGAACGAGGCTCCAACAAATGATGGTCTCACTAACGATGAGGCTCATTAGTTGATGCTGGATGCTTCAGCTCCTCCATATGATGGCAACAAGGTCATCAAACAGGTAGATTGTACAGCATTTTTTAGAATGCTAAATTTAATAATTTTTCATAACATCGATCTAAGGAAACACGACAGATTTTGGCATCAATCGAGCTCGATTTATGGTATGGATAGCATAAGGAGAGCCGATTAATCTGCTATTATATTTCTTTCTCTACATTCGATCTGAGTCTCGCTATTCAAGTGGAAGTAGTCTACCATTTGGACTGATGATCTCTAACCTCCTAATCCAATTAGGGGTTAATGTGCAAATGACTAAGCGAAGACACCTACAGATCGAGCCCCTTAACAAGATGACATTCAGCAGGAGCGAGAGCCACTTACAAAAGACTCGAGCTAATATTCTAGCAGCACAAGATAGTGGCACGTCAAGTGATCCAACTTCTACTGCTGTCGATGTTCAGAGACAGCTTGCTGGGGCTACTTTGGATGAGATACGATCCCTATTTGAGGAGCATCGCCGACTATTGGTCCGCGAGATGGAGAGGATAATTGAGCCCATCATGGTCCTACTGCAGGAGATTGAGGGATGCATTGTTGTCATCCAGGAGGACCTACACAGTAGTTTTATTTTATTATTTTTTTACGTTTTGTTTTGTAATTAACATGATGTCGATTTAATTCATATATCTTTTTTATTGGGTTATATATAGCTAGTTTGTTTATTTTATCGATAAAAAAATATATTAGCTAGTTTGTTTCTTATCCCAAATCATTTTCCTGATATTTTAATTACCAGTTTATGATAATATAAAAAATGACACTCCGTATAAGTTCATTTTTTTATTTACAAATTTTTATTTAGAATAATAAAATTTATTAATTAATTTTTCAATTAATTGTATAAAATGTCTATGAATATGATATATTATTATTTAACATATATAATAATAAATTCGAATAGGTAGGTTTTTTATCTTTTGACAATGATAATTAATAAATTCAAGTAAGATTTTTTTAAAACAATACTTTAATACTCTGTTCGAACGCTATATACGCATTCGAATGTGTTATATTTTTATGTTTGAACATAAAAAGACTGTTCGAACTCTTATGTCAACATTCAAACATGAATTACAATACCGTTCAAACGGTATAGCAAATTCTCCACCAGATTTTTTACCTTCCCACCAAAACATTTCTTTCGAATGCATTTATTACTTGTTGGAACAGTTTTTTTTTATTATTATTAAAGACAACATATTTTGATCTAGAAAGTCTACTTTGAACGCTTATTTATCCGTTCGAAAGAATTAAAAACCTCTTCCATCTTTTAAGACAAAATTTATTTTTCATCCCAAATAAATACCTTTAGAGATGAAAATTATTTCATCCCTAAAATATTTTATCTCTAAAAATCAAATCTCCTGTAGTGTAAGCCGAGTAACTACTTGGACAATGTACTGATGATCCAGCCCCGGAGCAATCGATCCTACTTCTACGATTGTAGGTAAGTGGGGCTGATTTCGTATTGGGGTAGAGGAACCAAAGTGATGAGATGGTTCATGAGGTCTTGGCTCTCAGCCAAGGCCACGACTTATTCTCTCCATAGGGGATAATTTCCCTAATTCAACTGTAGGGTCACAAAGTTATTAACAGAGAATGAAATGGCTGCCAAGGGAGTAAGACTCTCTTACTCTCACAATGGCTCTTAATACCATAAAGAAAATTGTGAACCAGTTGTTTGTGAAAATCTCTCTCACGACGTGAGAGTCTATTGAGAGTCTTCTAATATATATACAATATGTAGTCTATGTACAGAAAGTAGTTAACGTTACAAAGAGAAGGATTTACGGGATATAAAATTATAAAAGCAATACGAGAGGCCTTCGGTGCTTAGGATGAAGTTGCCATATTTTGCATTTGTAGCCGTTGGACATGTGTTGGATTGTTTATTTCCATAGGTGTGCATGTAGCCGTTGCTGAATGATTTCTTTCCATACATGAGTATGTAGCCGTTGCATCTTGATCTTGGTTGATTGGGTGATTATTGTAATTAGCAGACAGAACGTACGTGAGGAACATGTATCTCATATCCAACAAATTAATTTGACTGTCCGCATTTAGTATTAAAAAGGCGGTACTGACTATCAATCGATGGGCTGTAGCACCTATTTCAGGTTTTACTTTTTCCCCCGAAGAATTTGCTTAATTGCTTTATGTTCCTGTAATATATCCTGTTAGGGTTCAGTTCGTATTTAAAGAAATTAAGCTTGCACTGAACGCATCTCTAAAGGCGTGAGTCATCATAATGATGCGGCCATTCACACCAAAATGAAGCACAAACACGTCATGCAATACGTACGTACGATGCCTTCGAAATGTCAATCTTAATTTCCTCGAAAACATTTTCACTAGATCGACGTTGTTTATCGATCGTCAGTAAAAGAATCTTCCCAAAAATTTGAACGAAGCTTCAAAGAAAAATCTCCCTTTACCCCTCTCTGTCATCCACAAACACTTCATTAGTATTCAAACAAGAAAAATATAAATTAAATGACATTTTTTAACTGACCATTTGGCTTGGAATTGAGACACCTATTCTGTTGGGACTAATATTACAACTAGAGTTCTGAAGTAATTCGTAAAAGTTAAACACATCGAGCACGCTTTACCATATAATCTGGGAATTGCATGCTGCAAAACATGAACTCATGTGTATGATAAAGAAGTATAGATTAATACTAGATGGTGGTAACTTTTGAACCCAATTCCAAATAACATGAGCTTGGACCCAATAAATATAAATAAATCAATAAATCACGAGGATTTGGCTTTAAAAAACAACAATAATGATGACAACAGAGAATATTAATTATTTGTTTTGGTCACTCGTGAAGAAAAAACCCGCGACTATTTGGCTGCAGGTGAATTTCTTAGTAGCATACCTTGCGAACACGTGGATCAATCGCTGCATATCCCCCACGGCTCACGACAATAGAAGAAGACACAATAATATCGAGTCATCGACCTAGCTTAATTCCCTCCAGTACGGAGGTACGGAAATTTCAGTGATCCCTTCATAATCTGCCTCGTTAGATGGACCCTCGGACCTGTCGTCCACGTGAATCAATGATCATGTTGGTTGTGGCACGACGCCGCAAGATCATGATCAGTTGATCAAACTGATCAAGTACAAGAACAAGCAGTCAATTATTGTCTCTTCTGCTCTGCATAATGCCAAGCGAACCATTTTAAAAGTTCACGCGGTTTTGGATAATCAACAGAGAGACGTAATGGAAGCCTCAATCTCCAACCTTAGCACGCGGCAGTTGCAGACTTGGAGCTACCTAAACATTTGAAGGAACTTTCGAGGAAAACAAATCACTTGACCTCAGTTTGTCAACAACATGATTATATAAAGAAACTCCTTAAATTCATTCTTCCATCCAAAGAAAAAACCTAATTTGATTCGATCTGAACAGAAAGCATCTCTTTCAACTTTCTGAATGAAAAGCAACATATATATATAACCAGCTACCCATAAAGCAATTTTCTATCAGCATCAGTACCGTTATTATGTGGCTGCTCAGGAGAAAAATACAGTTATGTGAGTATATGTGTCTGGCTACCAATCATACCATGGAATTCTTTCATTCTATTTTTGCCTACCCATTAATGATTAATTTGTTTGTTCAAGTGCAGAAAGTGAGATTGATGCACAGCGCCAGCCGCCATGCATATTCAGACAAGCAGTATGTCGAGCACAAGCTCTGGCCACGATGTGGGCCTCGAGTCTCAGCAGACGGTCTTGCTAATACCCGGCAACAGTAGCACTGCAAGAGAACGTTGGCGCTGGATTCTTTTGATCCTGCAGCAGAGAAATCTAATATCGAGAGCAGATAAAGCTCATGATGAGAAGGGTTCTCCGTCTCTCGATACAGTCTCATCATCAAGTACTTCCTATTACAGTATAATCAGCAATTTCGATGGCACGGGAGAAATGGTAAGTTTTCTTTCTCTTGTATGTCTCGATCGCTTGGATCTTCTGTGCATGGCGGGTGCAGATATATTTCTAGCTTCTTGACAACTTCTCCTAATAGATCAATGCCAGTTGATTCCAATTATTAGTCATGTATATGTAAACAAAGACAAATAACTAAATGAGTATTTGAAATGCCATCGTGCACCTATCATGACCTAGCCTGTCAAAGATAACTATCATTAGAGAATCATGCATGGGATATTGATATTTCAAACTACATAATGATGCAACCGAAATCATTTTGAGCGAAATCTATATATGACTAATCTACTGCTACTGGAGATGATTACATATCAGTTGTGATCGCTATATATGTTTCTTTTATATATAGTCCTTCATTTATTACATTTGTATGATTTCATAAATTAGCAAAGGGAGAAAATTAGTTGAAAACCATATATATTGCCCACCAAACAGTTAGAGAATTAAGACCATGCTCAGGAATGATCCCCAACCCCTTTAACAAAGAAACTAAGAAATTGAGAAGACAGACAGCAAACAAAAAAACACATAAATTTCTTCACCTTTATAATTGATAAAGTATAAACTATCTTGCATAACTCTCTGAAATTTAAAGAAAAGAAAGCTATGTGGTTTATATTCCGATAGAGCAAACCTGAACTCTCCTCCTCTGACATGTGACTATTGAGGTTTTAAAATTTCGTAGGCTAAAACCTAAGAATATGTCCTTGTTGATGGGAAAAAAAAAAAAGACGGAGCCTTCCTTATGTTCAGGACCTATCATCTTTAGATGTACGTACCTGTTCTCCAAGATTTAGGGATGCTCAAAAGCACATCCAAACCTGGGTAAATACCAGAAAATTAAATATAGCAACAAGTGGTAGTACTGCTTGAAGAAAAAGAGCAGTTCGGGTGCCTTTTGGCTCGCGATCTAAATATTGTAATTCCAAGCACCAGGGAAACATGAATAAAGTATAGATTATAAACTAATATTCATATTTTAGCTGAAACAATTTTGTACTTAGCTTTTCATTATATATTAGGTACAATTTAACCTCTAAGGGAATCAAAGGTATGTGGAGGATATCACATGTGTTGGGAATTTGGACCTCCCAAATTCACCCCCTAGGACCTACTATTTGTAGGAATATCAAGAAAAATAAAGAAATAATAACAACATAAGATTTTACGTGGAAAACTCTAAAAATAGGAGAAAAACCACCAGACCCAGAGAAGAAATTCACTAAGTGAAAAATTGTTACAATCACACAATTTCTCTCTCATCACCCCAAATACACCTACACAGCTTTCCCCACTAGCAAAACTTTAACTCACACCTCTTCTCATTTTACAAAAATGAACAATAGAAAAATTTAACTAGAGTCAAAAGTTACTAACTAAGCATTTGAGTGTGCATTTTACCAAGAAGGCTAAACCTCTTTTTATAGGCTTGGCCTTTACTCCTCCTTCATTTCCCACCTATGTGTGACTAACCAAAAGGAGCAAAAAACCAACAATTTCCACCTTGCGATTTTGACCGGTCTCACAGCCATGCTCTGCCTCAATGAAGATTTTCATAACTTCTGCTATCATGCTCCACATAAAAGCATATCTATTCAGAATAAACCAATTCCAAGCATTTCACTTCGCTCCATGTCGAAAACAAACTTGCTAAAAATTATGGTGTAACTTTTACGTTTGGCTTTTCTAAAAGTTCATCAACCATCGACATGAATTTCCACCACACACCCTGCATCAATACCAAACCAATACCTATGTGCAAACTTGTGAACCCGCTAATATTAACACATCATCTATCATGGCAACTTTGAAAACTTTTTTTTGATAAGTAAAAAAGAATGGCAACTTTGGAAATTAACAGCATGTCATAAATATATACATGTCCCTTTTTCTATGGAGTAAGACACAGCGTCAGCATCAATACCAGTATTTCCATTTACTGACTTGGAGTCACTTGCCGAACCTGCTCCTTGTACTAGCCGTTTCACTAGTCGCTAGTATCGCTACTGACTTCAAGAGTTAGTCTACCCTTTAACGCCTTGTGTAATCCAATTTCTCCAAAACATCATGACATTGCCTCGATAAATTTTACCATAGAAATGAATAGTACTCACTAAGTAAGCTCCCAGGAAAGATTGGAGGGTCACAATGGTCCCACTTAAATTTCAATCTCCTAGGCAGAACCTCCACCCCACAAAAAGAAACTAGTAGCTCTGATATCACTTGTTGAAAATTTGGACCTCCCAAATTCACCCCCTAGGATCTACCATATTTGCATGAATATCAAGAAAAATAAAGAAATAATAATAACACAAGATTTGACTTAGAAAACTTCAAAAATATGAGAAAAACCACCAGACCCATAGAAGAAAATTCACTATGTGAAAAATTGTTACAATCAGACAATTTCTCTCATCACCCCAAATACACCAACAAAGCTTTCCCCACTAGCAAAACTTTAACTCACACATCTTCCCATTTTACAAAAATTGACAACAAAAGAATTTAACTATAGTCAAAAGTTACTAAGCATTTGACTTATGCACTTTACAAAGAAGGCTAAACCTCCTTTTATAGGCATTGGCCTTTACTCCTCCTTCATTTCGCAACCAGGTGGGACTAACCAAAAGGAGCAAAAAATCCAACAACATGCTCATAAATTAGGAAATTGACTTGCTTCGAATGTTTAAGCCTTAAGGACCTTGGAGGATAGTCGAGATGACGGATCACAATGTAGAGAAAAATTGCAGCTACAAACGGCCTGTTAAGCTAGTCTGATGATGCACATATTGGTCATGACAATATCGATGATCTTGAATTTGAAAGAATTAGCTGTAGCCAATAAATGAATTTTGGGTGATTATTATCATAAAAACCAGTTGTAGACATGCACCATCTGCATAAATAGTTACATTTATAAGATGAAAACTAAAGTTAACATACCTTGAGTCAGTATACCATAGATAGAACTTTTAAGAGATCTAGTGTCGATGCATGTTAGCACTTTGATCTCATTATACCTTGAATCATTCCTTTGTTTCTATGTTAGCAAGAAGAAACTTCATAAACTTTGCTTAACTGAGAGAGACCAATAGCTCTCAATTATATGGTGTGTCAAAATAATCTTGGTCATCAAAAGTCTTAACTGATGGCCCTATTTTTTATATTTAGTAATAATACAATAATATATATAATTGATGAGTGTGTATATATCCTTACTTCTTCTGGATAAAGTTTGTTGCACATGCAGTATGGTTACATTGTCAAAACACCAAGTTTCGAATGGACTATGGCTATATATATTGAGGATGAGCTTTACATCTGCACTGAAGACTACTAACTTAAGTTTAAGATTATAGTCTTCACTCTGACATATATGTTTTAATTGACATTTTGCAGGATCAACAAATTATAACAGGCGTGGAAATATCAACTGCATCACCTCAAGTACTTTCCATGAATGTAAGTTTGGNAAACCCAACAATTTCCACCTTGCAACTATGACCGGTCCCACAGCCATGCTCTGTCTCAATGAAAATTTTCATAACTTCTGCTATCATGCTCCACACAAAAGCATACCTACTCAGAATAAACTAATTCCAAGCATTTCACTTCGCTCCATGTCAAAAAGAATCTTGCTGAAAAGTATGGTGTAACTTTTACGTTTGGCTTTTCTGAAAGTTCATCAACCATCAACATGAATTTCCACCACACATCCTGCATCAATACCAAACCAATACCCATGTGCAAACTTGTGAACCCACTAATATTAACACCTCATCTATCATGGCAACTTTGGGAATTAACAGCATGTCATAAAGATATACATGTCCCTTTTTTTATGGAGAAAGACACAACGTCAGCATCAATACCAGTATCTCCATTTACTGACTTGGAGCCACTTGCCAAACCTACTCCTTGTACTAGCCGTTTCACTAGTTGCTAGTATCGCTACTGACTTCAGGAGTTAGTCTGCCCTTTAACGCCTTGTGTAATCCAATTTCTCCAAAACATCCTGACATTGTCTGGATAAATTTTACCATAGAAATTAATAGTACTCACTAAGTAAGTTCCCAGGAAAGATTGGAGGGTCACAATGATCCCGCTTAAATTCCAATCTCCTAGGCAGAACCTCCTTAAACCGTACGTATCCACACCACAGTAAAACTCCACTCCATAAAAAGAACCTAGTGGCTCTGATATCACTTGTTGAAATTTTGGACCTCCCAAATTCACCCCCTAGGATCTACCATTTGCATGAATATCAAGAAAATAAATAAATAAATAATAACAACACAAGATTTGACTTATAAAACTTCAAAAACAGGAGAAAAACTACCAAACCCATAAAAGAAAATCCACTACGTGAAAAATTGTTACAATCACACAATTTCTCTCCCCACCCCAAATACACCAACAAAGCTTTCCCCACTGGCAAAACTTTAACTCACATATCTTCCCATTTTACAAAAATTTACAACAAAAGAATTTAACTATAGTCAAAAGTTACTAAATAAGCATTTGACTTATGCACTTTACAGAAGGCTAAACCTCCTTTTATAGGCCTTGGCCTTTACTCCTCCTTCATTTCGCAACCATGTGGGATTAACCAAAATGAGCAAAAAACCCAACAACATGCTCATAAATTAGGAAATTGACTTGCTTCGAATGTTTAAGCCTTAAGGACCTTGGAGGATAGTCGAGATGACGGATCACAATGTAGAGAAAAATTGCAGCTACAAACGGCCTGTTAAGCTAGTCTGATGATGCACATATTGGTCATGACAATATCGATGATCTTGAATTTGAAAGAATTAGCTGTAGCCAATAAATGAATTTTGGGTGATTATTATCATAAAAACCAGTTGTAGACATGCACCATCTGCATAAATAGTTACATTTATTAGATGAAAACTAAAGTTAACATACCTTGAGTCAGTATACCATAGATAGAACTTTTAAGAGATCTAGTGTCGATGCATGTTAGCACTTTGATCTCATTATACCTTGAATCATTCCTTTGTTTCTATGTTAGCAAGAAGAAACTTCATAAACTTTGCTTAACTGAGAGAGACCAATAGCTCTCAATTATATGGTGTGTCAAAATAATCTTGGTCATCAAAAGTCTTAACTGATGGCCCTATTTTTTATATTTAGTAATAATACAATAATACATATAACTGATGAGTGTGTATATATCCTTACTTCTTCTGGATAAAGTTTGTTGCACATGCAGTATGGTTACATTGTCAAAACACCAAGTTTCGAATGGACTATGGCTATATATATTGAGGATGAGCTTTACATCTGCACTGAAGACTACTAACTTAAGTTTAAGATTATAGTCTTCACTCTGACATATATGTTTTAATTGACATTTTGCAGGATCAACAAATTATAACAGGCGTGGAAATATCAACTGCATCACCTCAAGTACTTTCCATGAATGTAAGTTTGGAGTCTTTGGACGGTGAAAATGGTAATCGTATAAGCAGAGACGCAAAACTCCAGCAAGAAAACATTTCAAAGATGGTAAAGGATAAGGACATGGATTGCTTACAGAAGTTCGGAGGTATTCAAGGAATTGCAGAGGCTCTGGATACGAATTTACACAATGGAATACGTGGTGATGAGGAAGATCTACGTTCTCAACGCATAACGGCCAGCACACTCTCCGCCACAACCCAAACTTCTGCACAAAGCTTCCTTCAAATCCTCTTGAAATCATGCGATAGTTACATCATTTTCCTTCTCTTCGTGTCTGCAGTGCTGTCACTTGGCTTTGGGATCACGGAGGAAGGAAACAGGACTGGTTGGTACGAAGGGTTCATAATACTTCTTGCCATTGTTGTACTTGTAGTTGTTCCTGCGCTTCGTGATGTCTGGCTCAAGCATTCCCAGACAATGACATGTACAGGAAATAAGAAAGCATTAGAAATGTGGTATAGTGTTGATGTCTTCCGGGGTGGACGCCAACAGAAAGTATCCATCTGTGATGTTTTGCCAGGTGACATAGTATGCCTGGAGAGTGAATATCTGGTCCCAGCTGATGGTTTGTTCATATCCAGTGAATTCCTAAAACTAACTGATGGTTCAGAGTTCATTGTTGATAAAAAGAACCCTTTTCTGTTCTATGGTGCAAAGGTGACTGAAGGAACTGGTCGCATGCTTGTTACAGCTGTGGGCATGGACACAACATGGGGTCATTTGATGAAGCAGGGTACCCATGCCCCCAAAAAGACCCCTTTACCAGCAGAACTTGACAAGGTGAATAGTGGCATACAAATTACTGGGCTTTCAATATCAATCATCATCCTTGTAGTGTTGTTCCTCCGTTTTAAGCTTGAGAAGGAGGAAGATGTTGACTCTAGCCTTCCAGAACTGAAGGGGAAACCAATCTCATGTGAGGAGATAATAAATGCAATCAAGAGAATTGTTCTGAAACCAAATGGGAAGATCAGTACTTTGACAACTTCACTTGTTATGTCTTTGGTTGGATTAATGGAAGGAATTCCTTTTGTAATCACACTAGCCATCACTTATTGGAATAAGAAGGAGCTCTCTGACAAGGCCATTGCTCAAGAACCTTTGGCTTGTCTTGCCATGGCTTCAGTCACAACTATCTGTCTCGATAAAACTAGTTGGCTAACATTAAATCCAATGGCTGTTGATTTGTGCTTCACAGAGATGCTAAAAGAAATAGAAGCTTGGAGAAATGCTGGATTTAACATCATATTGGTATCAGAAGATAATGTGTCAGGGTCGGAAGTTTGCGAGGGTGGACTGCTTCCTGACTCAAATAGGATGGTCCTCGAAGGTGAAAAGTTTCTCAATCACAGCGAAGAAGATCGGATGAATATTGTAGATAAAATCACTGTGATGAGAAGCTCCTTCCCTTCTGATAGGCTCCGTCTGGTGCAGTGTTTAAAGAAAAAAGGCCATAAAGTAGCAATGATTGGGGTCAAAACAAATGATATTCCAGTACTAAAAGAAGCTGATGTGGGAATCGTGATAGAGACTTGTAGCAGTGAAATGGCCAGAAAAGGTGCCGACATCATCATCAGGGATGGACATTTCAATTTCTTGGTCACCATTGTAAGTTGCGGAAAATGTACTTATGACAACATACGGAAATATATCCAACTTGTACTCACCATGAATGCTGCAGGGCTGTTGACATCCTTGCTAACAACGATATGTTTTGGATATTCTTCAATAACATCAGTCCAATTGCTCTGGGCAAACTTCGTTGTAGCCCTTCTTGGTGGCCTTGCACTACTGACTGAGCCACCAACAGGGAAACTAATGGACATGCCGCCACTGAGAAGAACTAAACCACTTATCACCAAGCCTATGTGGAGAAATCTTGTCAGTCAAGTTCTATATCAGGTAGCCATCTTAATGGCCTTCCAATTCAAAGGGCAAGCTATCCTGCACATCAGCAAGAAGGTTAGTAAAACCATTATATTCAATAGCTTTGTTCTTTGTCAAGTATTCAACCAAGTCAATGCACGAGAGCTAGAGAAGAAGAATGCATTTAGGGGCATTCATCGAAACATCTTGTTTTGGGTGGCTGTGGGTGTCACTCTGGTACTCCAGTTGGCTTTTATTGAGATTGCACATATAGTTTCAGGCTGTGCAAGATTGAATTTGGGGCAGTGGTTAGTCTGTCTTCTAACTGGTGTGGTCTCATAGACCATCGATTGCACTACAAAGTGCATATCAGGCTGCATCGGGGATTGGTTGATTGCACCAATTAACTCACATATGGGAGTCAACAGTATGACACCCTCTAGCGGCTTAAAAACCGACTTCTAATCTTGAGCTGCCACTCATCAACGAAAACTCCACACCCATTTCATCTTAGTTTATACCAGTTTTCTTACAGAATGCAATGTAACAAGATAAAATGCAAGCAAGAAATGCACTCATCTTTTTCTTTCCATGTATTGCAGCTTGATTTATCAGCTTTATGCATCTCTTGAGTGTTGCAGTGTATTTCAGGCATGCTTTGGCTGCTGTCCTTGTGCATTTCTTGCTTGCATTTTATCTTGTTACATTGCATTCTGTAAGAAAACTGGTATAAACTAAGATGAAATGGGTGTGGAGTTTTCGTTGATGAGTGGCAGCTCAAGATTAGAAGTCGGTTTTTAAGCCGCTAGAGGGTGTCATACTGTTGACTCCCATATGTGAGTTAATTGGTGCAATCAACCAATCCCCGATGCAGCCTGATGTGCACTTTGTAGTGCAATCGATGGTCCATGAGACCACACCAATTAGAAGACAGACTAACCACTGCACCAAATTCAATCTTGCACAGCCTGAAACTATATGTGCAATCTCAATAAAAGCCACCTGGAGTACCAGAGTGACACCCACTGCCACCCAAAACAAGATGTTTCGATGAATGCCCCTAAATGCGTTCTTCTTCTCCAGTTCTCTTGCATTGACTTGGTTGAATACTTGACAAAGAACAAAGCTATTGAAGATAATTGTTTTACTAACCTTCTCTTTGATGTGCAGGATGGCTTGCCCTTTGAATTGGAAGGCCATTAAGATAGCTACCTGATATAGAACTTGACTGACAAGATTTCTCCACATAGGATTGGTGATAAGTGGTCCAGTTCGTCTCATTGTCAGCATCTCCATTAGTGTCCATGTTGGTGGCTCAGTCAGTAGTGCAAGGCCACCAAGAAGGGCTACAACGAAGTTTGCCCAAAGCAACTGGACTGAGTTATTGAAGAATATCCAAAACATATCGTTGTTAGCAAGGTTGTCAACAGCCCTGCAGCATTCACGGTGAGTACAAGAAGGATATATTTCCTTATGTTGTCATAAGTACATTTTCCGCAACTTACAATGGTGACCAAGAAATTGAAATTTCCATCCCTGATGATGATGTCAGCACCTTTTCTGGCCATTTCACTGCTACAAGTCTCTATCACGATCCCCACATCAGCTTCTTTTAGTACTGGAATCTCATTTGTTTTGACCCCAATCATTGCTACTTTATGGCCTTTTTTCTTCAAACACTGCACCAGACGGAGCCTATCAGAAGGGAAGGAGCTTCTCATCACAGTGATTTTATCTACAATATTCATCCTATCTTCTTCGCTGTGATTGAGAAACTTTTCACCTTCGAGGACCATCCTATTTGAGTCAGGAAGCAGTCCACCCTCGCAAACTTCCACCCTGACACATTATCTTCTGATACCAATATGATGTTAAATCCAGCATTTCTCCAAGCTTCTATTTCTTTTAGCATCTCTGTGAAGCACAAATCAACAGCCATTGGATTTAATGTTAGCCAACTAGTTTTATCGAGACAGATAGTTGTGACTGAAGCCATGGCAAGACAAGCCAAAGGTTCTTGAGCAATGGCCTTGTCAGAGAGCTCCTTCTTATTCCAATAAGTGATGGCTAGTGTGATTACAAAAGGAATTCCTTCCATTAATCCAACCAAAGACATAACAAGTGAAGTTGTCAAAGTACTGATCTTCCCATTTGGTTTCAGAACAATTCTCTTGATTGCATTTATTATCTCCTCACATGAGATTGGTTTCCCCTTCAGTTCTGGAAGGCTAGAGTCAACATCTTCCTCCTTCTCAAGCTTAAAACGGAGGAACAACACTACAAGGATGAGGATTGATATTGAAAGCCCAGTAATTTGTATGCCACTATTCACCTTGTCAAGTTCTGCTGGTAAAGGGGTCTTTTTGGGGGCATGGGTACCCTGCTTCATCAAATGACCCCATGTTGTGTCCATGCCCACAGCTGTAACAAGCATGCGACCAGTTCCTTCCGTCACCTTTGCACCATAGAACAGAAAAGGGTTCTTTTTATCAACAATGAACTCTGAACCATCATTTAGTTTTAGGAATTCACTGGATATGAACAAACCATCAGCTGGGACCAGATATTCACTCTCCAGGCATACTATGTCACCTGGCAAAACATCACAGATGGATACTTTCTGTTGGCGTCCACCCCGGAAGACATCAACACTATACCACATTTCTAATGCTTTCTTATTTCCTGTACATGTCATTGTCTGGGAATGCTTGAGCCAGACATCACGAAGCGCAGGAACAACTACAAGTACAACAATGGCAAGAAGTATTATGAACCCTTCGTACCAACCAGTCCTGTTTCCTTCCTCCTTGATCCCAAAGCCAAGTGACAGCACTGCAGACACGAAGAGAAGGAAAATGATGTAACTATTGCATGATTTCAAGAGGATTTGAAGGAAGCTTTGTGCAGAAGTTTGGGTTGTGGCGGAGAGTGTGCTGGCCGTTATGCGTTGAGAACGTAGATCTTCCTCATCACCACGTATTCCATTGTGTAAATTCGTATCCAGAGCCTCTGCAATTCCTTGAATACCTCCGAACTTCTGTAAGCAATCCATGTCCTTATCCTTTACCATCTTTGAAATGTTTTCTTGCTGGAGTTTTGCGTCTCTGCTTATACGATTACCATTTTCACCGTCCAAAGACTCCAAACTTACATTCATGGAAAGTACTTGAGGTGATGCAGTTGATATTTCCACGCCTGTTATAATTTGTTGATCCTGCAAAATGTCAATTAAAACATATATGTCAGAGTGAAGACTATAATCTTAAACTTAAGTTAGTAGTCTTCAGTGCAGATGTAAAGCTCATCCTCAATATATATAGCCATAGTCCATTCGAAACTTGGTGTTTTGACAATGTAACCATACTGCATGTGCAACAAACTTTATCCAGAAGAAGTAAGGATATATACACACTCATCAGTTATATGTATTATTGTATTATTACTAAATATAAAAAATAGGGCCATCAGTTAAGACTTTTGATGACCAAGATTATTTTGACACACCATATAATTGAGAGCTATTGGTCTCTCTCAGTTAAGCAAAGTTTATGAAGTTTCTTCTTGCTAACATAGAAACAAAGGAATGATTCAAGGTATAATGAGATCAAAGTGCTAACATGCATCGACACTAGATCTCTTAAAAGTTCTATCTATGGTATACTGACTCAAGGTATGTTAACTTTAGTTTTCATCTAATAAATGTAACTATTTATGCAGATGGTGCATGTCTACAACTGGTTTTTATGATAATAATCACCCAAAATTCATTTATTGGCTACTGCTAATTCTTTCAAATTCAAGATCATCGATATTGTCATGACCAATATGTGCATCATCAGACTAGCTTAACAGGCCGTTTGTAGCTGCAATTTTTCTCTACATTGTGATCCGTCATCTCGACTATCCTCCAAGGTCCTTAAGGCTTAAACATTCGAAGCAAGTCAATTTCCTAATTTATGAGCATGTTGTTGGGTTTTTTGCTCATTTTGGTTAATCCCACATGGTTGCGAAATGAAGGAGGAGTAAAGGCCAAGGCCTATAAAAGGAGGTTTAGCCTTCTGTAAAGTGCATAAGTCAAATGCTTATTTAGTAACTTTTGACTATAGTTAAATTCTTTTGTTGTAAATTTTTGTAAAATGGGAAGATATGTGAGTTAAAGTTTTGCCAGTGGGGAAAGCTTTGTTGGTGTATTTGGGGTGGGGAGAGAAATTGTGTGATTGTAACAATTTTTCACGTAGTGGATTTTCTTTTATGGGTTTGGTAGTTTTTCTCCTGTTTTTGAAGTTTTATAAGTCAAATCTTGTGTTGTTATTATTTATTTATTTATTTTCTTGATATTCATGCAAATGGTAGATCCTAGGGGGTGAATTTGGGAGGTNTCCTCCGTTTGGATGGCACGATTCCATGGCCAACCTCAAAACCCATGACCAACGCAGTAAATCTCACTGTGTCAAACTTGAGTCCCATACTAGAGGAACCCACCTCCTTCACAGAAGCCTTTAAATACCCCGAATGGAGAGCTGCAATGGCCTTTGAATTCGAAGCTCTCCTCCATAACCATACTTGGGACCTGATTCTGTATTCCTCTCAACTCAATGTTCTCTGATCCAAATGGGTTCTTAAAACCAAACGGTGGGCTAACGGTTTTCTTGAACGTCGCAAGGCACATTTGGTTGCCAAAGGATTCTAGCAGCAAGCTAGAGTGGACTTTACCGAAACTTACAGCTTTGTGATAAAGCCCATAACAGTCTGAACCCTAATCTCCATTGCAGTTTCATCTAGCTAGCCCCTTCATCAGTTCATAATGCCTTCCTACTAGGTGACCTGGAGGAGGTTGTCTACATGCTTTAGCCACCAGGTTTGCATATCCGGATCATCTTTCTTATGTATGTAAGTTGTGTAAGTCTCGCTATGGACTCAAACAAGCCCCTTGGGCTTGGTTCTCTAAATTAAGCACTAAACTTTTATCTCTTAGTTTTATTACTTCCAAATCAGACTCATCTCTTTTCATTTTTAGTAATTCTGTAGTTTCATTATATGCATTGATCTATGTTAACGATATCATCGTCACTATGTCTAGTACTGCCCTCATTTCTGAATTTGTTAGTGCTTTTAGCTCTTCATTTCCAATTAACGACTTAGCTCATTACATTATTTTTTAGGAATTGAAATTGGTCGAACTCCTACTGGGCTTTTTATGTGTTAGTCTAAATATATATTGGATTTGTTGAAATGCACCAACATTCATAATTCTAAACCAGTTTCAACACCCATCTCTCTGTCCACAAAACTCTTGGCCTTGGATGAACTCTCTTTTAAGGATCCACAACTTTACCAAAGTATTGTGGGAGCTTGTAGTATCTTTTGTTTACACGTCCAGACATATCTTTTGCGGTTAACAAAGTTTGCCAATTTATGTACTGCCCTCGATACCTCATTGGCAAGCTGTTAAATACATCTTGTGTTATTTGAATCTTACTCCCCATTTTGGACTTCATTTTTTTGTTTCTTTTAACACTTCCTTGTGTTCATTTTCTGATGCTGATTAAGACGGTTGCCTTGATGATCACAAATCCATTGGTGGATTTTGCGTGTACCTTGGCTCACACCTTATTTCATGGGGATCTAAGAAACAACCCACAATTGCTCACTCATCAACTAAAGCGGAGTACAAGTCAGTCACCAACACTACATGTGAATTAATTTGGTAACAATCACTACTTGGAGAACTTGGTATTTTGTTACCAAATCCTCCTACACTTTGGTGCGATAATATTGCTGCAACCTATTTGTCCGTAAATCCAATTTTACACTCATGCACCAAGCATGTGGAACTTGATTACCACTTTATATGTGAACTTGTGGCTGTCAAATCTCTCAAAGTATCATTTGTTTCAAGTAAGGATCAAATAGCCAACATCTTCACAAGCCACTTTCCACTACCCGGTTCAATTCACTTCAATCAAGCCTCACTATCTCTCCAGTGTGGCTTGACTCCAGGGGGGCTATTGAGACAACATCGTCCTCACACCAAAAAAGGCAGCAGCAAGGCACGCCACCAGCCTCTAGAAGAAAATTCTCCAAGCACTACTCATAGCAGGACATCTGTCAGAATTTCAGAAAATTCTTGTGTAACTAACTGAGTCCAAAACAGCCGTAGGATTGATCATTGTAATGATGTTTGGCCACACTGAAATGTGTATATATATGTGCTACAATACTACTGTAGTAAATAGAGAGGAATACACGAAAAAGGATGAGAACTTGTTTCCATTTGTGCCTTGTGTCAAGCACCTAGAGTTCGCTCTCCACTTCTCCTACTTTCTCTATTTCTTTAATTGTTATTAAGATTATACAATATTATAATTCGTTTAGGAGAATTTTTGCCCTTTCCTATTATCTTATAATGAATGGTGTAGTCCATGCATGTAAGTAGATCAATGTTACAACCAATTCTAGAAGCCAACAACCAAATGATTAAGCTTTGAGTACTGGCTCTCTCATGATGGAATTGCCCAGTCATGTGGTGTCTGGGAATGGCTAGCATCTCAATGTGTGGAGCTTGGGATTTCTCTTGTACATGGACATATAATCGAAGGGTGGACTAGCAAATAATTTGGAGGACGCTACGGCTTGCAGTTCTACGATCTTGGGACTGTTTCAAACTTGGAAATGGTGAAGGTGCTCTATTTCTTTAAGATGATCCCAAGGGCTGTATGCTTGCAGCCATGTTTGGGGTATTGAGTCTATTTCTGGCTGTGTCAATTCCTAGGAGCTTGAGTTATTGATTCTATTAATGTTTTACTATTCAAATTTTTTTTTTCTTATTTGAATTTAGATTACAAATCTTAGAATATAACTTTCTTGCATACTCTAGAAGAAAATAAATCTATTTAACTAATGTAATTGTAACACCCTTGTCCAGTGCCAAGTTGTTTTAAAGAATTTTTGGACTTATATGTGTGAAAAATCCATTTGAGTTTTCAAATATTTTTTTAGTTAGACTATTGACCTAAAACATCTCTTTTGGTGAATTATGATTTCCTTTGGCTTTGTTATTTAGGTTAAAAATTTTTTATGGGTGAGATAATTTTTGAACAAGTTGGATTATTTTTTTTAGTTTGAATGAGATCCAAAAATCAGTGAAGAACCCATTTATTTATTATTTTTTTCATCACTTTATATTCATGTGTTACACAAGTTCACGCACAGCCCTCACAGACTTTTCTACATGCATACTTCGATCACATCCGTTTCCCTCTTCATGCACGTCTCTCCTCTCCTCTCTGTTTTCAAATGCCTATATATATATATATATATATATATGCATAGATCCCTCTAATAGGTTCATCTTCCTCCTTAAATATTAGGGTTGCCACAGCCACCCTCAAACACGACAACAAACCATCGATTTAAATGTTGCCCTCCATGTCCAGAAGAACCCATAGCCACGGTAACAACTACTAGCTACCTCACGTGATGTCCAGTAGCCCACATCTCCTTCTTTAAGCCACCATGTCGCAACCCCATTTCCTCTACTTAGCCACAGTGCAAATGCCTAACAGAAACCAAGAATCCAACAACCCCTATTTTTAGTAATCGAAACAAAGCAACCCCCTCACCCACCTGTCCATCGTTGTTCCTCACGTTGTGCATGGTCAAGGAAGCAAGACGCCATCGTCACCTCCGCATAAGGTGTCGTTGAGCACTGCGAATCACCCTAGTTGTTTCTCCTCTTGGTAAGCACATAACCTCTTCTCCGTTTCTCACCCTCAAACCATGTTCTCTCTATCTCATCTCTCTCCATTTTTTCTCTCTCCATCTCTCTCTCTCTCTCTCTCTCTGAATCTCAGCCACACCACCCCTTTCCACTGCCAACAGTCACCCAGGTTGTCGCTACACGTACCTCTCGGTATGCCTTAGCCGTATCACCCAGTACTTCGTGTTTTCATAGTTTTCAAAATAGAAACAATTTTGTTTAAGACTTAGCTTGAAGTATGAGTTTTTTTTAATTACCAATTTTGCCCTCTTAGTTTTAAAACCAAATATGAGGATTTAAAAGTTATATTTGAGTGGGTTGTCTTTACTTTGCGCCGACGGGCTTGTTTTCTACTTGGTTTCTTTTTATTTTTTTTTAGTGTTATGTTTAGTTATTTTGAAGTAAAATATTTTTGGGATGAGTTTGGGTTCTAAATTATTTTGAGTCTGGTAATATTTTTATTTCAGTCACTTTTCAATTTTTAAATGGATTGGGTTTTGATTTTTTAAATAGACTTGTGAATAAGTGAGAATTAGGTTAAGTGAATATGAAGTGGATATCTATGAATTTGGAAAGTGATGATATTTTAGGGTTGCGAGAGTTGTAAATTATTTTTAAGGAAAAATAGATTATTTAGTATTTTAGGTTTAAGTTTTGATATACGTGTTCGATTGGAAATTTATGGGAGTACATGACTATTTTATAAGAGACGATTGATTTTTGTTCAATACTGTTGTGGAGAAATTCTAAAAAGTTAAGAAGTTCAAATAAGCCAATTTTAAGTAATGGAGTTAATTTTAAGTAATAAGAGCTAACTCTCTAGACTTTGGGGACTGTGACATTACAATATTCATGTAATTTAATTAAAAATAAATTTACTTTTATAAAAAATAACTCAAAGAGTAAAAGAATGTCAATTTTTATAAAATTGAATTTATTTTTAACTAAATTACATGATTACATTAGTTGATTGAATTTATTTTCTTTTAAATTATGCAAAAATGTCATGTTATGAGATTTTTAATCTAGATTCAAAGAGCAAAAAGAAAAAAAAAAATTAGATAGTAAAACAATAGTAAAGAAAGTGTGAGGATATCATTACTTATATAGAAATGGTTTTTTTTTTAGAAAAAGGGAGAGAAACTATTTTATATTGTCATTTTTTGATTAGATTGTTCATAAAGTGTTAATGAGAAATTTAAAAAAATAGTAGATAAATTAGAGTTAATATTCTGTTAACAAAATATAAATCATAAACTTACAGTAATTTTAAAAAGATTTGAATTTATCCTCCCATATGTTTTCCCTTTTTCTTCAAAATCATCATCTTAAATAAATAAATAAATAAAAAATCAAACAAGAATTTAAGCACAACTATAAGCCCCTTAAGATCAGATTTTCTGGTAATCATAATTTTTTAATAGTAATAGTGTCACTTGTGAACGAGTTTTTAAAACTGACTTCCCTTTGATAGGGTCGATAGATATTGCGTTAACAGAGATGTTAATTCCACCGAATATATGTCTCGAATCACGAATGTATGTTTTGAATTTTTTTTTATTTAATAATTAAGAAAGTATTTTTAAATAAAATTATAAATTTTTTATTTTTTAAAAAATGTTTATATTAATTAAAAAATATATTTAAAAAAAAAATTATCGTTCGGATACTTTTTCGGGTCATTTCTTCCGTTACTGTAGAAGAACTCGTGCGTTAATAACTGTGTGGCTCACGTTTAACCGAAGTCAATGGTACAAGTCTTCTCTGTCTCTTCAACTGAAGTCAATGCTCTGCTAATCTTTTGGGGTGTTGGGGGGGAAGACAGCGAGAGAGATGTTGCGATTGAAACCTTTCAACATTTTCGCAGCGAGTCAATTGAACGGTCCTTCGATCACTAACCCTCCGGTAATGCAGTGTGTATGCTCTGCTTCACTTTGATCCATTGTCGGCTAGTACATGAATCTTTGGGTTACATTTCTGAAACATTTCTGAACAGTTTCCTTCAATGGATTCTTCATTTTTCCACGTTTCAATCACTTTCATGTTTGATCTCTCTCTCTCTCTGTGGGTGTAATGTTATGTTGTCTATGCTGATATTTTAGTTCAAGCTATGTGCTTTTCCTTGTTTGTATTTGGTAGCACAGTTAAAAAGCTTTTTAATTGGCAAAACATTGGCACCATATTGGCCTCTTGCTGGTATTGCCTGATTCTAAGTTGCTCTTTCTTTCTGTACGATACGCATTTCACAAATTTTGCTTTGTTTTATCTTTCGTTTCAACGATAATAAAGATCCCTCTAGTTCGGTATAAACACTTTATCTGCACGCTAATTATTGAAATATCTTGATATAGAATGCAGAGAACTGCAGGGTTCGGTGTGTCACTAATTGTTTTAGCGGTCTCTTGTTCCAATCGATTGTTAATTGACTAAAGTGAAATTAGAACTTGGTATATTTCCCTTTTATCATATCATTATACGGTAAACTTAAATGAGTTCATGGTGCTTAGGCGGGAGTAACATCGTTCTTATGTGCACAATGTTTCTGGTTTGAAAACAGGAAAAAGGCATGGAGATTGGTAAATGTTGTTGTCCAGCAACCAGAATATAAAGCTCCCAAACATCGTTGCGGAGACATATTATACGGTTGGGGAATGTTATTTGTACGTGCCCTTTCTTTATATACAAGAAGTGGAAACTTGTAAGAAACTATTGAGAATAGAAAGTGAAAATGAGAGGAAACAAATGAAAAACAAGTTGACAGAGATTTGAGGAAGTCTGATTCTCATTGATACTTTCGACAATACAAAGGTCACATATATATACATTACAAGTAGAAAAGTAAAAAGCTACTGAAAAACTAACTTTTGATTATCTACACAACTACAAGCATCAATTCAGAACTTTTATGCACAGTATGGTAAAGGCAGCTTTATGCATCGTGTCCCTCGTACTTCTTTGTGTGCAGCCATGCATTTCCTCAGCTGTGCCATCTCCTGTCTCCTTTTTGCTGCTGCTGCATCTTTTTCTTTCCATGTATTGCAGCTTGATTTATCAGCTTTATGCATCTCTTGAGTGTTGCAGTGTATTTCAGGCATGCTTTGGCTGCTGTCCTTCAGCAGCAGCAAAAAGGAGACAGGAGATGGCACAGCTGAGGAAATGCATGGCTGCACACAAAGAAGTATGAGGGACACGATGCATAAAGCTGCCTTTACCATACTGTACATAAAAGTTCTGAATTGATGCTTATAGTTGTGTAGATAATCAAAAGTTAGTTTTTCAGTAGCTTTTTACTTTTCTACTTGTAATGTATATATATGTGACCTTTGTATTGTCGAAAGTATCAATGAGAATCAGACTTCCTCAAATCTCTGTCAACTTGTTTTTCATTTGTTTCCTCTCATTTTCACTTTCTATTCTCAATAGTTTCTTACAAGTTTCCACTTCTTGTATATAAAGAAAGGGCACGTACAAATAACATTCCCCAACCGTATAATATGTCTCCGCAACGATGTTTGGGAGCTTTATATTCTGGTTGCTGGACAACAACATTTACCAATCTCCATGCCTTTTCCCTGTTTTCAAACCAGAAACATTTTGCACATAAGAACGATGTTACTCCCGCCTAAGCACCATGAACTCATTTAAGTTTACCGTATAATGATATGATAAAAGGGAAATATACCAAGTTCTAATTTCACTTTAGTCAATTAACAATCGATTGGAACAAGAGACCGCTAAAACAATTAGTGACACACCGAACCCTGCAGTTCTCTGCATCCTATATCAAGATATTTCAATAATTAGCGTGCAGATAAAGTGTTTATACCGAACTAGAGGGATCTTTATTATCGTTGAAACGAAAGATAAAACAAAGCAAAATTTGTGAAATGCGTATCATACAGAAAGAAAGAGCAACTTAGAATCAGGCAATACCAGCAAGAGGCCAATATGGTGCCAATGTTTTGCCAATTAAAAAGCCTTTTAACTGTGCTTACCAAAGAAAAAGCACATAGCATTGAACTAAAATATCAGCATAGACAACATAACATTACACCCACAGAGAGAGAGAGAGATCAAACATGAAAGTGATTGAAACGTGGAAAAATGTAAGAATCCATTGAAGGAAACTGTTCAGAAATGTTTCAGAAATGTAACCCAAAGATTCATGTACTAGCCGACAATGGATCAAAGTGAAGCAGAGCATACACACTGCATTACCGGAGGGTTAGTGATCGAAGGACCGTTCAATTGACTCGCTGCGAAAATGTTGAAAGGTTTCAATCGCAACATCTCTCTCGCTGTCTTCCCCCCCAACACCCCAAAAGATTAGCAGAGCATTGACTTCAGTTGAAGAGACAGAGAAGACTTGTACCATTGACTTCGGTTAAACGTGAGCCACACAGTTATTAACGCACGAGTTCTTCTACAGTAACGGAAGAAATGACCCGAAAAAGTATCCGAACGATAATTTTTTTTTTAAATATATTTTTTAATTAATATAAACATTTTTTAAAAAATAAAAACATTTATAATTTTATTTAAAAATACTTTCTTAATTATTAAATAAAAAAAAATTCAAAACATACATTCGTGATTCGAGACATATATTCGGTGGAATTAACATCTCTGTTAACGCAATATCTATCGACCCTATCAAAGGGAAGTCAGTTTTAAAAACTCGTTCACAAGTGACACTATTACTATTAAAAAATTATGATTACCAGAAAATCTGATCTTAAGGGGCTTATAGTTGTGCTTAAATTCTTGTTTGATTTTTTATTTATTTATTTATTTAAGATGATGATTTTGAAGAAAAAGGGAAAACATATGGGAGGATAAATTCAAATCTTTTTAAAATTACTGTAAGTTTATGATTTATATTTTGTTAACAGAATATTAACTCTAATTTATCTACTATTTTTTTAAATTTCTCATTAACACTTTATGAACAATCGAATCAAAAAATGACAATATAAAATAGTTTCTCTCCCTTTTTTAAAAAAAAAACCATTTCTATATAAGTAATGATATCCTCACACTTTCTTTACTATTGTTTTACTATCTAAATTTTTTTTCTTTTTGCTCTTTGAATCTAGATTAAAAATCTCATAATATGACATTTTTTCATAATCTAAAAGAAAATAAATTCAATCAACTAATGTAATCATGTAATTTAGTTAAAAATAAATTCAATTTTATAAAAATTGACATTCTTTTACTCTTTGAGTTATTTTTTATAAAAGTAAATTTATTTTTAATTAAATTACATGAATATTGTAATGTCACAGTCCCCAAAGTCTAGAGAGTTAGCTCTTATTACTTAAAATTAACTCCATTACTTAAAATTGGCTTATTTGAACTTCTTAACTTTTTAGAATTTCTCCACAACAGTATTGAACAAAAATCAATCGTCTCTTATAAAATAGTCATGTACTCCCATAAATTTCCAATCGAACACGTATATCAAAACTTAAACCTAAAATACTAAATAATCTATTTTTCCTTAAAAATAATTTACAACTCTCGCAACCCTAAAATATCATCACTTTCCAAATTCATAGATATCCACTTCATATTCACTTAACCTAATTCTCACTTATTCACAAGTCTATTTAAAAAATCAAAACCCAATCCATTTAAAAATTGAAAAGTGACTGAAATAAAAATATTACCAGACTCAAAATAATTTAGAACCCAAACTCATCCCAAAAATATTTTACTTCAAAATAACTAAACATAACACTAAAAAAAAATAAAAAGAAACCAAGTAGAAAACAAGCCCGTCGGCGCAAAGTAAAGACAACCCACTCAAATATAACTTTTAAATCCTCATATTTGGTTTTAAAACTAAGAGGGCAAAATTGGTAATTAAAAAAAACTCATACTTCAAGCTAAGTCTTAAACAAAATTGTTTCTATTTTGAAAACTATGAAAACACGAAGTACTGGGTGATACGGCTAAGGCATACCGAGAGGTACGTGTAGCGACAACCTGGGTGACTGTTGGCAGTGGAAAGGGGTGGTGTGGCTGAGATTCAGAGAGAGAGAGAGAGAGAGAGATGGAGAGAGAAAAAATGGAGAGAGATGAGATAGAGAGAACATGGTTTGAGGGTGAGAAACGGAGAAGAGGTTATGTGCTTACCAAGAGGAGAAACAACTAGGGTGATTCGCAGTGCTCAACGACACCTTATGCGGAGGTGACGATGGCGTCTTGCTTCCTTGACCATGCACAACGTGAGGAACAACGATGGACAGGTGGGTGAGGGGGTTGCTTTGTTTCGATTACTAAAAATAGGGGTTGTTGGATTCTTGGTTTCTGTTAGGCATTTGCACTGTGGCTAAGTAGAGGAAATGGGGTTGCGACATGGTGGCTTAAAGAAGGAGATGTGGGCTACTGGACATCACGTGAGGTAGCTAGTAGTTGTTACCGTGGCTATGGGTTCTTCTTGGACATGGAGGGCAACATTTAAATCGATGGTTTGTTGTCGTGTTTGAGGGTGGCTGTGGCAACCCTAATATTTAAGGAGGAAGATGAACCTATTAGAGGGATCTATGCATATATATATATATATATATATATAGGCATTTGAAAACAGAGAGGAGAGGAGAGACGTGCATGAAGAGGGAAACGGATGTGATCGAAGTATGCATGTAGAAAAGTCTGTGAGGGCTGTGCGTGAACTTGTGTAACACATGAATATAAAGTGATGAAAAAAATAATAAATAAATGGGTTCTTCGCTGAATTTTGGATCTCGATTCAAACTAAAAAAAATAATCCAACTTGTTCAAAAATTATCTCAACCCATAAAAATATTTTTAACCTAAATAACAAAGCCAAAGGAAATCATAATTCACCAAAAGAGATGTTTTAGGTCCATAGTCTAATTAAAAAAATATTTGAAAACTCAAATGAATTTTTCACACATATAAATCCAAAAATTCTTTAAAACAACTTGGCACTAGACAAGGGTGTTACAATTATATTAGTTAAATAGATTTATTTTCTTCTAGAGTATGCAAGAAAGTTATGTTCTAAGATAGGAAATCATAATTCACCAAAAGAGATGTTTTAGGTCCATAGTCTAATTAAAAAAATATTTGAAAACTCAAATGAATTTTTCACACATATAAATCCAAAAATTCTTTAAAACAACTTGGCACTAGACAAGGGTGTTACAATTATATTAGTTAAATAGATTTATTTTCTTCTAGAGTATGCAAGAAAGTTATATTCTAAGATTTGTAATCTAAATTCAAATAAGAAAAAAAAAATTTGAATAGTAAAACATTAATAGACTCAATAACTCAAGCTCCTAGGAATTGACACAGCCAGAAATAGACTCAATACCCCAAACATGGCTGCAAGCATACAGCCCTTGGGATCATCTTAAAGAAATAGAGCACCTTCACCATTTCCAAGTTTGAAACAGTCCCAAGATCGTAGAACTGCAAGCCGTAGCGTCCTCCAAATTATTTGCTAGTCCACCCTTCGATTATATGTCCATGTAAAAGAGAAATCCCAAGCTCCACACATTGAGGTGATAGCCATTCCCAGACACCACATGACTGGGCAATTCCATCATGAGAGAGCCAGTACTCAAAGCTTAATCATTTGGTTGTTGGCTTCTAGAATTGGTTGTAACATTGATCTACTTACATGCATGGACTACACCATTCATTATAAGATAATAGGAAAGGGCAAAAATTCTCCTAAACGAATTATAATATTGTATAATCTTAATAACAATTAAAGAAATAGAGAAAGTAGGAGAAGTGGAGAGCGAACTCTAGGTGCTTGACACAAGGCACAAATGGAAACAAGTTCTCATCCTTTTTCGTGTATTCCTCTCTATTTACTACAGTAGTATTGTAGCACATATATATACACATTTCAGTGTGGCCAAACATCATTACAATGATCAATCCTACGGCTGTTTTGGACTCAGTTAGTTACACAAGAATTTTCTGAAATTCTGACAGATGTCCTGCTATGAGTAGTGCTTGGAGAATTTTCTTCTAGAGGCTGGTGGCGTGCCTTGCTGCTGCCTTTTTTGGTGTGAGGACGATGTTGTCTCAATAGCCCCCCTGGAGTCAAGCCACACTGGAGAGATAGTGAGGCTTGATTGAAGTGAATTGAACCGGGTAGTGGAAAGTGGCTTGTGAAGATGTTGGCTATTTGATCCTTACTTGAAACAAATGATACTTTGAGAGATTTGACAGCCACAAGTTCACATATAAAGTGGTAATCAAGTTCCACATGCTTGGTGCATGAGTGTAAAATTGGATTTACGGACAAATAGGTTGCAGCAATATTATCGCACCAAAGTGTAGGAGGATTTGGTAACAAAATACCAAGTTCTCCAAGTAGTGATTGTTACCAAATTAATTCACATGTAGTGTTGGTGACTGACTTGTACTCCGCTTTAGTTGATGAGTGAGCAATTGTGGGTTGTTTCTTAGATCCCCATGAAATAAGGTGTGAGCCAAGGTACACGCAAAATCCACCAGTGGGTTTGTGATCATCAAGGCAACCGATCTAATCAGCATCAGAAAATGAACACAAGGAAGTGTTAAAAGAAACAGAAAAATGAAGTCCAAAATGGGGAGTAAGATTCAAATAACGCAAGATGTATTTAACAGCTTGCCAATGAGGTACTCGAGGGCAGTACATAAATTGGCAAACTTTGTTAACCGCAAAAGATATGTCTGGGCGTGTAAACAAAAGATACTACAAGCTCCCACAATACTTTGGTAAAGTTGTGGATCCTTAAAAGAGAGTTCATCCAAGGCCAAGAGTTTTGTGGACAGAGAGATGGGTGTTGAAACTGGTTTAGAATTATGAATGTTGGTGCATTTCAACAAATCCAATATATATTTAGACTAACACATAAAAAGCCCAGTAGGAGTTCGACCAATTTCAATTCCTAAAAAATAATGTAATGAGCTAAGTCGTTAATTGGAAATGAAGAGCTAAAAGCACTAACAAATTCAGAAATGAGGGCAGTACTAGACATAGTGACGATGATATCGTTAACATAGATCAATGCATATAATGAAACTACAGAATTACTAAAAATGAAAAGAGATGAGTCTGATTTGGAAGTAATAAAACTAAGAGATAAAAGTTTAGTGCTTAATTTAGAGAACCAAGCCCAAGGGGCTTGTTTGAGTCCATAGCGAGACTTACACAACTTACATACATAAGAAAGATGATCCGGATATGCAAACCTGGTGGCTAAAGCATGTAGACAACCTCCTCCAGGTCACCTTGTAGGAAGGCATTATGAACTGATGAAGGGGCTAGCTAGATGAAACTGCAATGGAGATTAGGGTTCAGACTGTTATGGGCTTTATCACAAAGCTGTAAGTTTCGGTAAAGTCCACTCTGGCTTGTTGCTAGAATCCTTTGGCAACCAAATGTGCCTTGCGACCTTCAAGAAAACCATTAGCCCGCCGTTTGGTTTTAAGAACCCATTTGGATCAGAGAACATTGAGTTGAGAGGAATACAGAATCAGGTCCCAAGTATGGTTATGGAGGAGAGCTTCGAATTCAAAGGCCATTGCAGCTCTCCATTCGGGGTATTTAAAGGCTTCTGTGAAGGAGGTGGGTTCCTCTAGTATGGGACTCAAGTTTGACACAGTGAGATTTACTGCGTTGGTCATGGGTTTTGAGGTTGGCCATGGAATCGTGCCATCCAAACGGAGGAAACGTTTATGTATTTGATGCTTGGATCGGGCTATCATGGGATGAACAGATGCTGGGTGAGGAGGCAGAGTAGGTGCCTGCTCAGTGGTGCCTTGATGCGCAGAGGAGATATCGGGTGATAGAGATGACCTAGAAAGTCGTTGGGCTGGAGTCGAATTGGGTAAGGGATTACGTTGTGTCTGAGATGGATTGGTTGTGGGTGTTTTTGAGTTGGGCTGGGCCGATATGGGTGGAGAGTGGTTGGACCCAAGAGATGAGGTATTTTGTTGTGTGGGGGGGGGGGGAGGGTTGAAAGGAGGGCCGGTTTTTGGGCTAGAGGAATTGGACATGGTTGGTTCTATACGTTGGGAATAGGGGTTGGGTAAGGGAAAGGATGTAGTTGGCCCATTGGCTGGAGAAGGGACAGATTCGGCTTGTGAAACTGTGGAGAATGGAAAACCTGATTCCTAAAATTGGACATCTTGTGAGATGTATGTCCGTCCAGTTGGAATGTGTAGGCACAAGTATCCTTTGTGGTCCGGGTTATATCCCATGAAGATGCAAGGTTTAGACCGGTAATCCATTTTATGACAATTAAACGGATGCAAGTTAGGCCAACATAAACATCCAAATGTGCGAATAAATTTATAGTCTGAGGGATGTTTAAAGAGAGATTCAAATGGAGATTTGTTGTGAACTACGGGTGTTGGCATTCGATTTATGAGAAAGGCGGAAGTTGAAAATGCCTCGGCCCAATACTTGTGGGGAACAAACGCATGGGCTAAAAGGGAAAGCCCGGTTCCACTATATGTCTATGTCATCTCTCAATAGTGTCATTTTGAGCATGAGAATAAGAGCAAGTTATATTGTGCGTAATGCCCATGGATTGAGAAATTTGGTGGAGGGGTCGAAATTCCCCTCCCCAATCGATTTGGACAGACAAGATTTTGGAAGAGAAGAAATTATGCACATAGTTAATAAAAGCTAAAAGAATAATAGGCACATTGGATTTAGAAGATAAAGGAAACAATCATATGTATTTAGTGCAATCTTTAACTATAGATAAATAGAAATGACATCCATTAGAGGAGGGCACAGGTGCTGGTCCCCATACATCCAAAAATAAAAGAGCAAATGGTGTGTTTGTATGAGAGGGGGAAGGAGGATGGGGTAAGGAGTGAGACTTGGCTTGAGGACAAGCTTGGCATGGGGATAATCGGCCACTGTGTGATAGGCAAGTGATATTTATTTGAAGTGAAGGTTGTGGTTCAATTGTTGGGGTGGCCAAGGCGGGAGTGCCATGCGGTAGGGGAGGTTCTTTGACTCACTCAAAAAATGAGTAGCACAAAGACTATCCCAAGTGCAGGAGGATGTCGCGTAATAATTATGAATAAATTCCTAGATCGTCTCCTCAGGGAAATCTTACTTAAACTCAACTCGTTGAAAATGGTGAAAAACTTCACAAAGAGAAAATAAATATGATGGTATATGCAAAAGATTGAAAATGGTACTAGTCATGGACTAGATTCATATTTTTAGATTTTGATTGTCAGATTGAAATGTAAAAGACTAATAGATTAAACTCAGAAATTAATAAAACTAAGTTAAGAATTAAACTAGATTAGAAAGTAATTGACAAAACATGCACTGAAAATTGAAAAGCCTCAAAATCAATGTTATAGGGTTTATCATTGTATTTAAATCACAAATTCTCAAAATAAAACCATAGCAATTGTAATCACTATTAAAATGAAAGGTTAACGAAACGAGAAAAATAAATAACATGAATAAAATGAATAACAAATAAATTACTCAAACTTCTAAATCCAAAATCTCCAAAATAATCGATAAACTTAAAAACAAGTAGGGAATGAAAAGATCAAGCCAATTGAATGGAGATGAAAAGTTGAAGCGGTGGAGGAGGTTGGGCTTCAGTAGCAATTGGACCCCTCAATGAGCTCTTCAATCTGCTGCAGTGTGAGTGAATGCTTCCGAAGAATTTGTGTTGCCGCGTGAATGATCGCTTGTGTGAATCCTCCTATCCTCAGATTTGCCTCTTGTGCCTCTTTCCTTTCTATTTCGTGCTAATGATATGCTTATATAGGGTAGGAAATAAACCCTAATGTCCTCTTAATTTCCGCATAAAAAAATCGCCTAAATTTTAGGACTCATCTTGGCAGTCACATACATGCTTTAGGAGTCCGAATTTGGAAATCATTAATAGAGACAAATTTATAGCCCTTTAAGATAGCTTTCTAACGCATCAAGAATTATATCAATCAGATATGTGAATAAAAAGTTACGGTCAAAAGACTAAAGTATGTCCAGACTGTCTCCTAGAGAATTTCAGACTTAGACTTCTTGTGGATTCCTTTTGTGATTTTTTCTTTTTCTTTTTCTTTTCTTCCAAATTGCTCTCAAACCCAATGAAAGTCCTCTTTTTCGAATCTGAGAGAAAATCAATGAAAAAATAAATTCTAAGTGTTCCTCTAATCAAAATAGTGTTTTCCAGGCCAAATGTCGGCCATAAGATGTAAAAAATCATATATATACCCTAACGGCGGAATAAACCCTAAATCTGTAAAATACGATGTCCGCTCGAGCGGAGTGTCGAGCAGACATCGAGCATTCAACTCTGCCTAAATTCGCTCGAGCGGCCAAATGCCTCCGCTTGAGCGATGTGGACCAAAATCCACAGTAATCAACATTTGGTAAAATTAGGTAGAAATTCATGCTTTTAATCAATTTAAATCACAACTTAAATTCATTCATTTTTCCATATAAAACCGATGATAAAGTAATGAAAGAATTAAGATATATTGGTTCCAAAAGCATTAAAATATGCAATAACTCAGCTCAATCACACCTCCCAACTAGCATTTTGCTAATCCTTGAGCAAAATAGTGAAAATTAGTTGAAATGAACATTGCATAAAAATCAAAATTCAAACAGAAACAATCAAACATAATTCTGAATTCTCACAAAAGTGACACGTTACTACTCAACTCCCATGGGTTATATCCACCAAGACTATCTCAACAATCTTTCACATAGAATTAATGCAAATATTTCAGAACTCAAATGTGTGTGTGGAGCTAAACTGGTTGTGTGTTTCTCATTACTAGCCATGATTTGTCATAGGATTTTTCAACCTTAAGATTAATCATTGTTGATTCTAACTACCTCAAAGCCCAAGGGACTAGCAGTTTTTATGCCAGCTCTATTTTTAAAGGTTGGACACTCAACCCCCAAAGTCTTGGATAACTGTTTCTAGCCCTTTTACTTAGGAAAGTTCACTAAGTCGCCTTTATTCCTTTTTTCTGTTTTCTTTTTCTTTTTTTTCTTTTCTTTCTAATCTTTTCAAATCCTTTTTCTTTTTCTGTTTCTTTTTTTCATTTCTTTTTAGGCATGGCTCGGTAGTCCTGTAGTTTACTTCTCCTGTGTTAAATCAATGAATGGTAAATAAGGAACACTACAAGCGTAAGTATGTGCAAAATGTCCTTCAAACTTTACCTTTCATTCTACAAAAATCTTATCAAGTTTCATCTCAGTAAGTATAACATCCCGGTATTTCAAGCCACATATCAACAAAATATGATACATAAAAAATCATGCTTTATGTTTAACCTTGAAAATAAATCTTCACAAATGATCCCGCTCAACTACTCCATCAAGATGCTCAATCATAAATGTATCAATAGACATCATGTTTTTTTTTCTTTTATAAAACTGTGCACACATGTTACCCCCCAACTAGTGAGAGACATAGTCCTCAATGAATCGAACAAAAGAAAACAAAGTGCACAGAACTAAGCAAGCAAAACAATCAATCAACATGAAATATAAAATTAAAGCAAAATAACAAATAAAAAAGATGCAAGTAAAGAAAACTGTAAAGAAGGAAAAGCAAATCAAAACACTTCCATGAGGTCTTGCAGAAGCAAGATCTCTTCATGTGGATCAAAGACCTTCAGAAATGACTTTAGACGTTGTCCTTTGACAGTGAAGTTATTATCATTCTTTGGATTGACAATGTTTACCGCACCATGAGGATGAATGGTCTTTACAATGTACGGCCCACTTCTTCGGGATTTCAACTTACCAGGAAAAATATGCAAGCGAGAGTTGTAAAGGAGAACTTCCTGGCCAAGTGTGAAATGTTTTGGATGAATTTTTTGATCATGTAGAATTTTCATGCGTTCCTTTGCCAGCTGAGCGTTGTCATAAGCATTCCGACGAGTTTCATTCAATTCATTGATCTGCAATTTTCTCAACCCTGAAACTTCATAAAGTGACATGTTAACATGTTTTATGGCCCAAAGAGCTCGATGCTAAATATCAACAGGTAAATGACAAGCTTTACCATAAACTAATCGATAAGGAGACATCCCTAGATTTGTTTTAAAAGCTGTCCTATAAGCCCACAAAGTATCAAGAAGCTTAACTGACCAATCATTCCTATTAGGCTTGATAGTTTTCTCTAAAATGATTTTTATCTCTCTGTTTGCCAATTCAGTTTGCCCATTTGTTTGAGGGTGATAAGAGGTAGAAACTCTATGTGTGATGCCATATTTCTTCATGAGTTTAGAAAATGGTTTGTTGCAAAAATGAGAACCCCTATCACTTATGATAACTTTTGGCATGCCAAAACAAGTAAACAGAGATTACAAAAATTTCAAGACAACACGATGGTCATTTGTTTTGCAAGCAACGGCCTCCACCCATTTTGAAACATAATCTACAGCTAATAAAATATATGTGTTTCCAAAGGAAACTGGAAAAGGTCCCATGAAGTCTAATCCCTAACAATAAAAAATTTCTAAGCTAAGAATAGGGGAAAGAGGCATCATGTCTCTTTTGCTAATGGACCCCAATTTTTGACAAGGCTCACAAGCCTTACAAAAATTATAAGCATCTTTAAACATGGAGGGCCAGTAAAAACCGCTTTGCAAAATTTTAGCAACTGTTTTCTTTGCTGAAAAATGACCACCACATGCACCCATATGACAAAATCTCAAAACCGAATAAAACTCATTATTAAGAATGCATTTTCGAATCAATTGGTCCAAACAATATTTGAAAAAATATGGATCATCAAAGTAAAAGTGTCATACCTCAGAGAGAAATCAACGCTTATCTTGGGTAGACCATTCAGAAGGCATTCGCCCAGTCACCAGATAATTGACTATGTCAGTATACCAGGGAGCTCTATCAACCACAAACAGCTGCTCATCCGAGAAACTATCATCAAGAGGAAGGCTGACATTTGAAGAAGGAGATGATGACAATCTAGAGAGGTGGTCTGCTACCACGTTTTCAACTCCTTTCTTGTCCTTAATGTTGATGTTGAACTCTTGAAGTAATAGAATCCAGTGAATCAAGCATGGTTTTGCATCTTTCTTAGCTAACAAATACTTAAGAGTAGAGTGGTCAATAAAAATAGTAACAGGAGAACCAAGAATATAAGTCCAAAATTTATCAAGTGCAAAAACTACTGCAAGCAATTCTTTTTCAGTAGTAGTATAATTTTTCTGGGCATCATTCAAGATTCTACTAGCATAATAAATCACAAATGGTCTATTATCCACCCGCTGTCCCAAAACAGCTCCTAAGGCATAATCACTAACATCTGTCATGATCTCAAAAGGAATGTCCCACTGCGAGGGTTGCACAATAAGAGCAGTGGTAAGCGACTTTTTAAGGGTATCAAAAGCTTTTTGGCACTCATCAGTCTAAACAAATTCAATATCATTTTATAAAAGAGTGCACAAAGGTTTTGCAATAGAACTAAACCCTTGAATAAACTGCCTATAAAAGCCAGCATGACCAAGAAAAGAACGAATATCCTTAACCGTCTTAGGGATAGGAAGTTTAGATATTAATTCAATTTTTACCTTGTCAACCTTTATACCTTCAGAAGAAACAATATGTCCCAAGATAATGTCCTGAGTAACCATAAATTGGCATTTCTCCAAATTAAGTAAAAGATTTTTTTCCTCACATCGCTGGAGAATACGTGCCAAATTATGCAAACAACTATCAAAAGATTTTTCAAAAACAAAGAAGTCATCCATGAATATTTCATAAATATCATCAATCATGTCAGAAAAAATACTCATCATGTATCTCTGAAAAGTGGCTGGAGCATTACACAAACCAAAAGGCATTCTAGTAAAAGCAAAAGTGCCAAAAGGACAGGTGAAAGTGGTTTCCTCCTGAACCTCAGGTGATACAGCAATTTGATAATAACCAGAATAGCTATCCAAGAAACAATAATATGCATTACCAGCTACTATTTTTAAAATTTGATCCAAGAATGGTAAAGGAAAATGATTCTTCCTACTGGCTGAATTAAGTTTTCTATAATCAATGCAAATTCTCTAGCCAGTAACCATTCTAGTTGGAATCAACTCATTTTTATCATTTTTTATAACAGTCAAACTAGATTTTTTTGGTACCACTTGAGTTGGACTTTCCCACTTACTGTCTGAGATGGGGTAAATGATACCCAATGCGAGTAGCTTAAGCACTTCCTCTTTCACAACTTCCTTCATGGTAGGATTGAGCCTACGTTGAGCATCACGAACCAGTCTAGCATCATCTTCAAGATGGATTATGTGGGTACAAACAGTAGCATCAATACCTTTGATGTCGGCTATTGTCCAACCAATTACGCCTCGATGCTTTTTTAATACTTCAATCAACTTGACTTCATCCTTCAGATTTAATTTTGAGGAGATCACCACAAGAAAAGTGCCTTCTTCAGGACCAAGAAACACATACTTTAAATCTTGAGGAAGTGGTTTCAGTTCCAACTGGGGAACTTCTTCCTCTAAAGATTTAAGCATGTCTGGCGGTGGTAAAATTTTAAACTGGGGTTTCCATCTTGCGCCTGCAAATTATACTTCAAGTGGTAAAGAAGAATCTGCAAAAAAATCAAAAAAATCAAAGTCATCTTCATTGATATGGTTAATTTTTTCATCAAATAAAAATTCAGGTGTCTGAAAAATAGAATCATTATTAGAGAAAGGAGAATTTGAGCAAATAGACTCTCTTGGTGTCAAACTCTGCACAGCATTCAAATCACTTGAGTCATCAAAATGTGCTGGCATTTTGCAAGCATTGAAAACGTTTAACTCAAGTGCCATGTTCCCAACGGTAAGTTTCGAAACTCCACTTCTGCAATTAATCAAAGTATTTGATGTAGTTAGGAATGGTCTTCCAAGGATGACAGGAGCTTGGTAAATAGTGGAGACTGGCTACTGCATATCAAGAACCACAAAATCTACTGGGTAGTAGAATTTGTCCACCTGGACCAACACGTCCTCTACAATACCCCTCGGTATCTTAACTGATATGTCAGCCAACTGTAGCATGATGGAGGCTTTTTCAGCTCACTCAATCCCAACTGCTCATATACTGAGAATGGTAGCAAGTTCACACTACTCCCCAAATCAAGTAAAACTCTCCCAATGCGTGATTCACTGATCATAATGGAAATGTTGAGAGAGCCGGGATCTCCAAACTTTTGAGGAGTCTCGCTCAATATCAATGAACTAACTTGTTCCGTTAGGAAAGCTTTCTTCTTTACATTCAGCTTCCTCTTCACTGTGCACAAGTCCTTCAAAAATTTTGCATATGAAGGCACTTGTTGTATGGCATCCAAGAGTGGAATATTGATCTTTACTTGCTTGAAAATCTCTTGAATCTCCATGTGATACTTGTTCTTTTGGCCAGTTGCCAATCTCTGAGGATAGGGAACCACAGGTTGGTATCCCTTACTAGTCTCAACATCCGCACTCACAGGCTTCTTCAGCTCTGGTCTCACTACCTCTGGTTCTTTCTCAACTTCATCAGTCTCTATTACATCTTCAGGTGTAGGAGCAACTACCTGTGTGTCCATAGGCATCTCTGGTTGGGGAACTTCCTTCCCACTTCTCAAAGTAAGAACTGCCTTCGCTGTCTCAATAACATCCCCTAAGACGTTATGTACTTGCTATTGTTGTTGCCTATATACTTGAGGATTAGGCTGAGGCTGTGCTGGAAATTTCCCTTTCTCTAGGGTGCTCAAGGTCGTGCTCATCTTATTAATAGTGCCTCGCAACTCATTTATAGCCTGAGTGTTTTAATTATTTGTGGTGGCCTGAATCTGCACGAATTGCTGAAGTGTATTGGCCATCTATGCCATACTGTCATCTAGAGACTTCTTTGCAAATGATGAAGGCTGAGAACTCTGTGCAGCTACATGAGACTGAAATCCAGGAGGAGCTACAAAAGGATAGCTCTGAGAACTCTGATATGGCGGATACTGGTACTGAGGAGCACCCTGATGAAATGGCTGATGCTCAGGTGGTGGAGACCAGCCAGGCTGATCATTTCTCCATGAGAAATTTGGGTGATTCCTCCACCCCGGATTATATGTGTTGGAAAAAGGCTGATTCTGTGCTCTATTGACCCAGTTAGCTGATTACATCTGCTCGGACCAACTTTCTTGAAATACTGGCATAATCAGGCAGTCTTGGGTCTAATGGTTTGAATCAGCACATATAGAACATGCTTCTACTACTTTCACAGCCTTCACTTTTTCCATTTCCATGACCTCCAGTCTTCTAGTCAATGCAGCTATTCGGGCTTAAACGTCAGTGTATTCCTTAAACTCATATCTAACCTGTAACAGCCCGCTAAAATTTAGACAGCACGGCAATCAGTTTTGGATTCTTTCCCGACAGCAATCACATATCTCTCGTCTTTACCCTCATCTGGAATCACGCGTATAGATTATTTTTTCCGTAAATCACGTAATTTGTTCTTCACCGACAGCTGTAAAATCATGAACAGTTCTATCCTAAGCGTTGTATCTCGATGGCGTTTTCCCGGATCTTATCCATCGAATTTCAAAGTATTAGATAAGCTTGTTTTTAAAGTAGCACAATTATAATAATTTAATGAGCTCTGAAAATATTATAATTGTGGATATTTACTTAGATTAAATATTTTAGTTGTTTTAAGATATTAAGATGTTTAATTTTACATTGAAAATAGTTAGTTGGTTGGTTTGTGGATTGTGTAGTTGTATTTGTGGAGTTCGTTGCGTAGTTGTGAAGCGAAGTGTGGTTGTGAAGTGTTGAGTTTGATTGTGTATTTTGTGGACTGTGCTGTGAAGTATAGGCGTGAGATGGATGCCGTAGATGTGATACGGCGGGTTGTGTGAAGAGAATACGCGTGTAGCGTATTCTGTGTAATGCAGCAACGCGCCGCGCGACGTGCGCTGTAGTGATGTGTGTCGTAGAAGGAAGGGAGTACGCATGTAGTGTACTCCGTGTTGTATGGCGATGCATCGTGTGATGTGCATCGTGTTGATGAGAGTTGTAGCGAAGGAAGTACGCGTAGCGCGTACTCCGTGTCGCGTAGCGATGCACCGTGAGACGTGTATCGCAGTGATGGGTTTTGTAGTGTGAATGGAAGAGAGTTCACGTGAGTGTACTCTGTACTAGGTCGTGATACACCGGATGGCGTGTCACGAAGGGTTGGATGGCGTAACAGAGAAGTGTAGAGCGTTTGGTGTAGTGTTGGGAAACTGTATGACAGTGTCCCGAAGCAGTGGTGTTATGGATTATAGTCCGGGGTGACTGGTGTCATCTTGTGGTTGACTATGACTAAGAGTATATGAATTGAGAAAGGAATTGTTTGTTTGGTTATTATTGATAATTTTAATGAACTTGTTTTAGTGCAAAGGCTTTCTGAAGTCAAATTATCTCTTCAGAGTATAGTGAAACCTCAAGTTGCCGTGGTGTTACAAGTGCTCATAATATGACAATTGAGTTCAGAAGTGAAAATCTTAAGGACTGGAGTGTTCCTCTTCCAGCTGTTGTGCAGTTCCTCGTGTTTCGCACTCTATTCTCATAGAACGCGACGATCGAGGTAAGTTAGCCTCTAACTTACTATCAGTTTATTGTGTATGTGTGATGGGTAAGAGAACTACAATTTATGTATGTATGTTATCGTATATGCCATGTCATGCTATGTCATTACATGTTTATCTGCTACGTATGATTTAATCTCTCATGAATAATTATCTGTTACATAATCTTTTCTGTCATACAATGATGTATGTTATAAGTATGCCATGTTAAGTATGCCATATGATACATGTATGCCATTAAATGTTTATGATTAAATCATATTGTGCCATTTACAAGCATACGCCATGTTAGAAAAGTATATGATATTAAATAATATCTCATGCATTAAGAAAGATAAGACATGTTATGTTACGTATAATACGTGGGGCCACAACAACTGTGGAGTACGTATTATATTTTATGTTAGTATAATACGTGGGGCCACAACAACTGTGGAGTACGTATTATATTTTATGTTACGTATAATACGTGGGGCCACAACAACTGTGGAGTACGTATTATATTTTATGTTACTTATAATGCGTGGGGCCACAACAACTGTGGAGTACGTATTATATTTTATGTTACTTATAATGCGTGGGGCCACAACAACTGTGGAGTACGTATTATATTTTATGTTACTTATAATGCGTGGGGCCACAACAACTGTGGAGTACGTATTATATTTTATGTTACTTATAATGCGTGGGGCCACAACAACTGTGGAGTACGTATTATATTTTATGTTACTTATAATGCGTGGGGCCACAACAACTGTGGAGTACGTATTATATTTATGTTACTTATAATGCGTGGGGCCACAACAACTGTGGAGTACGTATTATATTTTATGTTACATGAAGTATGGGGCCACAACAACTGTGGAGCATACACTACATGAGACACAGCAATTGTGACATGTAGAATACGTGGGGCCACAACAACTGTGGAGTACGTATTATATTTTATGTTATGTGTATTCATGGGGCCACAACAACTGTGGAGCATGAAGTATGGGGCCACAACAACTGTGGAGCATACACTACATGAGACACAGCAATTGTGACATGTAGAATACGTGGGGCCACAACAACTGTGGAGTACGTATTATGTTTTATGTTACTTGAATACGTGGGGCCACAACAACTGTGGAGTACGTATTAATGCACGTTATTAATCAAGACAATTAAATAAGATTCCAAGTTTATGTTAAGTCAAGTTTCAGATCAAGTTCATGTTATGTTATGCTCACGTAATGTTATGTTCATGTTCATGTTATGTTCCAAGTTCATGTTCACATCATGTTATGTTCACGTTTATGATACGTTCAAGCTCACGTTCATGTTATGTTATGTTTTAAGCTTAAGTTCATGCCATGTTAAGTCAAGTTCAGTTCACGCTTAAGTTCTGGTTAAGTCATGCTATATGTCAAGTTATACTATGTTTATGTATGACTATAATTATGCATTTATGCTTTTACTGCCATGCATGCATTTTTAACCTGTGTATAAGTTTTATGTTAACTTACTGAGATTTGTAATCAAATCTCACTGTGGTAGTCCCAACTACCATTCCCCCCGAATGGTAGATCTTGTTACAGGACCCAAAGGAGAATTGGAATCTGACCAACTGAATACGGTCGACTAGGCCACGGTGCGATGTTGATGATGGTATAGTATTTAACTTAGGTTAATACTTGTACTTTTGGAGTTGTATCTCAAGTATTCTTTTGATCACAACCATTTTGGACTAGTGTGGTGATCACGGCTTTTTAGTATGTTTTTATGTATGAAATATGTTTCAAGTATTTGGGATATTTTTAGTTTGGTGCATAGTATTGCTAAAGAAAAAAATTATCCGCTACGAATATTGCATAATGCTAGATGCATGTTAGGAATATTGCATCTTATATGTCATGAACGGGGGCAGGTAACCTTGTGTTGCATGTCTCGACGCTTCAAATGTCCGTTCAATCCCAAGCGGAATTTGGGGGCGTCACATAACCCCTCCAAAAAAAGCCCTCAGTGGCTGTGCTGCTAATGTCACTCGATTAGTACGAGTGTTCCACTATTGTGCGCTCTCAGCAAGATAGTCAAAAAATGATAAAGCTGCATCCAGTTCTTTGCTAAAGAACTCCCCATTGCACATTGTATGAACAAACTGCTTGCATTCTGGAGTGAAACCAGTGTAAAAATAGCTCACCAACCTCCAGAATTCAAAACCATGATGTGGACAGATGTTCACCAAATCTTTAAATTTTTCCCAACTGGCTTGAAATGTCTCATCAGGTCTCTGATTGAACTGGCTGATTTGCTTTTGCAAAAACTGAGTTCTCTGAAAAAGAAATTTTTTTTGTAAGAATTCACGTTGCATATCAGATCAACTAGAAATAGAATTAGGCCTCAAAGAATTAAACCAAATCTTCGCTTTATACTTTAAAGAGAAAGGAAACAAACAAAGTCTAATAAATTCATCAGTAATGGCCCTAGTAATAAAAGTAGTGCAAGCCAACTCAAAATCTGTCAAGTGCTGGTAAGGATCAAAATCCATTCCGTGGAACTGAGGTATCATTGACATCATGTCATGCTTAATAGAGAAATTAGGTGCATTTTCAGGTAAAACAATGCATGAAGGTGTAGTGGTGCGAGTCGGTTGCAAATAATCCTTAAGAGTGTGTGGTGCAGGTACAGCCATGTTTTCTAGTTCAATTTCAATTTTCTTACCTGACTCACTCATAGAAAAGACAGAAGAGATATCTATCTCCAAGCTGTGTATACTACTCTCAACACTCGATGTGACTCTAAGCAACCTATTTGAACTGTCTCTCACCCATGACATGAAACATTAGTTTAAAGAGCATAAAAAAATACGAGTTTAAATTGAAGTTAAATTACTTTCCCCGACAACGGCGCCAAAAACTTGACTTACTCAAAAAATGAGTAGCACAAAGACTATCCCAAGTGCAGGAGGATGTCGCGTAATAATTAGGAATAAATTCCTAAATCGTCTCTTCAGGAAAAGCTTACTTAAACTCAATTCATTGAAAATTATGAAAAACTTCATAAAGAGAAAATAAATATGATGGTATGTGCAAAAGATGGAAAATGGTACTAGTTATGGACTAGATTTATATTTTTAGATTTTGATTGTCAGATTGAAATGTAAAATACTAATAGATTAAACTCAGAAATTAATAAAACTAAGTTAAGAATTAAACTAGATTAGAAAGTAATTGACAAAACATGTACTGAAAATTGAAAAGCCCCAAAATCAATATTCTAGGGTTCATCATTGTATTCAAATCACAAATTCTCAAAATTAAACCATAGCAATTGTAATCACTATTAAAATGAAAGGTTAACGAAACGAGAAAAATAAATAAAATGAATTAAATGAATAACAAATAAATTACTCAAACTTCTAAATAAAAAATCTCCAAAATAATCTAGAAACTTAAAACTGAAATGAAATAACAAGTAGGGAATGAAAAGATCAAGTCAATTGAATGGAGATGAAAAGTTGAAGCAGTGGAGGAGGCTGGGCTGCAGTAGCAATTGGACCCCTCAATGAGCTCTTCAATCTACTGCAGTGTGAGTGAATGCTTCCGAAGAATTCGTGTTGCTGCGTGAATGATCGCTTGTGTGAATCCTCATCTCCTCAAATCTGCCTCTTGTGCCTCTTCCCTCAGATCTGCCTCTTATGCCTCTTCCCTTTCTATTTCGTGCTAATGATATGCTTATATAGGGTAGGAAAGAAACCCTAATGTCCTCTTAATTTCCGCATAAAAAAATCGCCTAAATTTTAGAACTTATCTTGGCAGCCACGTACATGCTTTAGGAGTCCGAATTTGGAAATCCTTATTAAAGACAAATTTATAGCCATTTAAGATAGATTTGTAACGCATCAAGAATTACATTAATCAAATATGTGAGTAAAACGTTACGGTCAAAAGACTAAAGTATGTCCAAATTGTCTCCTAGCGAATTTCGGACTTGGACTTCTTGTGGTTTCCTTTTGTGATTTTTTCTTTTGCTTTTTATTTTCTTCCAAATTGCTCTCAAACCCCATGAAAGTCTTCCTTTTCGAGTCTGAGTGAAAATCAATAGAAAAATAAATTCTAAGTGTTCCTCTAATCAAAATAGTGTTTTCCAGGCCAAGTGTCGGCCATAAGATGTAAAAAATCATATTTATGCCCTAACAGCGGAATAAACCCTAGATCTGTAAAATACGATGTCCGCTCGAGTAGAGTATCGAGCAGACATCGAGCGTTCAACTCTACCTGAGTTCGCTCGAGCGGCCAAATGCCTCCGCTCGAACGATGTGGACCAAAATCCACAGTAATCAACAGTTGGTAAAATTAGGTAGAAATTCATGCTTTTAATCAATTTAAATCACAACTTAGATTCATTCATTTTTTTATATAAAACCGATGATAAAGTAATAAAATAATTAAGATATATTGGTTCCAAAAGCATTAAAATATGCAATAACTCAGTTCAATCATTCTTTCACCAATTAAGGCATGGGTGGAGGGGGAGGAAGTTGAGGGTGGCATGGCGAAAACATCCTTTGGAAGAACATAGAGCCTGTCCTTAATGCTGTGCTGAATGAGAGTTGCTCGGGTATGCAAATCCTTCACAAAGAAAAAAATTATCGTGAAATTCAAAATAAACATCATTGTCAATACAAAATTGACAAATGAAAAGTAGGTTGCGTGTAATGGAAGGAACATGCAAAAGTCTAGAAAGCAAGAAATTGCCAGTAGGACTTTGAAGATGAACTGAACCAATATTTTGAATAGGAAGGTTGGTGCCATCGCCAATGCTAACTTGGTCGGGGCCATGATAGGTAGTAGCATTCAAGTTTAGATTGTTAAAGTTAGCAGTGAAGTGGTTTGTTGCAGCCGAATCAGGAAACCAAGCACTGTTGTTGGCAGGTGAAGAAGGCACAAAGGTATAATTTGCTAAAAGTGAAGGTGGTGGTGGAGGGGACTAGTATGCATGATCAAACCAATGGTAGCAGTTGATGACTACATGTCCAGGCTTTTGACAAAGTTGGCACAAAGGTCTGTGTTGCATGTGGTTAAAAAATTGAGGTGCTCCCTTGGAAGCCCCACAATCGCGTCGTCCTCGATTGTGGAAAGATCCCCTACCTCGGTTTGAGGTTGCTCCTTGAGGTGGCTGCCGAGAGGTAGAGTTAGCAGCAAGCTGAATGCTTGAGAGAAGAGTATTAGTTTGATGTTGAAGTCCGGATTCATGATTTAAAAGATAACTGAGGACTTGAGGAGGGATGAGAGGGTCTAGTCGTGTGGTAATAAACGTGATTAAGGACTCATAGTCACTGTCGAGGCCAGCAAGAAGGAATATAATGAATTCTGAAGGCAAGAGAGGGTGACCAGCAGCTCCAAGAGAGGAGGCAAGAGACGTGGCCTTATGAAAGTATTCCTTGCAGTGTCAGAACCTTTCTTTAATGTAGCGAGTTGGAACTGCGTTTGCATTATATGTGTAGAGCTTTGACTCAAGAACAAGGTCTCAAGTGTAAGCCAGACTTCACGAGAGGAAGTGCAGGTGAGGACCTGAGCTAGGACGTTATAGGACAAAGGGGCGTTAATGGCAGAGACGATTAGTGGATCTTGCAACACTCAATTGGAGTGTTTTGGATTTGGCACAGCACTGAGGTTTGGAGATGGTGGCAGGATGGAGCCATCTACATAACCAAGCAGACGATGACCCTTGAGGAAAGGCAAAATTTGGGCCTTCCACAAGAGGTAATTATCAATGATGAGTTTAATAGTTATAAAATGGGTGGAAGAGTTGATGATGGTGGGATTGGCAAAGGATGAGGGGTGGGGAAGGGGGGAATGACAGAGGAGTTTGGGGTGGGATTGATAGAGGAGTATGGGGTGGCCATAGGAGTTGATGGAAATAATCCAAAGGGAGGAAAAAAACAGTAAATAGCAAAGGAGAAGGGGGAGGTTAGTCTGGAGTGGCTCTGGATACCATAAGAAATAGAGACAGTAGGAGAAGTGGAGAGCGCACTCTATGTGCTTGACACAAGGCACAAATGTAAACAAGTTCTCATCCTTATTCGTGTATTCCTCTCTATTTACTAGAATGGTATTACAGCACATATATATACACATTTCAGTGTGGCCAAACATCATTACAATGATCAATCCTACGGTTGTTATGGACTCAGTTAGTTACACAAGAATATTATGAAATTTTGATAGATGTCCTGCTGCTTGGAGAATTTTCTTTTGGAGGCCTAGAGGCTGGTGGTGTGCCTTGCTATTGCGTTTTCTAGTGTGAGGACGCCATTGTCTCAATAACAATGAATTGTTCGTCCAAATGAAATTTGGAGTTTAAGGGTACTGATCAGATATCAAAACTAGCAGTGAATGATTATAGGTTGGATTGATCAGCTTTAAGACTGCCAAGAATTAGGCATCCTTCCTAGAGTTTGTTTTTATAGGCAGGTTACTAGTGTTCTTAGTGTCTGTAAATGTAAAATTTGCAGATTTTTAAAAGCTTGATTTTCAAATCTTTGTAACCCTCGAGCTTATAATTAGCACGGTCCTCCGCAAAAGGTAATTCAGGTTATCAATGAAGTTTGGGTATCATTCTCTTTTTAAAAAAAGAGATCTTGACTATTTGTAATACTTATTACAATCAATATAACTAAATCTCTATCAAAAATTAAAATTCTGAAAAATAAAACTGATCCACTAGGCTAGTTCTCTCACTGCTACTTGTTTATCGGCCACTTGTCTAGCTAGCTAGCTATTTGGAAATGCGAATCTCGCTAGCTTGGGTATCTACCGAGAATTAAGCAAACTATCAAGTTGAGTTCTTGCTCAGTCACGCCTCGAGCAAACTCTCTATCTATGCCTTCTTTACTCATTTTTGTGTTTTCTTCCCCTTCAAGCCCTTCTTACTACATTTAATCCCTTTCATGTACTTATTCGATCGCAATACAACCTAAAGTCATAGCACTATTGTAGTTTGGAACAAAATTGAGAGGGAACTTAGTATTATTGCTTGCCATGGTACTATCAATTAAAAACATGCAATTCGTTCTCATTCCCATACTGAACTTGTCTGTATAATTAGACAAAACAATACAAATATACATTGTGATAGTGATTAAGGGCCGAAGGCAAGAATCTGCATATCTTAATTATGGAAATCAGTGGCGAAAGCAAGAATTTGTTTCGAGGGGCAAGTAAAGTTAAATATAACAAAATGTTTTTTATTCTATTTCTATACAATTTTTTCTGTAGTATAGAACAATCAGATAGTAAAATCTAAAATAAAAATGAAATACGTTTAATACCACCTATGTATTAAAAAAGTATATCATGTGTCAAGAACAATATATTATTGAAATAATATGAAGACACTCATATAAATATATCAAACAAAAGAAAGATAGCGTCTAAAATTATAACTTGTATTCTTTTAAAGAAACAAAATCATCAAGTATTGAATCTAAATCAAAATTCTTAACTATTTCTCTTTCAATATAGGCAACTAAATTATTTGCTTGAAACTTATCTTCAATTTTGTTGCGAAGTCTTATTTTAATATCTTCATAATTGAAAATGCTCATTTACTAATCAATGTAGATACTAGAAGAGTCAAAACAAGACGAATCAATCTATCAATAAGATAGTATGTCTTTGATTTTTTTGTCTCTACCAATCTTTGACATAAATCTACAATAGATGACAAATTCTGAAACATTATATTAGTAAGCACATCAACTTCAAATTGGTTCAACCTTTGAAATTTTAAAAGAATTTTCTAGAATATTAATTTCTTTTCTTTTGAAGAGTGAGTCGATAGTTTTTAATTTATATATAATTCATGAACCTAAATTTAAAATCAAATTGAAACATATAAAAGAAAGTTAGATATATATGCATTTAATTACTTATAAAACATGAATTTAAAGTTAATCTTTAAGTATAAAATAAATAACCATTCAATAGACATAGTTATATATAAGCCGAACCAAGTAGTAATCAATCTATTTCAAAAATAAAAAGAAAAATTATAAACAAAAATACAACTACACCAATACATGAAAGAAGGGAAAATGTAAATAAAAAAAAAATCCAAATAACAATGCATCGATAGTTCAATACAATTATATATATATATATATATATATATATATATATATATGAAAGAAAAAAAATCGACAAAAAAAAGAACAAAAAAAAAAAGTGAAAAGTCAAATCTGAGCCTATGTAACTGTTAGCCTGTAGTCTATAGAAGAGCTGCAGTGTAGTAGCCGACAGATTTAAAGTGTCTTTTTGGCCTTTTAGCAAATTGTAAGGGAAAGATTTTTCTTTTACCAGTAAAACTATATGTAAACAATAGAGGAAAAGAAAGAAGTGTTGTGCCTATTCATATAAACCATCCGACTTCTTTTTTTTATTTTTATTAATAGTGAAAACGTGTCTTCATTTTATTAGATAATTTTATTCTATATAAAATATATTTAATTTATTTTACTTCTAAATTGAATTAAAAAATTTTAAATTGGTACTGATAAATAATTAATTTATAAGATTAAAATAATTTTATAAGGAGAAGCCAAGATAATTTTTTAAAGAATTTGCCCCCTTGTCCTTCATAGTTCGGCAATTATTGGGCTTGCAAAGGGAATGAAACCTCGTAATTTTATCAATAAACTTTCAATGAATAGCGACGGAGATCATTATGGTAACAATTAAAGCACATTGATCAGTTTCAAAAAAAAATTTAAAAATCAAGGTGTCAACGTCTATCCACTGTCAAAATGTCGATCACTTCATTATTCAGGGTGCTATGCCTTCGATCCCCAAGTGTTTATTATCACTCCGTCTTTCACTGCCCTGATCATTGAGCTATGCAAGCATATGATCCCTTCTTAGTAATTATTGTAGGAAAAGGGAGCTAGACTTCCTATGTCAAGAGAGTCATTTTCCTTTGCATGCATCATGCGAGCATGCTTTGCAATCTAAAAGAGAAACCTACGGGCGCTAGGTGCAAGACTTATTTGTTTACCTAACTTAGAGTTTGTCATGCTAAATTTGTCTATCCTCACGTCAAAAAAAATGTGTAACTCTCATCTATAAGAGCAGAAGAGAGTTCAAGAGATATATGAATAGTTAATTAAGTAGTATTTTCTCTTTGATGAGGTTGCGAGGCTTGGGTGTATTAGAGTTTTAGGTTTAAGCTATTTGTTATCGCTCTTTTCTACTTCTTTTATTATTAGGGAATTTCATTAAGATTGCCTCCGTCTATTTTTTAAGTCGAACTACTTAAATTTAGGTGTGTTGTATGACTGTTGAAATTTATTTATTGTCTCTTTTTCTACTCCTTGACCACCCTAAAATCTCCATTTGTCACAACAATTATTCTCTCTCTATAATAATAAGCTTTCAAGACCGCAACGAAGGGCATCTCCTTTTTTTTTTTTTGTATTAAAACAATGATATTTACAAAGTTTTAAAATATGTAAGTTTTGTACACTTTTTAAAAAAAAAAAAGATAAGATAAATCTAGAATCTATATTAGAAAAAAAAATTTACGTAGCGTTATACAACTTATAATTATATCTAACATTATTCTTTTTATTTAACAAATATGACACATTTTTTTGATATCTGTGATATCATGGCATGGAGTACTAGTGTTGAAAACTTTTCCTATACATAGAATTATTGCTTTATAAAATTATAATAAAATGTTTTATTTGAGTTTTAAATTTTTACATAATCATTTTTCATTTAAAATAAATTGATAAAAGAAATGACACGTGTATTATTATTACTCATTTTATGTTTGAGAATTATTACAAATATAATGAGATTATATAAAATAAATTTATAAATTAATTATAATTTTATAAAATTTATTAAATATATTTTATAATAAAAATAATTTTATAATTTAATATATTATATCAAATCTCGTTGGTAGTCCAATCAGTTTGGCATATGGACCCTCCCTAGTCCCTTTACAGGCTTTACATGTGTATAGGCATTTGTAAGCCTAACGCAAATGGCTATAATGAAGATTTTCAAATGGCACGCCTTTCTCTATCTATCACTTTATACCGTCTTCTCAAGCTGTCCTTCAAACTTCGAAGTTCCAAAGAAAATAATAGAGGTGGGGAGCACGCGCGCGCTTGGGCTTCACAAAAGAAGGATCACAATCCAGCTCCAGTACTAGCATCTGCAGCTTTCATTTCTGCATGCCATTCCCAGCCAAAAACTCCAAGACAAAACCTATATTGAGGGAGAGAGAGAGAGAGAGAGAATGTTGGTATGTTTGTCTTTGTCATACATTATTGTTCAATGAATGCATAATGAATTCTCAAGAATATTCCCTCCCTCTTCTAATTCTTGTCTCTTTCCTCTCGGACCATCCCCACCTATTCTGCTGCAACAAAGAAAGCGAAGCATTTGATTTCCTGAGGGTGGGGAATTTGTAAGAAAAGGAAATAATAATTTTGAAAAAAGAAATGATATCCTGCACCTGCATGCACCTAAAGGCAACGAAAATAAGCTATATATCTAGCCCCATCACCTCCAAAGCTAAGGAGAGCTTTTTGGGACAAGCTGACACAGCATCACCTATTATTCCTCCCAACACATCGTTCCATGCGCTAGTTTTCAACATTCTCTTGGACTTTCCTCCAAACCATTTTCTTCTTTAGCAAAGCTGTTGCCTCTCTTCTCACGTACACTAAGCAAAACAACCCCCCTTAGATTTGGCTACCCAACCTCTTCTTCTTGGACTTTGCAGCATAGTTGCCGATTCTTAGTCCTTTTCTAAATAATTTAAAATCTCGTTGGACGACTAAACTTGCTTACGTATAATTTAAAAAGGGAACGATCTTAACAATACTCGCTCCCTATATATATGTTGTAAAATCTATTCAAGACTCCTCCTTACATACATAGAAGAGGTCATCCCACCTGCACGCACCAGCCCAACTTTCAGAAGCTCAAGAAGACTAAAAAGGAGTGATTAAACTCTCTCTCTATCAAATGGGTAGGGAAGAGCAGGATTCCAGTACCGTCATTAATCGTTCCTCCATTGCTCTACTGCAGGAGAGATTCAGACAGCTGGAAAGAGTGAAGGAAATGAGGGAGCAAAGAGAGCTCATGAGAATGCTCGCCCAACCTAAACATCATGAACATGTACATCTCAATCTGATCAATCCCACCACCAATATGCATTACGATCAGCAGCCATCGAGGTTGTTTTTCCGCTCCGAGTTGGTCTTTCCACCGAGGTCGTCACCTCCCCAAGCTTCCCTCTCTATTTGGCCGCCGTCTCAGAGCAAACATGCCGGCTACACTACTGGGAGCGCCGGCGCCGAGGCCCCTCTCTCGATGGAATCATCGTGGCGGCCTACTGATCATACACCTGCCTCTGTTCTCACTTCCTTGAATAAATTCAAGGATTCTGATTCTGACTCGGATGTTGACACTTCTCTTCATCTGTAACCTAGCTATATATATATATATATATACTAGTTCTCTCCGGTGGTGTAATATTGATAATGAGTTACCTTATAATGATCAGTGCTATGGATATATGTATCATATATGGCATATGCTTATGATCTTAATCGTATTTTTCATTAAGCGATCGGTCCAAGATTTGATCGGTTCATCACTTCGTATCATTTTAATGGATGAAACCGACGACATAGATGTCACATCACGCCTCGTAAATTTGCATGTAGCTGTATTGAGATTTACCGGAGATGGTGGTTTCTGAACCAAATGAATCATGCTGTTGCAGTCAATTATTCGTACGTGAGATCAGTAGAAGTTATATACGTTAACATCTGTTGCATGTCCAATCAAAATTCAAAGAATCTCCGGAAAATATATATAAATATTAAACTTTCATTGCTTTAGCAGTCTGGCATTTTGGTTGCAGCAGGAGCTAGTATTTCAATTATAATAGCAGACAATTATTTCCATGTCAGAACGAATTATAACTCGATTGAAATCTGTGATCGATGACGTCGTTTAGGCCTCGATAGTTCACCATGTTAATATAACACTCTTTGTCGCAGGGGATGATCCAGTAAAAACGACAACAAGTCGTTTTAACTTGAAGTTAGTACCCCTTCCTCGATCTGCCTGCTAAGGTTACAAGCTCGTGCTATGCCGGCCAACAAATTTACATGCATATTATGTCCGGAATGAAAGAACCAATACCTTCGACTGTTACTAATGTATAGTCTAAGCTCGAATGATGATTTCCTGAATAAGTTAAAGCTATATATATATAGTCATTAATAATTAAATTTTAATCGGAATAAAGTGTGATAATACTGTTTTTTTTTTTATGGAAGTGTGATAATACTGTTAACTACTAAATGAAAGACAAAAATGCTATAGATAGATCACCAGGTGACAAAAACACGATTTAGAATGTCCGTCATGTACATATAATGTATTGTGTAAGATGTTTGATTAAAAAAGGGATATATAGAAAACATTATCTATTTCTTTTTTCTTTTCTTGACATAAAAATTGGAGTTATTTCTCCATCAACAAAAAGCACCAACTGTACAAATTACTGCTCCAGAGTACAGACTAGAGAGTACAAACTCCTACCAGAGAGACAGAGCACTAGTGGAACCTTTCTCCTTGTCTCAACAGTACCCTTTGTATTCCCTTTTGTTAGTAGACTTTTTCTCATCATGTGATCTTATTCCTGGTAAGGTCGTAGTCATTTGTGGCCAAACATATAAATATAAATACTGATCATGATCATGTAGTCCCTTTTGTGTGTGTGTGTTATTGATTTTAGTTTCTTCTTCGTCTTCTTTTTTTAAGATCAGTAGTAGTGATGGGTTTTTTTAAAAAAAAATTGTTTGCTAATATTATAATAAGATTAAGCTGATAAAAAGAAATAAATATAATGATATAATTATTTTTTAATCTTCAAGTTTATGCTTTTTAGATTATAATGATATATATTCAGTATAATGTGGTACTATGGTATATGTTAAATCATCAGTTGTCTAAGAGGTTGGACTAATAGTACTACGAAATGAATTTTATAATCATTTAAATTATATTTTAACATTATATTAAGAATGCATTTATTTAGTTGTGCATTCCATATTTATCAAGTTGGGTTATATGGATTGTAAGTTTTGCGACTGACGTCCAATAGTCCATTGAGCACAAACAGTCCCGGATTCTTTCTTTTTTTTAGAGAGAGAAGCTCCTACATCTCTCTCAAACACAAACCACAGCAACACCACGAGAAGGGGGGTGGAGCCTCCCCACCTCCTTCCTCTTTGTTTTTTCTAGTTATCCTCAAGCTTTTATGTTTGTTTTTGTCTTTAGTTTTTCCGTTTACAAATAAAGCGTCGGTATGGCAGTGGTGGTTGATAGTTCCACCTCCTGGTCAAGGAGCACAAAGTCATCCTCCATTATAAATCTCGCGGTTGGCGGAATGATGATTGCATGGAGGAAGAGGGCCTCGACTTTGTTTTTGGCCGTGGAATGGTGTGGTCTGTAGGTTTGTTTCTGAGTTGACCACCATAATCTAACCCACATAGCTGGGCGTGGTGGAAAACAGAGGGTCTCTGATGTGGGCGAGGTCCGGGCGTTTTGCCGTCAAAAGTGTCGGAATACTTGCAGGCTTGGGTGTAATCCGGTGGGGTTTAAGGGGCTCTGTTTTATCCATGGAAAATAGAGTATATTTTCGGTATTCATGTTGAGGTGCATGGGAGGATAAGGCGTTCTCCTGGGGTGGAGTTCGAGCGTAGCTCAGGGCGGAGTTTTCTCATGGGTGGTGGCCGGAGTGGGGGTGACGCAATTTTTTAGAGGTTTTTTTTTTTGTTCCGTTTATGGCTTTCGTCGCTAGAAATAAGTCTCTCAGTGGCTGGTTTTGTCTCTTCTAGCCGAAGTGGAGGATGGTTTGTTTGGTGGTTATGGGCTAGGGCTGATGGCGACGGAGCTGGAGAAATGGATTGACGGAGAAGGAGCCGGCGACGGGTTTAATGGTTTGTTTGTTTAGCTTTGTTTTTGGTTATGGGTGTCTGCAATAAGCCTCTCAGTGGCTCTAGTTTTAGTCTCTGTTTTTTTCATTTTATTAGATCTATTAGCTCTGTTTGATTGTGGATGTCTGTAAATAAGCTCTCGGTGGCTCTGTGCATGGTTGTTAAACGAAGATACGAAGGGTGTTCATCTCTTCGTGTATGCCAGTCCAAAACGGAGGTTGTGGGCATGGGCAGCAGTGGGCATGGGCATGGGGACGAGCACGGGCAGCAGCTTGCTGTGCAGTTAGTGGAGAGCATGGGGACGAGCATGGGCACTCCCGATCAGAAGCAAACAAGAGCATACGGTGCAGTTAGTGGGCATGGTACGTAGCAGCGTACCAGAGCATACGGCGTGGGTAGTTAGTGGAGAGTACAATGCTTTTTGCTTTTTTGTCTTTTTAGTTAGGATTGTCAGTGGTATTTTATTCGTTTTACTATGTCTGTTAGGCTAATGAAAATAATTTGAAATAGGCAATTCCCTTTCCTCTTTTGGAGGAGTAGGATAGTGAGTCCCTATCCTCCTTTGAGGATGAGGGTGGAGAATTCCCCTCCTCTTTTGGATGGTGGGGGTGAAATGAGTTGTTGTCTCACAGACAAGCTGAAATGGACACCTCTATTTGTACAAAGTCTTGCATCTCATAAGGACTGTGTCATTAGAGAGTTTTTGAAGTTTTTTAGACAGTGTCCGGCACAATAAGAGTTGTGTGCAAGGGAGCTTATAACAGATGAGCAATTGGCTTGTAATAAGGGTTTGTACCCGGAGTTATTGGTTACAACTGTAATTTCCTTCATTCATGAATTGAATTGAAGTCTATTTCAAAAAAAAAAAGTTGGGTTATATGGTATTAAGATGGTTATAAATGTGGAGACCAGACTTGACGTACTAGAGAACAGGGAATTTAGCTAGTCTCTCTCTTTCTCCCTTCAAAGATATGGGTCTCTAGGGGTTTTTCACATTTTTGGACCACCATACACGGCCAAATCAACCACCAAGCACCACCATTGGACTCACCTCATCAAGGGCTTCCTCCCCATGTCTTTCTTTTTCCCAAACTCTGACGTACTAGAGAACAGGGAATTTAGCTAGAAGGCTTCGGCGTGTAAATGCTTTTGATGCTTAAGAGCATTCACATCTCATTCCCCACAAAATTCTTCAAATTTTAAATAAAACGCATCATTCTATAAATTTTATCCTAAATTTTACTAATCTTTTAAAAACGATATCCTACATCTCATTTCCTGAAAATTTCTAATTCTTTAAAATACTATTTCCTTATTCTTTCTTTATCATTTTTTTCTCCCATTTCCATTTGCAATCTTAACAACTATCTATTTTGTCTTTTTATTAGATTAAGCAATNAAAAAAAAAAAAAAAAGTTGGGTTATATGGTATTAAGATGGTTATAAATGTGGAGACCAGACTTGACGTACTAGAGAACAGGGAATTTAGCTAGAAGGCTTCGGCGTGTAAATGCTTTTGATGCTTAAGAGCATTCACATCTCATTCCCCACAAAATTCTTCAAATTTTAAATAAAACGCATCATTCTATAAATTTTATCCTAAATTTTACTAATCTTTTAAAAACGATATCCTACATCTCATTTCCTGAAAATTTCTAATTCTTTAAAATACTATTTCCTTATTCTTTCTTTATCATTTTTTTCTCCCATTTCCATTTGCAATCTTAACAACTATCTATTTTGTCTTTTTATTAGATTAAGCAATATCAGATTCTATATAAATTTAATTAGAAGATGATTTTTTCACAAACCAGTATGAGAATAGTGACAAAAATATTACAAATTTAATAATAATTAATATTCGCCTTTCAAAATAGTCAAAAAACACAAATTACAGTCACATGAATGGGAAAAAAAATTATAATTACATATACTTAAAATGAGGATAATTCAACCTTAAAAGTCTATTACATGTAAACATAATATTACTCAGAATTTTTGAAAATAAATTGTGAAACAAAAAGCTACGACATCAAAATCACAATAATCAAACTCGTTTTCTCTATTTTCCTCTTACGCCTCTCCAATTCAATTTCGAGTCAATGTCTAGCAATTTGGATGTTCATTGAGGCTTGTATGTTATGAAGGTCAGTTTTTAACCGATGAATTGTTTTCTTACCATATGCTGGTATTTCAGGATCATACCAATAGAAAAGCCTGCCCAGCTTGCACAGGTGACAAGTATTAAATTTCTCATCGTCCGAGGTACGAAAATAATGGTATTAAAATGCATAAGAAGATGATTTGGATTTTTACCTCATAGTTTACACACCTAAAAAAGCAGAGGCCTTCATTATCCTTAGTACGTATGAGCAATTCGTCGACATGATTTAATATCACAATAACATATTGGGTATTCATACTGACGATAGTTTGCTAACCGTGAAATATTGGTAGTGCTACTACTTGACCTAGGCATTGGATAGTGTTATCCTTGGGTATGCCACAAGTTTGTAGACAAACAGTGACCATTTTCAACCACAATAGCTGAGTGCGTCAACAACCAATATCATACCAAACGACACAAAATGGAGAGCGTGATTTCCCCATCACGGGCTCAGGAGCCAAATAGTAATATCAAGGAAATGTGGCCACCCTCGAATGGCTATAACAATCGGTTGTCACTATTTGTTAGCCGTCCAGGTTACCTAGTCATTGAGGAAATTATTATAAATTTCTTGTGTCCCCACCAGGCTTTGTCTTCATCACAGTCGAGGGTGTTTAATTTACACATTACTTCTCTATCACAACATAACACAAAGCAATAACACATCACAAAGCAATGAAACAAAACTGACCAATGCACATATTCAAACAAAGCAACAACCAAACAACATGCAAATCACAATAAAACTAAATAAGAGCATTTCTATCCGGTGCCCTATATCGAATGAATAAATAAATATGGCTCATAATGGTTTGTCTATTGACAGCATGCGCAAGCGAGGAGCCCAACATCATATGACTGCAAAACCTCACCCAAACCTCAATTGCCTTTTGTGGAAAGTACCACAAGCTACAATATGGTCATCCGGGTGAGAATTATCCCGCCATATCGATGGGGTCCCATTAACATTTATGAATTAACCCTCACTACAACACCATCATCACAGCCTAACAGTAGACATGCATCCCTCTTCTCCTGAGAGATACCAAACATTGCAAAGGACCCAACAACACAGAACAAATTAGAATGGAAAGAGCAATGAAAGTGTACATGGCAATCAAACTGCGAGCACATAAGCAATGACACAACACATAACATTGAAACACAAAGGGTAATGAAACTGCACATTGTAATGGGTCTGCACAGACCAACCCAAGGCATTGAAACATATCAAAGTATCACAATACATGACACTAAAACAACACATAAGCAATGACATAGCACATACTATTGAAACTAAACATAGCACTGAAACGGCCCATAGCAATGGGTCTGTACAGAGCAACCCAAAGCATTGACACACGAAGCATGCAAAGCTTGTATAACAGCAAAAAAGCACAAGTCAGAAAACTGTCATCAGAACAGGGTGTAATCCTCTAAAAAAACACAACTTGCAAGCCTTATCATTTCCATACTTTGCCATTTCAATGCAAAAACAGATCTCAAAAACAGAGGGAAATGGTAATGAATATATGTTTGGATGTCATTTCCATACTTTGCCACTATTTTTTAAGCTCAAGGTTAAAGACGCATTTACCAGTTGAGCAAACCAACAGATCCTCTCATCAGTGCACAATTTTAGAAATAATGTAGAAACATAACAGTGCAACCCAAACAAATGCCACAAATAACTCTGGTCTAAACCACAAATTACAAAGATTTCAATGCAAATAACAAAGAAACCCACAAATATCAAAGTTAATTCACAAATTGGAGATCCCAAAAAAGCTAGGGTTTTGAGTTAGCAAAAATAGATAAGTGCAATGCAATATATACAAAATCCAAATATATACAACCAGCAATAGTAATCTCGAAATACAAGCTTGTATAAAATAAATAAATTAAAAAAAAATCTAAAAAAAGCACAACCAAGAACAAATCTCATATGAAAGCATATGAATGGGTTTAAGTGTTGGATTTGTGCAAGAGAGAAGGACGAAGTCCAGCCATGGAGGATCCTGAGAATAAAATGCGATAGAGAAGCTCGGTGGCCAGCCATGGAGGATCTCAATTCTCACAAAGTTCAGCAATGGAGGAAGCCAAAATATAATGGAATGTGTGAGAGAGAATGGGGAAATCCGGCCATGGAGGAAATCAAGAGTGAGGAATATGAGGGCTTACAAAAATTGCCGATGGAGAGGCTGCAGTCGATGGTGGCTGCATTGTGAGGGAGGGGCATTTTGCAAAGAGCACCCAACCATTGAGAGAGAAGAAGACACGGGACCAACGATGGGCAGCAACCAAAATCAGATTTTGGGAACCAACGTAGCATCCGAAAATTTCATCCTTATTTTAGGGGTCCGGATGGAGTGAGGTTTTGATTGAAAACTCTATAATTTTTCCCAAAATATAGAGATAAAGAGGATATGCAGCACCAAATGTGAATGCTCTAATTAGGTTAGAGTACTATGTGTCAAGTAAATTTAGATTTCATTTGGTTATACAGATTAGATGAGATGAGAAATCTGTAAATAGTAGTGAAATAATTTGTGTTAAGATTTTTTATGGGATTTTAGGAAATGATAGGTAAAAAAGTTGAATAAAAATATTATAAAATTAAAAGAATGTTAGAATATAATTTTTTAATATTATTTTTGTTTTGATATTTGAAAATTTTGAATTGTTTTTTATATTTTATTTGAAAGTTTGAGAAAGTTCTAATAATTAGATAAAAAGTAATAAATTTAAAATTTTAAAATTAAAAATATTTATGTTTAAATATTGAGATGAGATGGTTTAAAATATTCATAAAACCAAACCAAACCTTAATAAATGGAAGAGCAAAGGAAAGACCGGCCATTCTTACTTCATAACTTAGGCTATTTATATTTTATAGCCAAGCAAGCACCTTTTTTTCCCCCCTCAGCAAACAAATATTTCATAGATAAACTAAAAGGTTATAATTATACAAAATTGTGAAGTGGAAGTCCTTAACAATCTTCTCCAAACAAACAAAAACAACACTAAAATAAGAATAAAAGTAGGTTATCTAGTCAAAAAATTGGCTTCAACCAAATCCCACACGAGAATACTGCTTTAAAACAGTTTTAATATAGTCTAATAAACAGACTATAAACCTACAACTAAAAACCAAGCAAGCACATCAAATTATTAGTTGGATAAAAAAATAGTCTCCTCTCTTTTTTTCTCTCGAAAGAAAGAGGTGGTGTGCGAGTAGTGCTATAGGCACTGAAAGCGGTTATAACGATCTTTGTGGTTGTTAGGAGGCTGTAGAGAGAGAATTCCTGGTAGAAACAGACGAGACAGGGGGATTTTCGGGTAGAATCACGGTGGCTAAGGAGTGACGGGAGGAGGTGGTGAGTGAGAACAGAGTGAGGAGTCGACTCAGTGAGGGAGAATGGAGTCCCTGGAGGAAAAATGGAAGCGTCTCAGGCTGAGGGAGAAGGAGAAAGTGGACATAGAAATCGACGATGAGATTTCGACTGAGTTAGCACACAAAGAACAACGAAGCCTGCTGGGAAAATTGTGTTCACCAAGAGCAATCAATAAGGAGGTGCTGGAAGCTACGCTAGCAAAGATTTGGAGACTGAGTAAAGCTGTGAAGCTAACAGAGGTAAGAACTAATGTTTTTGTTCTAATGTTTGAAACTATTCCGGATAAAGAGAGAGTGTGGTCAGGGAGACCCTGGTTGTTTGACAACCAGTTGTTAGTTCTCAGGGAGTTTGAAGGTTATACTCCTTTGAACCGAATGAAGTTTGAATCTGAGAGTTTCTGGATGAGAATCCATGAACTGCCTCTCTCGTGTATGACAAAAGGCAGGGCTGAGCAGATAGGTAGTTCGGTGGGGAAGGTAGAAGATGTTGAGGTGCAGGAGGATGGAAGTGGATGGGGGAATTTTATAAGAGTTCAGGTGCATTTGGATTTAAACAAACCAATTGCAAGAGGAAGAACAATTAAGATCAAAGGTTGTAGTCATTGGGTTCATTTTACCTATGAGAAATTACCAAAGATTTGTTTCTCTTGTGGCTGCATAGTGCACGGGGAGGAGGGTTGTGTAGGGGAAAAAAATCAGAGGGAGGATGACACTGAACAGTATGGCTCATGGTTGAGGGCAAAGCAATCAATTAGACCGAGGGGGGCTAGTGGGAGTATGAGGAGGAGGGAGGAGGTTAGCTGGTGGAGAAAGGAGGAAGAAAAAATGAATCAAGATGGGATGGAGTGCATCAAAAATAAAGGGGAAAACGAGAAGGGGGAAGGCTGGTTAGGGATAGATGAAGATGAGAGTGCAAATAATATGGAAGAAAGAAGGCAAGAAGAGAGAGTGGAGATAAGAAAGGCAGAGAAGGAAAAAAATAATAAGGGGATGGAGATAGGGGAAGAGATAAGTGAGGTGGAAGAGAACCTGTTGAAGGGGGGAGAAGTTTATAAAAATAAAAATATGGAGGGTAAGGAGGGCAGGGTAGAAAGGGGACAGAGTCCAGAGGTGGAAACACAGATAGTAAAGAAAGGAGGGTGGAAAAGAAAGGCAAGAGCACAAGGGAAAAAGTTGGAAAGTGACCATATATTAGATGTGCAGAAAAAAAGAAATTGTAGAGAGATTGAACAAGAAGAGGATCCAACTATGAAAAAGAAGGGGAGATGGGGTAGTAAGGAGGGAAAGATTCATCCCCATGAGAATTACTCCATGTGAATTTCTGCCCTCTCCACCCAAGATCATGCAGATTACCTGCCTGCAACACTTCCCTAAACATCTCCATTTGTCTTTCTGGTCTTGCTCTTCCCCCCCATTTTTCATCATTAGTGAGAATTTCGTTAAAGTCCCCTACAACACACCAACCAACCCCACCTGATGGTTTGAAAGACTTCAACAAATCCCAACTCTCTTTTCTTTTTACAGTTTCTGGTTGCCCATAAAAGCATGTCAATAACCAGCTTTTCTCTTCTACCCCCTCAACCCACACATTAATATGTCTTTGAGAGTAATTCACTATCTCCACTCTCATTTGTGAATTCCAAAACAGGACCATACCCCCTCCTTTGCCCACTGCTTCTACCACAAAGCAACCTTCACACTTTAACCTCTTTTTTAGATTTTCAAAATTTTTTCTCATAGACTTAGTTTCCATAATGAAAACTAAGTTGGGATTATTCTTCTCTGCCATATTGCAGAGATCTTGAACTGTCTGAGGGTTCCCCAACCCTCGACAGTTCCAACTCAAGAGTTTCATAATGCTTGGCGGGGCTGAGAATCAGCCTCCGCCACTATGATTGAAATTCCCATCTCTTCCTTCCTCTCT